>OY982574.1:2817130-3121006 GCA_963859945.1 Euplagia quadripunctaria | reverse complement strand
GTCTACAACCGATTTTCTTTTTTAGTGTTCCGACCCTCAAAAGAAAAAAAATACTCTTATGGGATCACTTCATTGTCCGTCTGTCTATCAAGAGTATTTTTCTCAGGAACGTATCGAGGTGTCAAGTTGAAATTAACAACAAATACTTGTCTGTAGTCCCTTGAAGCTGTAAAAAATCAAGCTTCTAAGTCAACGCAATCTCGCAAATCGCAATCAAAGATACGGCCATTTAATTCTTATATTTTAACATTTCACAAGTAAATCAAAATATATGTGGTACATCCTATTGACTTGGAATCATAAAATTTGTTGAAAAACAAGGTCTCACAGAACAAGTAAAGAAAAAATCTAGAAAAAATGTTTTTTGCGTTGCATTACAAACTTGGAAGTCATTAAGGGAGGCCTATGTCCAACAGTGGACGTCCTATGGCTGAAATGATGCTGATGATGATTACAAACTTATTTTGCGCTTGGAAAATTTACTGTGACGTACTTTGATGTATGGGACAGTATTTTTAGAACAGCAAAGTTAAGTTTGTCACTCGAAAAAACTGGGGAAAAATCTTCGTGAATCGATTCCCGAGACGGGCAAACTATCTACATTTAAGTTTGTACGGATCCCGCGGTGCGCGTTTACTGGCTTTCGCCGTGTCACACTTAATGGTTTACAGGTTTCTTTTCCTTACTTTTGACGTCGTGCACGTCGCCTTTTCACTGATTTACAGAGAGAAAGACAGCGTTGCCGGTCCTAAAATACCGAATGAATTGAAATACTGCAACGTGACATTTCAAATCATAAAACAAAAGAGCAAAGTAATTTACTAATTGAATCCTCATCTCTTTTGTACGATAAACAATTGTATAAATACACAAACGACATCGGCTTATTATGTGTATGACAAATTGTTGTCTGTTTGGCAACTCAAGCCAGTAAGCCAGCTAAAAAACTAGATCGCAAGATAACATAATTTACTTGAAATATTTTATTTGGAGTTTCCAATTTCGGCACAAAACCATTGCATTTATTTTCAGCGCATTTATTTCTTTTTTACGCAAGCGATACCGCACGCAAAAGCTTGTATTTATTATAACATGGACCCAACATTTCATCATCTTAGTAGACGTACCAAGGTGATTATTTTGGTCTACGTTGTACTCAGTAATCAATCTTTGAAGTATATACCATACTTTATTTTTTAAATAATATCAGTATTAATACTTTTATAAAAGGTGCAACAATAGTGAAGATATTCCCGCCATTTTGTTCTATATAGTCACTTAAAAGGTGTCACATCTGCAATGAGCTTTACCATAGCTAAATGCAAATGTGTGATGCAGATAAATCTATGAATTTCTTAAAGAAAGGAGATTGCCCATTTCGGTATGAAAATTAGTTTCACACTTTTTATGCTGCGTCAAATATGTATAAACTGCATTATTAAGCCTGCACTGAATATTATTTGAAATATAAACGTATATTATAACATAACTTGGGGTTATTGAGAAATTCAATGATAATATTAGGTTAAAAAATAACAACGATAAGTACGATAACAAAAACGTTTTTTTAATAATGTTTGTGGCATCATGTTTTTGACAGGAATACCATGTATCTGGCATCAGGCAAAACTAACACTGAAGTATACATTCACTACATAAACTACGACTACATACACGAAATAATAAGATTACTAAACTGCAATATATTTGAATGTGACATCGTAATTCGTAAATTATTATCATGTATATTATTATTTAACCATTTCATTTTAAAACGACATTTATTTGAATTCAACCATTAATGGTTTATTTTATATAATGGCAACATTTCACTAAAAATGGAAATGGTCATTGATTCAAGTTTTAGTCCTTGTAAGATTTAATTTCAAAACCCAAGTTCTATAGAAGGGATTCAGGGTCGAAAAGTCACATTAAAATCAATGTTTTTTTTTTACATTTGAAATAATGACGCGAACGTCTAAAAGTGAAACCATGAATGGGCATTCTCTTTTATAGTTAAGTATATACAAAGTTTGAAGATGAAAAGTCGTGTGAATTGGTAATTATGTTTTTCAATTTGTTTCCAGATCCTGACGGTTCAGACCAGAAGGTGTCAATAATGCTGAATGGCGAGGAATCTGAATTATATTTCGTTAATTGCACTTCGGTAAAGGTAAATAATTTGATTTTGGTATTTACAAGTAATAATCTACGTCACTCTTTTAAAGTTCCCAAGACAGTTATTATAGCCACAACAAGCATGATTTTTGAAATCTGAGAATTTACTAATATTTTCAAGAGGACCTCTTTTAAATCTTATTTCTGTTTGTACAGCCGCAAGGCATTTCTTGTTAGAGTAGCCATCTTGTTTATTTTAGTTAATCTTGTTTAATTCAAAAGCGATTTCAATAAGACTTTCAAAGATAGTTCGTTTCACTAATTTGCCACCTCGAACTTGGAGTTATTATTTTTTAGTTAGTTGTCAAAAAAGCACACTTCTCGGTCATGGTAGCGCACAAGGTATACCATTGATGCCATTCCCGTACTGCGAAATTCTTCCCACACCTCTCGCATGGAGTTCTTTTTTTTTTTTTTTCGTGACGAGGTGGAAGATCCTCATGGATGTCCTCCGCCCTTGGGGGGGCGAAGGTGTCTGTCGGACTTTTACCGACTAAAAACCACCCCGGTGTTCCGCTACTCGCCTATGATCAGGAAAGCGAGAATCGCTATGGCATTCTTCCGCAACCCCCGATAGGTATTGACCCGTCTCACCCTAGACGGGTCCCGTCACCCGATGCGACCATCACTCCTCTGAGCTCGCGCGGAACACTGCGCGCTGCCTCTCGGGCCTGTATCTGTTCGGACGACGACTTCTTCAAAAAGTTCGCCGTCCGCAGACCGCTTCCTAAGGTGGCCGGAGATCATTAAACGCCCTCCGGCGCCCGGTGCGTCTGCTGCGGGCAGAGAGAGTCGTATTCCGCTCTCTCTCCCGTTCCGCCGCCTCCTTTGCGGACATCACCTCCTCCTCGCATGGAGTTCTAGATCAACCCTATTCATCAGCAAAAGTACAACACATATGAAAGTATTTCATATCAAATATCTTTCACATCAAATGGAATTGGATTTCAATTACTTATTTTTTCACAGAACATTTTTGTGCAAAGCCAGACATTCTTTCAACATTCCTATTACAGTGTATTCACGTTTATCTAATAATAAATTTATCGGTAAATACTAAAGTCTATTCAGTTCAAAATAATGTTTCTGTATTTGAAATATTCGGAATTGGATAAGAATAAATTGCTGTTATTTGCGGATTGGTTTAGAACAAAAAGTTACATTTTTTTCTTTTATTATCCTTTGTATTATATCTCCAGGAATAGATAATCTTCGTGCTTTTACGAAAAAGAGTATGGGGAAAGGGAAATTGTCCCTAGTTAAGAAAGCTTTTTTTTAACGTGTGGAAACTCCCACTGGCACGGCAGGATGGGTGATGTGTCGAACTCGAACCGACTAAAACCACAAGGTGTTCCTTCACAGTGATTGTTACCAGAACCTAAAGAATAAGAAAAAAACTGTAGCTACGGTGATGCATAGCCTGCCATTTTACCAGAACTAACTACATCTACTACTTACAGGAGGAAATCGAACGAGCTGAGCCCCCAGACGCATTCGTAGTAATATACTCGGTGGTGGACAAGGCATCCTTCCAGAAGGCGGAGCAGGATCTGATCAAACTCATGGACAGTGACATGCTACGCTCAAGGCCAGCACTTCTAGTAGCAAACAAAATCGACTTAGCTAGGAGTCGAGCTGTCTCCACACAGGGTAAGTACGTCAAGCTAAATCACACAATTCTGAAAGCAGACATCTTTGTACTCATTCCCTCTTTAGCCATGTCATCTTTCAGTTCATTTATCTATGTTTTCTTAGGTCTTCCTCTGCTCTTAAAACCTTCCACGTCCATAGTTAGTACCCTGTTTCAGTATTTCTTTCAGCGCTTTATCATATGTCACTGAGGTGACCAACGCAAGATGGCAACTGGACATCGATGCATTTCAGTACGAAATATATCACTCACGAGTTGACGACCTTGTCACACTGCTTAAAGACTCTAACCGGATAAAGACCAAAAAGCAATGAAAACATTTCTAGTTCCACGCTAGCGTTTCGTACGAGACCCAACGAATCGGAAAAAAACTGACTAATCACAAATATTTCACCGCACTTTACACAGTATGAATGCTAACATGAATCGTTGTATTATAATTTTGTTTACCCACGCTTGTAGTTATAGCTTTCCCCAAACAGGTAGGTACCCTCATTTTGCTAGTATTGTTTAAGGCCCTAAAATGCCGCGTCCAGACGCTTGCCAAACCTCAACAAGCAGTCACAAATTCAAACGTGTGGATAGTCCGTTTGCTTGATTTGCCAAACGTTTGGCTTGGCTTGCCACCGATTCGAACTCTGTCGGTTTTTGACGTCTAAATCAAAGGAAGCTTGCGGCAAGCGCTTGCGATGCATCCATATGTTTGTGTGTCGTTAATATGCCTTGCGCTCTGGCGGCGACCAGATGTGTACGTCCGTACCGCTTGTTACTGCTGCGTAATAATTAAAATAAATTAGTAATTCGTCCATCCAAGAAACTTTACTATTTCCCGATGCAGAGACAAAACCATGTATTCGGAAACCGAAATATAGCGGATCATAAAGATAACAGTAATGTAAATGATGCATGGAATCGCCTCAGTGAAATTTTAATGATGCTTGGAATTGGGTCAGTGAAATTTTAAAGCCAAATGTTATGGCCGACGCAAGCTCGATGTCCGTTATACTTACCTCTTCAGAACACACTAACGCACTCGCAAGCGTGTGGATGGCGATGTTAGATTCCCAAAATCAAGCCAAACGTTTGTAGAGGTTTGTAGTTTCTGGCAAGTGGCAAACGTGTCGATCAGGCATAAGATTATTGTCGTTTATCGGGCATGTTTCATGATTACTCAAATTTCTGACTACTGAGAATTGCCAAAGAGAAAATGCCAGATCAAACGCTTCAGTTTGTGTCATAATTATTAATTTTAACGACAAATATGCGAATAAGTTTTTAGAATGCCAAGCTATTGCTAGGGTTATAACGTCGTCTCATGTATATATTATTAGGTACAATTTAGGTACGTGGGAGTCAAAGATCATTATAACGTCTTTTAAACTAAAGATCTCTAAAGACGTAGTTAAAATGTTTTTTGTAATGTTTGATATGTAAAATATATAGAGTTGTTACTTGTTTGAATATGTTTGTAAAACAACGTGTAAATTATTATTTTAATTAAAAAAGTACACCTATTCGAGAAAGAAACATGAGAATGGCCGCTACGTTTCCAAACGTATTTATATGAAATGTTTTGGATATATCATGAGAATTAAATACGAAAGGCTGGCTTACTTAGCGGTGTAGTACCATAAATATACTTACGGGCACTGCCGCTAATCACTAAGTAGCGACCACACTTGTCTCCGGTGTTACGTCCGACTCGTAAGCATGTAAAAAGTAAATTAATTGTAAAAAGCCCTCTCACGAGTGGGGATTTGTCAAATCGTAATGATTGACCGTGCGAATTACAGGTATTTAATTAATTTTATAGCGCGCTAGATCAATATTGATTTTATTCATTTGCTCTGAGAATTACTGTTTATTTGAATTCTTTCTAAATAATAATGTGTAGTTTAAAATACCTTAAAAAACACACATGTAACTAAATATTACTGTAATATTATTGTATTGTCATCGGCTCTTGACACTCTTGACAAGCGTGCAAATTTTGAAGTCAATCCACCTTTCCGCCAAAATCTTTTCAGTTGGTGAAAATAACATTGAAAGATTCCATTACATAGATACGATACATACACTAAATGTCAAACTAATAAAATGGAGTTTAAAAGCCATTTATTCTATTTATTCATATGTGACTATTTCACGTCTAAGATCACTTATTTCATCAATGAAGTGATTGACAAAAAGATCGATGAAAGCTTCGTATGTTTCTCATCTGACTCGATGACAGTCGACTTATAAATTAACTATTCAAAATCTATTACATCTTTAATCTGTATTGTATCGGTTGGAAATTAATTTAATCGTTCACATCCGCCGGTATTCAACTGACGCAACGGAACATAATGACCAAAACACAATATTATTCAAAGAGCCTTGATTACATTTGCATGTAAGCCGTATTAAAGCTCACGTGTAACTTGCACATGCTACTGGAAGCTATTCATCCGTGTCTCGTTAACAAGAACATCGTCCATCGAAAACTACATGTGTTATTTATCCTCACAATGTATTTTTCGATCAATAAAAAATTACCGTGCCGCTACTAAGAATTTCTTAAAAAATAATAATAGCCTTTATTTAACAATTCCACTTATCGACACTTGCTTTACTTAAATACTAATTAATACTATTGGACACCTGCTTCGCTTAGATTGCTGCTTTCCAGCATACCCTCCCCCGGTCTCCCCTGAAGCTTGCCATAGGGCGCGATCATGTGTCTTTCTTCTCCACGTGCTTCTTCACGTCTTCTTGTCTACGGCCTTGTCTCCCGCTCTTTCTTTTATGTAGTCTTGGGCAAAACTCTGTTATGTCCTTGACCCACTTATCTTTTTTACTTGTCTCTTACTCATCACATGACCTGCCCACCTCTTTTTTAAATTTTTTAATACAGTACATCGGAAATTTTGGTTTGTTTGCGGATTACTTATAATTTTATTTTGTTTTGTAGTCTAATATTGAGCATGCTGCGTTTCATACTATGTTGGCAGGTCTTTAGTTTACGTACGTTATGTTCTGTTAGGCTCCACGTTTGGCATTGGTACATTTCATTGACGAAGAATTTCTTAAATACCTAATCGTAATATACCAACTTAAACTATAACAACAAACCAAAAAGAAATAAAGGAAAGATAGAAAAAGAAAAATAGGCTCTCTCTCTTTATACTCTTAATCGAAAAATGATGCTTTGATGGGAAACAGCCATATATTAAGAGTTACTGTTATTAAGAGTCGGATAAAAGCCTTATTCCTCAATAGAAGCAATTACGGTCGCATTTGGTTGGTTTCGTCTTTAGGTGGTAACACAGTAATACTACATCTTTATTAAGGACAATTCAGTTTACTGTATTAACGCAAAATCACTTTGATTTCCCTCGAGTTTCCTATAAGGGCGCGTTCCCACTATGTCGTAACGATTTTTTTATCGAAAGGTTGTCGTGTGTAATTATTCCCATTATCACGACTACCTGCTGTCACTTTCATGAAGATGAATTTTTAATAACGTTTACTTTTAAGAAAGATCGAAGAGCAAACAAGCGAATAAAAGGTTTTGGTTATAGTTTAGACGAAGATGGGTACGACATTTTGACGGTTACATTTTGACTGTAACTATGACAGATAGTCGCGACTTTGTCACCACAATCACGACGGGTCCAGACAATTTATTTATCATTTGACACTGCAGTTTAGATGTTCCCATTGTCTTGAAATTCTGTCGCCATACAGTAAAAAAGTCGTGCACGATGGATAATCGTGCCGAAACGTACTCGTATGTAAACAACTCCATTTAAATAAACATGCCACGACGCTTAAGATAGGAGGACTATCTATCGTTACGACAAAGTGGGAACGCGCCCTAAGCCACGGGATATGTTCGGTAGTGGAACTATTTATAAAGAAACTCTAAGAGAAATTATTTACTTCTATAATAAATCTTATATAAGCTTAAAATAAAAGCCTTAAAATTAAATTGTTTATGGATTCAAATTATTTACTTCAATAAATTTTATCTGTAACCCAATCCGAACTAATATTATAACACCATGAGTTTCTTTGTTTGCAAAAACTTTAACACTCGTTCGAATTTGGTTTGAACGAACCACGGATTTGGTTCGCTTCCGAACCATATCTGACCGTCTGAAGAGTAGTCCTGCGAACATAATTATAATTATTATTAATTGAGTCCGCCTCGGTTCGCTAGTTTGCACATCGAATATGGTTTGCTCCGTACCAAATCAGGTCGTGTGGATGGTCAGGCCGAACAAACTATGACTAGTCGTATTCGGAACGCCAAGAAGGACGGCTACACGTGCGCTCATTTTGTACCATGGAGGAAATCGTCACCGAACGCGTCAAAGACATTTATTGCAAATTAATGTATTAATTGAAGTTCTTCAATTATATAAAGTTTTTCATGTTTGTTGGATACATCTCATGAGCATTGTTGTGAGCTGTATCCGATGATGTTCCGAGATGTTCGAAAGCGAGCATTTACAATACTTAAAGAGTGTTACTCAAAATTTGAAAAGAAACATTTTATTACGGTATAATTTTTCGTGATGAGGCGTGCGTGCAGCAACTGTTCGATCCGGTTGTCTGTTCCGAGAACGGATTTGGTAGGCGGATTTGGTCTGCTGAACCACATTCGAGTTTTAACGTTTTCATGCCTTAACTACTGAACATAAAAGGACATAGAATACCTTTCATCCAGAAAAAAGTAATGTTCCCGAGGGATAGACAAATAACTACCAAGCGAGCAAAGCCGCGGCCAAATGCTAGAAAAATTCTATAACCAACATTTTATTTGGGTACATTACGATTGTCCTTTGTGTTTACTCTGTGCTTGATTGATTCTTAATAAATACATACATACTCTCGACAGAGATGTTATGGAACTCCGCAACCGTAACCGAAATTATCGGATATCCGAAATAAAAATCTATCTGAAAGCGTAACCGTAACGGATATAACAGTTTGGAAAAATTTCGGATAGAGGTGGAGTCTTAATAATTTATTTTATCATCAAGATGCAAATACATATTTTATAATAATTGTACATATTCCAACCATTGCTAATTTTTTTGTGATTCTACTACCAAGTAATAATTTAGCAATAATGCTAAGTCATTACCTATCTGTATTTTCCTGTTTCATTCTTTAATAATCTGATATCTGTAACCGTATCCGAAAACGGTATAACATTATTCATATATCCGTATCCAGATCCGAAATTTCGTATCTGTAACATCCAGGGATGCTCTCGATCTAGATAAACTTATGGTATCGAGATCTTAACCGGAACGGTCTCATTGACCAATGGATTGGAGTGGCTAATAATGATAATAATAAATTGACACATCTCACACACCAATCATAAACTTATATACTACTAAATGCTATCTTAACTCCACTCACATTGCAATCAAATGTATGATAATTTAATAAAACGAGAGCGTATATCATAAATGAGTTTTTATTTGGGAGGGTTTTCATGAAATAATTGTCTGGATATATATGAAATAAAATTGTTTAAACTGCTGAACAATTACAATATAAAAAATGTACAAATTTTATTGCGGAAATTTCCCGGCACTTTCATTTATTATTAACAGCCAAATGTAGACTTGCGACTGTTAATTCAATATTATTTTTTAAATAAACTTTCGCTTGTGACGTATCTACATATTAATACGTTAAGATAATTCCTTGTACTCCTTTTTAAGCAAATTTCTTTCACGGAGGACTGTAAAATTTAGAATACTAGGTGGTGGGGAGGGTAGGAGTATTAGCAAGCACTCACCTTGACTTCGAGATGCCACGATGCTTGTATTTCAGCGGCCGGGTGGCGTCGTATACGCAGGTCTTGACCAATATTTTCACTCGCTACGCGCAATGCCAGTCAATAGGCGTATGGCTCTCCCTATTCCTATAGTCCTCTAAGGGAAACAGCACTTTCTTCAATATCTCACGGTAATTGTTATTGCGGTAGAATATAAGCTTATTTTCGCGCGGCGTGTAAGTTGCAACTGGTAAGTTTTCAAACTTGACGTTTGCTTGTCAAATTTGAGTAATTCAATGTTCTGTCTTCTTTCTTCAGTGCTTGCGAGAAAGGGATGTATAGAGGGTATGTCGTAGACAGGGAATAGATTTAGGTAGTATTGGTAGATTGGTAGTTTTTAACAGAAATTAATTGAATGGCGTTAACACTAGGTTTATATGTTGAAAAAGTACAGAAAGCTAAAAATTTTAATCAAATTGTGTCATAAATCTAAAAACTATGTGAAAACTAATATAAAAAGCTACAGGTGTCCAAGAAAGTCTATTTAATGACAATTCATTATACTGGCTACGTGGCTAGTCATCCACTTTAACCATTGCGCCATGCGTGCAGTAGTTATCTAGAAAATTAAATTTAAAAAAATTGTAATTGCGAGAGTCAATTTTCCTGCGCCACAGCCTAAATGCTCTAAGACGATGTGTCAGGATGAAGGAATCTTGAATCTCGGAGGAATATGATCAAATATTATGTGGAGAAAGTTGTGCATTATGGCTATTCTTTGATTTAATGATAATCTTAGTTCGATAGTTTATTTTCTAAAATAAGCAAATAAATATTCCCAAGATGTTCACATGTCAACATTAAATATAACTAATTCGTTAGTTTAGTAAATTCTCTTTCTTTCTTCCAACAGATGGCAAATGTCTCGCGTGCACCTACAAGGCGAAGTTCATAGAAGTGTCAGTGGGCATAAATCACAATGTAGACGAGCTAGTCGTGGGCATCCTGAACCAAATACGTCTAAAACGTCAGCAGTACGCTGAAAGCGGCAGGGAATCTTCACCAGCTCACTGGTACAAATCCAGAGGAGTGGTCAGAGCCAGCATGAAGGCGCGACAGATGTTCACTTGGATCTTTGGTAAGGAAGATTCAAAGTTCAAAAACTGTGAGAATCTTCATGTCCTGTGAGTGGAGAATGACGGACCAGTGTTCGTCTAAGATATTGACACTTGTGTGACAGAAGTATCCGGACTCTAGTGTATTGTTTGTTTATAAATGTGAAAATTATACAGCTGTTTATGGCGTCCGATATATTACTCAAATAAAAAAAATGGTGTCAGCGTTCAAAATAATTCCGTGTGCTTAGTTTAAGATGCTCTGTCCTGAATGTAAGTTTTACAGAATCGAAATCAAACGAGTAAACGGGTTACCTGATGGTAAGTGACTACCGCCGCCCATCGGCACCTGCAACTCGAGAGTCACAAGTACGTTGCCGGCCTTTAAGGTGGGTGTAGGAGAAGGGGGAAGAGGGGGAGAGGGAGTGAGAGGGAGAGGGGGGGGGGGGAAGGGTCGGGGCCTCCGCTAACCTCACTCACTCGGCGAAAAGTAGTGCAATAATTGCTTCACATTTAATTCAATTAAACCAATCAAAGGTATTTTTGAATATTCAGGAGTAGGAGACAGACACGATAAGTCAGTCGTGATAGTTAGACAACTATCACGACTGACTACGTATAGGAACAGACGTTCCTATACGTAGATCCTATGGAGAAGAACAAGCAAGAAACTCCAAGGACGATCTTTTTCAACATGTTTTTTTAGAATTTTCTGGTTACATTGTACTCGCAAATGAAATGTGAGGACAATGTAATATATTGTTCTAAAGTATAAACAGTCGCGCTTGCTACTATATTAAAGTAATAAACAATCCGGAGATGACCAGTCCAGACCAACGACCCCCTTTCATGAGTATGACGCACGCGTCAGCCATCATCCAGCTCAACCATATTGAAAGGATCCGGGAGAATGTGTTGATATTCAATAAGTTCTACTTTTGCAGTATTAAATACATCATTACTAAATTACCCATAGAGTAAGTAGACAATAACTGAAACAAGACAAGACATTGAATACATTTACACTCTAGATCATAGAGCATTACCATTAACGCAACGGTCAACATTCAAAATTGGAACAAAAAACTGATATCGATGATATAACCAGCTGTGTTGCCAACCAAAAAAAAAATATAATGTCAAATATAAAATTGGCATTTATTAGTCGTTACGTGCCAATTTGAGAGAATTTAATAGTTAAGTTTATATTTATTTAAGATAGAATACGTGTAAGACATTGGTATTTTCCCAAATACTTCTTATATAATATCATTAATACGACGTATCAGCAATATATAAATATAAGCTAAAATTTATCATTTAGATTATATTATACTGTATAAATACGCTAATATTACTGGACCATACGTAAATATATCCCTTTAAATGTATCAAATGTTCTATATCGTATAAATACACCAATATGTTATTGTGTATGTGTACTTAATTACCCTCCATTAGAATGGGTATTGTCTTAACTTTTGTTCAACATTAAAAACCTTGGTTTATTATTATGTATAGCCAAATATTGAAAGAAGCGATATACAGGGAAGTGTTCAAACATCAAAAACCATATTGGTCCCAAAAAAAACAACCAGTGCATTGGAAAATAATGAAATTTTTTTTTAATATTCAGAGACAACAAATCGAGAAATACCTTTTAAATCTTTTATTAAAATACGTAGTGAACATACATTATTATTATTCCAGAATATCATATCTATCAAATATAACAAAAAATATATGTGGCCAGTTCGATTTCCCATAAAATAAATGAAATATACTTGTAAAATATAAAAGCCATAGAAAAAGTCAAATAAAATTACATTTATTTCGTCTCTGGATATATGTATAGGATGACAACACATGAACACATGTAAAGGTTTAGAGATCCCTGGCTTGACTTAAACTAAGAATTATATTAAGTAGTTTATTTAGTTAAATACACCCTTGACTATTGTCCACATTTGTATTGTTTGGTGAAATTCAATCCAATTGATCCAGGGTCCACTGTATTCCTTCCATCCATGCCAAAACCTACTCATTTATCGTAAAAGGTATATATAGCATCTAAACTAAAATTTAAGATAGCATTCTACAAAGAATTATTGAAATTAAGTAAAAAACAGTGAAGCCTAAAATGCTTAAACTCTAAAATCTTATCTACGGTGTGTTAATGTTGGTCAAAGCTGTAAAATATATTATCAGATAGTAACCAAAGCCTCGTAACCAAACTATTTCTGACTAATTAATGCCTAAAATACTCAATTAAATTTAATATTTATTCAATACATATGTAATAAATAATTTATATTTTGTATCCATCATCCAAAGTAACATTTCAATTATCGAGTCTCTAATTCTCCAAGTTAATTTGATCAAAAACAATATATCTTTTTTTTATAAATGTTATTTATAAAAATGTAAATACATAAATCAATGCGAATGCACTTAAGGATTTGATGTTGTATTAAATATTATATAATAAGTGATACATTTATACACGTTCTATGTACTAGTTAAGTCTTGTACACATATTAACCAATTGTAATAGATATAAATTAAACGATGTGATTGTAAAATTTTTTGAGTTACGTGATAGTTTTATAAATCTGATAAATTAAGGTTAATTATAGGTACAAGAAATTTAGGAGATTTATTGAGGACAAGACACAGTGATCAACGTATGGAAACTTCTCTAATTATAAATATGAATGCATACTGCGCACACAGTCAACACATTTCTGGTTATCACCATTATTATTCTTCCAACTATTTGTTTTCCAATGACCGTTTGATACTTTCTTCTTATTGATTTTTGTTAACAAAATATAAAAAACATTTTACAATCACTTGATTAAAATTGTTAACTTATAATCCTAAATGATTTTTTTTGTTATGTATTCAAAACCTCACGACTGATTGACACCAAAATATATTATATGATCCTAAACATCTATGTCTTTTGGATTACGATTCAAAATAGTGCCTTTTCATTGTTAAAATATATCGTAATACCTGTGTTATTTTGGTATAATTTGTTCAAGTATTTAATATCAACCCTAGTTGGCATTTTAATATACATTCTCATTGTTAGCCATATTTAAATAATTATGTACATTCATTCGTATAGTGTTGTTCAAATCATGTACATGAAAGTGAAAACGCCGAGCGGTAATTTATTCGATTCACCTCGTGCAGAGATTAGCCGGGTAATGTTAACAATGATCAATAATTACCCGTCTAATTTTCGAACTCGTTAGTTTAGAGTTTAATATAATCTTGAATAATGGTATTCATTTGTAAATAAAATATTACTTATTATATTATATGCATTTTGCAAAATCTATGAGCTTTCTATTATATTAGCCTAAACAGATGTCGGCATCGTTGGAGTAGTAAATTAAGTAAAGGCATGAAAGAATCCCAAGTAATTAGTTTCTTTGCTTTTGTTTTATTGTCCATAATACTTTGTGAACAAACATTGTTAATAACCTATTGATATTTACTATGGATTAGTTCATAATCTGGTTATTTATTTTAATAGATAACAGGATTTATTAACTAGTGATGATAATGAAGATTCGAGTACCACCTTGAAGTTGACTTTTCTAGTTAAAGTATATTTTCAACTTCAGCTCCTTCTAGTCTGACCATCTACCTGTTATCGATGATCATATTGAAATGATTAGCTTCATAGGATAATAGTCTATTTATACTTTGTCCCTTTCGAGCAGATGTTAAGTTTAAAATTTTTGCGGTTAATAAGAACAAATCATTATGTACTTTGTCTGAGTAATTTACCACTTTGACCTGCCAGAGTATGTGGGCCTTTAAGAGTATTATCATTATTGTAACATATTGTAGCTAGTGTTTACTGTAAATAAATTGATTGACAATAAATTGGATTACTTTATGTGTTTAAAAATACTTTCCGTTTACTTACATTGCTGTTAAGTTTTGTTGTTGTGTGTAAAGCCTTCCAGAATCCAGCAACAACAACTATAACCCATAATGACTTACGTGAATAGAACATCCTGTAAGACCCTTTAAATATCCTTGGATTGATCAGCCGTTTAGGGATTCAGTGGGAATTAATGGAAGTCATAAATAAACCTACTAATAATGGGCCTCAACTTTCTCACTCCTTGTACAATGCTTTGAATGCCCTTTCTTTTACAGAAAAAATCTTTTAGTGCAGATAAAGAAAGCAGAAAAGATCATTCACTCGATTTTATGTGATAAATTCATGTACACAGGATTCCTGCTCTAACTGATACAACAGGAATAGCTCATTCTATATGAGCTTATTCATGTCATACGAGATGGAGTCCTTGCCTCGCCCATTACTTGTTTACGGCATGATACGTCTAAAAATGGGGCCCGTTACAGAGGCACGAGACAGCAAATAAAAGTTGTTGAACAAAGTTATTCATATTGTCAGACGATAGTTCGTTATACATTCTTATAGAAGCGAGACTCGCTGTTTATCAAAAATTCTTCCAGGAAATAGTGGGGTGGAGTTCCCTCTATTAAAGAAACTTTGATAAACAGTGAGTCTCACAGCTATGTTATTAAGCGCGAACTTGAAAGTAATATCATCATATTAAGTAAGATATTACATGTTGAATCTCAATGTGGTAGATTATTTTGTTCTGACTGGTACTTGTTACAACAAGGATGTCATTTGATGAAACTGTGTGCGAATTCACATAGCGGACTGATTGAAGCCGCAAATACACACTAGAAAAAGTCCAAGCAACATGTACGGTTTTGAACTTTGAACGATTTTTACTATTGTAATATATTTATATTTCTTTTATAAATAATAACTTAACATTTTTTGATGCATTAGTGCCTAAAGCAACAAAATCTTTCATTCCATTGTTCATTTAATCACAATAATTAACAATATGTGTACCGTAACATACGTAGTATAAACTAGTAAAAAAAAAGTTTTTGACAAAAAATTAAACCGAAGCAAAAAACTAAAAAACAAAAAATTAATAAATCTTATAAGTCTTGAGTATTGAGTTTATTTACACAAACTATCAAATTTTATATAAACTAATTTTGATTCGGTGTCGACGAGTATTACAGTAGGTACCAGGCATGTGACCACGGCCAGTGCAACCTGGAAACCTGGAAACGTCAGGCAAAGCAAAGGTAATGTAATACCTTTTAAATACGTGATCTCGTTAATTCCCGTCAAAAAAAATATATTAAAAAGATCGCAGACACTATCGCCAAACAAATTACATCTAAGCTGAAATAATGACAGATAACCGGTGAAGTTTTTACATTTTCAGACCATTTCCGTTCGGTTACATTAGTGTGAAATCTCATAATTACACCGTGACTAAATAGAGTTTGGGTTAGCCAAACATTTATTTGCTGTGGGGATGGACCTTAGTATTGACTAGGAATAATCTTTTCTTTTTTTTTTTTCACCACAGAGTATATACCAATTTAACGTGTAACAGTTTCTACAAAACATTTAGTAGGTTGTGAGGGTGGACTGGAGCTAAATTAGGGAAACCCTGTATTTCAGGCCTCCAGGACACTCTCCCGCCATGAAAGTTTATATTAAACATGACTGTATTGAATGCAGGTAAATGTAGATAAGAGATAATAATAAATAAACTAAACGTCTGTGATTGTGTGTGTGTGTGTGTGTGTGTGTGTGGGTGTGTGGGTGTGGGTGTGGGTGTTTGTATGTGTGATGTATGCTACTTTACGACAGTTAAAAGGGATTCTGTATCGAGATAGCTTAGATTCGCCAAATATCTTTTGATCATACTATTTGCTTCATGTGAGTTGACAGGAAAAATGTTTAGCAATGAATTGAAATCTATTAGGTATACCGAGGTGGCCGTGGCACTGACAGACTGACTACAGCAAGAGTCTCCCAATTGGTCGGACGAATCGAGACGTTAGGTCGTCACAGTTGTCTTATCGCGATCTTTTGCGAGGAGAACATCTCGCGAAAGGAGGTGACGATGTGGATCCGGTAGGAAAACTTCAAGGCGGAACCGTTTCACTCGCGCTCTCATGCGTACGCTAAGAGTGGCCGCGGGTGTATGAAACGAGTTTTATGGTCTTCACACGAAGCAGAGTCTCCCGTGAAGGAGGTGTCTGAACACTGCCCAGTCGCCACCCGCGGGCTGGCGCTGGGTGGACTGTTGAAGGTAAAACGGTCCTCTAATAACCCATGCTGTAAGGCACACCGTATGGTTTTAGTCGGTTTAAGCCTGATATCCGGCCTCACCAATAGCCCGGTGAGATGAGCTTCCTCACGAAAAACAAATGACTACTTTTCCCATGGCCAAATTACGTCGTTATTTCGCGTGTAAGGAATTAAAACAAACTTTTTTTGTACTCTCCAGGTTGTTTTACCGCCAATGCAGTACAAAACATCATGCCTGGAAGATTCCCCCATTTCAGGAAGAGGTGCAATGCCTATTATCAGCGACATATTGCTGTTTTCCGCCATAGACGCGAACGAACGCTCTGCAAAGCTATCTGGACCCAAACACAGCATATCTTGTACTGTGGACTCTACAACACGAATACATAACATACTTTTATTTATTGCACATACATACTTATTATACAAAGCACAATTCAATTTATTGCACATTGCAATAATTTTTTACCTTTTTGTTTAGGGCCTGAAGAGGAATCCAACACGCGATCTCTGACGAATGCTGCTTCTAAACTCTCTCTAGTGGTATCGTTATGGTAATTCAGTTTAATTATGTTAATGTATGATTATGATATGGAAATGGAAGTCAGAGTCAATTATGTTAAGTGAATTACGTCATCGTCTGAGTTTGCCCCCGGGCACATTAAATTTGTTAGAAATTCTCTACGACTTATTTTTCTAAAGATAATTGAATTGGAATGCCTATCTTCTATACAAGAAAATGGCTGAAATAAACAAAATTAATTATACGCTGTGATGAAAATACAAAATGTATTTTACTTAAATCGCCTTCTCTAGCATGCAGTTACAAAAAGAGTTTTTGAAATTCCCGGACTGAAAACGCTTGAACCAACTTTTTGCTACTCTTACTGACACTGCATTAGGTCCATAAACGTGCGCATAAAACGGGATCCAATAACGAATTATGTGTGAGTACGAGCGTGAAGGTATTGTCAAGAAAATGTCACTGTGTGCGTGTTTAGGGATGCCTGCTCTAAATTATTAACTTACCTTCTTGTATTACGTCATAAGGAGATGAAAGGTAAATAAAATAATCACTACATATTATAAAACAAAGTCCCCCGCCGCATCTGTCTGTCTGTTCGCAATAAATTGAATTACTACTGAAGGGATTTTCATGCGGTTTTCACTAATAGACAGAGTGATTCATGAGGAAGGTTTAGGTGTATAATTTGTACCCGTGCGAAGCCGGGGCGGGTTGCTAGTGATTTAAAAGAAAATGAAATTATTACAAAACATAATAATCAATATATAATAGTTTTTAAATAGTGTAAGTGATTGAATCTGTTAGAAACGAAAAATGATCAGTCTAATTCAAATTACAAAGGTACCAATGTGAATTAGTGAAATTAAGTGATTAATTTCAATCGATGAAATGTATTTTTTAATAAAAGAATAATAATTATAAGATTATTATTACTATTCTTTAAAGTATTTTAACTATTGATGTTAGATTATACAGACGTATCATCTAACAAGAATAATTAAAATACTAAGATTTATCCAAGTTTACATGTAAATTTCAAATTTTCTAAATTTTTTGTCGGTCTTTATGAGAAGAAATCTAGGAATAAAGTTTATGGAGAAGAGGCATGAACGCCGATGTTAATCGATTATTAATTCAAACATATTTTTAGATATATTTCAAGCTTTATTTTTGAAACATGATAGAGTTTATTACAATAAACATTAATTAGTATCGATTTTACCATAAACAAAGCTACGGATACAGGCATTTAGTACATAAAAATCAATGCACGTTTGTTAGTATTTTATTCCCTGCCGTACAATTTTCCATACACGGTGCCAGGGAGAACCACAAATTCGCCAGTGCGGCCTTAGTAGCCCCAATGTATGAGTTGCGTCACATGTTTAACATGGTAAGTTTATATAAGGTATTTCAGTACTTTTTGATTATAACTATATTAACTAGAAAGTTTAACGTCTAAATAACAACAAGGACATACTTTTTTATCATATTTCAATAACAGTTATATAAATTGTACTTCAATGTTTGATTTGACAGTCGCGGATTTGATTTGACCATTTTCACCTCTTACTTGTTACGTTCACGGATTTCGGTGCTCTCCGAAACTCGTTTATTTAGTCGAATAGGTATTCATTTTGCTCATAGGATCATCAGGGAGATCGTAAGGTACCTTTCATCCGGAAAAATAGTATTCCCGATAGATGGAAAAATTACTTTGATACGAGCGAAGCCACTGATAATAGCTAGTATTCTAGACAGACAAAGCCGCGGGTACAGGCAGTTCAGAACGACTTGAATGCCATTACAAAATATTCAAAAAATAAATATCTGAAACATCCATTAAAGAGTCGGCAGTCAATTAAGAAACTGCAAATTCATACCTAATTCAATCTAATCTTCATTAAATCCATTATAACGAAATTAATATAAGCATAAATAGAAAAGATAAATTAGGTAGATATTATAGGTAGCGTGTGGGAAGTTCGTCGCTTATAATAATCCCCTATCTTCACCATTTATGTTGGATTCATGAAATAACTTGTTAAAAACTAATTGTGAACCTCTGTCACCTATTCCTTCAAGTTTCTATAGAAGGGTTTTACGGGAACGGTGTCGTACGGTTTTTTTCATTTATTTTTGAAGTGAAAACTTCTTTAGTAGCGTTAGGCACTTTTTGAGATGGGTAAAAAATGTTAAACTCGCGTCAGGACACGTGACCCTGATCGAAAATGTGTCCGAGTGTCATATATTTAAAAAAAATATTTTTATGACGAGTTTCTTATATTTACATTTACAGCGTCAGAGAGACATGGAGAGGGGGAGAGGGAGGGAGGAAGAGAGAGAGAGGGAGATGCTAATAAGGTAATACGCTAATAGATCCACTAGAGGGCGCTAATCTAAACATTGAGTTCTGTCAGCTCTTTATCAATTAATGTCACCAACCTGTTAGTGTGACGTTTTAAGTTCGTCATATCGTTTAAGTTTGCACTTCTGTCGGCAGTCCCATGACTGCCTCTTTTTTTTATAACATATAATATTCATATAACATTTTTCATAACAGCATCAGAGGTAAATTTGTTTTTCACTAGCTGCTAGCTAAGCGCTCTATCTGCATTTAAATCTCATGTGTTAAGTGTGCCTTAGTTTCGATTCCGAATTCAAATCTTTGTTACACATATCAGAAAGAAGTTCAACTCCCTTTCAGAATACTTTAGACCAACACACGATTTACTTTTTAAAAGTGCAATAATATATCCTAGATAATCCGTTGATTCTAGAACGTATTAAGTGCTTTAAATTTTTCGCAAAATTAAAACATAATTAAGGAATGTTTAAAATAAAGAGTAATAAAGTATTAATTTTAAAATAAAAGTTTTGGTCTTTTGGCTCGATTGGTTATATAATCTAAGTCACACTGAAAGTTTAAACAAAAAACGGAACGATATAGATGCCTGTTAATATTTTTATTGATTTTCGAAGTAGTTTCCATTCCTTTCTAAGCACCGTCGCATGCGATGGACCATTGACTGAAGCAGTGAGCACACTCTTCTTTTTTTTATATTATAGGGGGCAAACGAGCAGACGGGTCACCTGATGGTAAGTGACTACCGTCGCCCATGGACACCTGCAACTCAAAAGTCACAAGTGCGTTGCCGGCCTTTGAGATAGGAGTACGCTCTTTTCTTGAAGGTTTGAAGGTCGTATCGGTCCGGAAATACCGCAGGCGACAATTTGTTCCATCTTCTTTAAGGATCTCTGCCACGCCCTTTTCAAACGCAGCCACGGCATCTTCAGCTTTCATAAAACGAATTCCTCGAAGTTTATCTTTTATTTTTGGAAATAAATAAAAGTCACAAGGTGCCAGACCGGGACTGCAAGGAGGATGACTCACTAGCTCCACATCTTCGATAGACAAATATTCGATACTCCGTCAGGAGTAAGCTGGAGCGTTGTCATGGTGAAGGAGGATCCTGCTTCTTGGGTCTGATGTCTAACATTTTCTAAGACAACTGGTAGACAATGATTGACATATCAATCTGCAGTAACAGTATTTTTATCTTCTAGAATTATTGTTGCAAAATGATCCGTTCGTCCAAAGAATGAGGCAATCACCTTTTTTTCTTGACTTTTGCCATTCTTTACAATAAAAACATCCATTGCGCAGATTGTTTTTTGGTTTCGGGTTCATAACAATATAACCAGCTTTCATCACCTGTGACGATGTCATATACAGCATTCGAGTCACCTCCGTCATACTTTTTAAGCATTGAGCGGCACCAATCCAAATGACGGCATTTTAATTCTTCCGTCAAATTATGAGGGATTATTCATCTTCATCATCTTTCTGACGCCTAAATCTTCATGTCAGAGTGTTTGTACTTGACTCATACCAATGCCTAAAGCTGCCCGAATTTGTTGATTAGTCTCCCTTCTATCAGCTTTTATCATTAGTCACGTCCTTCTCGAGAATCATCAGTGAGTTTGCTTCGACTACGTTTAAACTCATTAAACCAGTTAGTTGTAAATAGTGGCACGAGATGGAGCTTCGTAATTGCATGCCAATCGAAGTCTATCGTAATATTGTTGTTGAGTAAGACCGCAACGAAAGTCGTAATTAATCATTGAGCGAAAATTTTCTCTAGTCAACTCCATTTTGATGCACGACAGACACTTTTTAAATTGCCTCCAATTTGTAAAAACAAATGACATGTGAAATCATTAAACATCTACAGGTTCCCAAAAAGTTCCTAATTCGAAATTGAAATAAATTTTTCATCGGCTGCTTTTCTTACTGGCCTTACGTACAAATGGGTTTGAAGCGGCCTTACCTATATGTCCCTTATAATATCGATATTTCTATTAATTACAGGTTCCTACCGTCATTACAAATATCTTATATCAAACCCCACTCCATATACTCTTCAATTACTTCTTGTAAACGATATTTAAACGTATCATCTAAATTAAACTGTACCTCTTCATGCGTAATATCCGGTACTTGGTTGCCAGAAGATAAAATAAAAGGTAAAATATATATTGCCGTTATTAGACCAAAGTCAAGTTTTTCTTCAAAAACCTTCTCGTAATCTTCTTTAGGGTACACCAAATTTACATCAAGTTGAAAGTAGTTCAAAAAGTTGCTTAGAGTTTCATAGTATAGATCTTTTGAAGTTAAGAAATGGGTTTTTCGAAATTTTCTATCTGTGCTGGTGTAGATGAAATATAAGAAGTCGAACACTGGATTTCCATAGTACATCATTTGATAGTCTATAGGAATTATTTCTGGTATTCCGTTGTCCTAGGGTACAAGAAAAAACACATTGAGAAAATAATACGGTCGTGCGAATAAAAAAAATACAAATTAAACTAAAAATATATTTGATTTTCAAACTTTGTGACCTATGCAGCTAAATATCTCTCTTCTCTCATGCGGAGAAAAATACTTATTTGAAATCGAATTGATCCAACTAGAACCTTACGCTGTGTCCGACATCACAGATATGGTCAAAAGATCCAAAATCTGACGGAACGGAGGTCTTTGTCAGATCAAGACCGACGCTATAAATAATTTAGTGACAGCGAAGCCTTTTTCAGTATCAATTTCTATTGCTTTCAATCTGAGAAATAGGGCGGCCCTGAATTTGGAAATACGAATAATAAAATAGCTAAAATGGAAAGATAATATAAAAAAGATAGAAACGGATTTGTAGTAAAAAAAAGCACTTACGTTCAATTTCATCATAATATTACCAGATCTGTAATCGCCGTGGCAGAGGCATACTTTTATAGTCTCATCATTATAGTATTTGCAAACTTTATCCATTAGTAAGTCATAAGCTTTCTCAACTTTATGTTCAAATATTTCATCCACAGCTTTAATACTTGCTTTCCTGGCACTCGCAATTGCATATTTCCAACTTTCTTTAATAAGAGGTGTATATTTCATAGATTTGATTTTTTTGTTAAAATATTCTGGCTTTGTTTCTCTTAAGACAAATGATAGTGCATGGAATTTCGCAAGTTCTTTGACAGACATTTGAAAGAAATTCCACGGTGCTACATCCGTTCTCGGATTTGTAGTAAATCCTTTCTTGGCCAGATTTTCCAAAATAAGTATCTCTGCATTACTGTCTTTGTAAATTTTAGTCGTTTTGTATCTTTCTTGCAAATTAACGTTTGCCTGTTCTTGTAGTTCTACAAATTTTTCGAACATATCAGTGTAAGCGAATAACTCAGTTTCGAACATATTTGAAACAGCATACATCTCAGTGTGAACAATATGTTTCATAAATAGATGTAATTCTTTTTCTTCGTCCTCAGTTCTTCCTTTAACATCAACTTCGTATAAAACACTAAAAAAGTTATCATTTCCTGTAAGACATCTTTTATGTATTTCATATTCACTTAATTTTTCTTTGTCACAAATACGCTTGATAAAGAAATTTAATTTTGTTGAAAGTGGTGAGGAAGTATCGTTTTCTTGACGATGATTATTTTTTGAACATTTAGCAACTTGCATCTTGAATATCTACTCGTTTACTTAAGATTCAACTGTGAGCTAACCGAGCGCGGTGTGTTAAGCAATACAACTGTTTTACCAAAGCCTTTTTCAAATTATTCATAAGCACATGTTATGAATATTAGAATTCTATTGTTAATAATAATAATATACTTTTCTATGGTACACCAAAAACAATTGCTTGTTTGAATTGATGCTATTCTTCAAACCAGTCTGACGGCCTTAACGTACTGTGGCAAACTCTTAAGGTGAACTATAATGTAGAAAAGAATTGAATAGTCTATACAATGAATAGTAACATAGAATAAGTGATGCACATATTATAATGTTAGAAAAAGCTGTAGCCATATTTTATTGTTGTATAGTAGACCCCATCAGCTGAGAAATGAATGTTAAGTAAATTAATATTTCTTACAGGAAATGATAATTTTTCTGATGCGGTGACAATTTTAAAATAAATTCTATACTTACAAAATATTGTTGATATGCATGAGTAAAAACGTAAGTCCGATTTGTCGAATTCGGATTTGTACAGACACATCCATGTGAGAAAAGATTTATATGACAATTTTCAAGAGATTGTTTTAAAATGTGTATTTTTCAATTTCTTTGTTTGATGCAATAGATGTAATTTCAAATATTTGAAGCCTGTAAGTAGTAGTTTTCTTTTTTTAATTTTAATATTCTGTTTTACTGTGTCAATTATATCTTTGGCTTTGTTTTTTTGGTACCTTCGAAGCTTACTACTTACTAAGCTTACTTAACTTTTAACGTACATTAATTTATGGAACCAGTTGAACTTGGACTATTAGCGAGACTGCTAACATAGGTCAAAGTTGGCGGAGTAGCTGGAGGATACGGAAGGGGCGTACTTGTTTGGATATTACGTGAGGTCTCTTGGGTTTAGTCACTATTTTAAGTTAGCAGAAGAGCACTCGTAGCCCAAGGATTTAGACTTCTACAGCTGCAACAGTTTCTTGATACACGTATTGTATAACACTATCGTAGTTTGGACTTGCAATATGTATCTAACTTACAAAATAAAAAGAGAGCTTTCCAAATATGCAAATACAAATAATATGCAGAAAAAAAAATTAAGAAAAAGAAATATTTGTTCACATGTTTAAATATATGGCTTAAAATTTGTATAACACCTAAAATTACATATTCAAATGTGCCCGCAAAAATCATTTTCAAAAAAAAATATTAACGTGTGACTAAATTACCTTCTCGGAATTTCAGACAATGCATCGAAATATTAAGATTTGTAACGCTTGTCATCAAATTTCAATAACGGTGACAAAAACACCAAATTGGATATGGAATCTTTGGAAACAAACTAAATGTCATCATGTTGACAGTTGTCATTATTAGAATTCTGAAATATTGTCGATTTCCTATGATGCTGGAACTCAAAATCGTACTCCTGCAGCAGTTCTATCTATCTCGCTATTTTTCCTTCCGGGTTCTTAAATTGTAACAGCCCTTCACGCAGGTGGAACCTCCGACACAGCAAATATTTATTGAAGTGCTGCAATGCTTAACCATAGCAAGCAGCTCCCTTCTCGTGACGCAGTAATTCCTTACCGGTCTAGATAGAGACCTGCTGAATTACGCTATCACAATTTCTTGATCGCCTTTCCGTTGCGACAACACACCGCCAATACCCACGTTAATCGCGTCTGTGTCTTTAGCTCCCCGAATACGGTGTCACAGCTCTCGTCCCAACAGAAAGTTCGTTTTTCTTCAGTGAGTCGGTGCAACAGTTTTGCAATGTCCGCAAAGCTTTTGACAAACAGACGGTAGTACGAGCATAAACCCAGGAATGCTCTAATAACTTGTGTCTTATCCCTTGGAACTGTACTTGCCGTCTAAAAAACGAGCACTTCTTAGGTCTCAGCTTGACCAAACGGCATAACTGTAAACTGTCACAGACCCTTTCCTGTAGAGAAACGGTTTTCTCCTTATCCCTTGCATCGATTTCTACTTGCCAGTAACTAGTTTTCAGGTCTAACGTCGTGTACCACTTCATTCCCGTCAGCGTGTCCAGCGTATCGTCGATACGTGGCAGAGGATAGTTGTCCTTCGAACTTCGGACGGTAGTCAACACAAAACCGCATACTACCATCCTTCTTCTTCACAAGGACCACAGGAGAACACCATGGACTGGAAGAAGGCTCTATAACTCCATCCTTTACCATTCCTTCAATCATGGCGTCTACCTCTCCCTCTCGTGCCACCGGCAATCTTCTTGGACGCTGACGGATCGGAAGTTCGTTGCCCGTGTCAATCTTGTGCTGAACTAGTCCGGTCTTTCTTATGTCCGTATTGAAGAGAAAACATCGCCGTATCGAAGCAGCACCTTCTTAGCTATGTCGAACTCTTCCTTCGTGAGTTCACTACACCATTCCTCTAATAGCATTGAGACATCAAACCTCGTTACGCTAGTAGAACCAAGAATGCCTTTCCTGATCACCTGCTCCTTGTCAAAAGGATTCATCACACGAATCACTGGATCACCGGTCGTCCTCACCAGAGTCCTTGCCACCCTCCTGTAGATGTAGCATCTGGGGCTGTATTGGGGACGGTCACGGGCGATGGTACACCCATCACTTCCCTGAAGCTGATGGGTGAAGAGAAATAAATATAATGTAGGTATTTTTTGGAATATTTAAGAAAACATGTTGTTCACTATCATAATTTTAATTCGTGAAAGAAGCTGTCTTAGTACACTTGGATTCAAATTTTTATTTATGTCATGATTAAATCGAGAAAGATAGATATGTTGTCATGAATTTTAATCGACAAAAAAAGAATACTTAGGTAATGTAAACGACAAAAAAAGAATACGTAGGTCTTAGTCTTAGTAGTCTTGGCTCGCTTTTGTCGTGGTTACTGAAATTAAATGTCAAGCGTGACTAACAAATGTTAACGGGAATGTTATTATGTCGATGCACTGTCTGAAATTCTGAAAAGAAAATGTAGTGTAACGGTTATACGAAAATATGAGGACTCCAAGAGCGTATGAATATGAAATTTGGTGCTAGTTTTACACATTTTAAGCCTACACTGTCTAATATGTTGGCACCACATTTCTATACCTCACTTCACTTTCATTTCCTTCATGATTTTTGAAGTGAAAACTTCTTTAGCGGCGTTGTGCACTTTTTGGGATGGGTAAAAAATGTTAAACTCGCGTCAGGACACGTGACCCTTATCGAAAATTCGTAAGACGAAGCCGAGTTTTTTATATTAAAAAAGCAGTCAGTCGTAGGACTGGACGTCAGAAGTGAAATCATAACTTCACAATGTATTTGCATATACATACACATACACACACATCTTTATATATATAATAAGGTTAAAAATTAAAAGTAGGTAATAACATATATAAATGTATACATAGGGTACACTGGAAGTTCTGCGCACCTGGCCACTCATAAATGTTTGAATTTCGAATGTTATATTTTTTAAATATAAGAAACTAATAATGTCGTAATGTCAATCGAAGTCTATCGTAACATTGTTGTTAGGTAATAACCTCAATGAAAGTCGTAATTAATTATTGAGCGAAAATTTTCTCCAGCCAAATCCATTTTGATGCACGACAGTCACTTTTTAAATTGCCGCCAATTTACAAAAACAAATGACAAATGAAATCATTAAACATCTACAAATTACCAAAGAGTTCATAGTTCGAAATTTAAAAAAAAAATCATCGGCTGCTTTTCTTACTGGCCTATTCCAAAAACTTTCAGTGTGACCCACGTATGCCTATAATATAAAATATGTATATGTTGTACGTACCATACATATGGTACATACGTAATACGTATGTATGTACCATATACACGTATACATATGTACGTATACCATATACATATGTATTTATCAGATGGCCGTATATGAGACGCGTCAAGTTACTGAGGTGAAAACTTGACACGTCTCACAAAGCTCCCGTGACCGTCACTCTCAGATACATAATAAATCGATTATAGAGCTGTGTGTGTGTTGTGTTTTCACTTCTAACGTGTAGCCATATGGCTGGCAGTTTTTTTTAAGTGAAAACTTCTTTAGGCACATTGGGCACTTTTGTTATAGGGAAAAAGCTCTGAACTCGCATGATCGTCACACTCAGATACATACATAAATACAGATGTGTGTGTGTGTGTGTGTTCGTGTGTGTGTATTTTCACTTCTTACGTGCAGTCCTACGACAGTGTCACAGTTTTTTTATTATTATTAATATATAGAAACACTCAAAATAGTGAAAATAGCTATATTTATTCATATAAATATTTGCACTTGACGAGAATTTAACCCGTGACGGCTGACATTGTGAACCACATATATAGGTCGTCAAATTGTATGTAATATTTACCGTATAAAACATCTACTTTGTATATTTCATATCCTACCAATCCGGGATGTACATAATAAATAAAATATTTGTGAGTGCAAGCGAAATGTGGTTTCATCAGCGCCTTTTAATAAGCCCTTTGAATAACCCACGTGATAAAGTGGTTTTGCTTGTGCAAAGGGTTGCGGACACGGATTATATAACCTACCGATGTCTGTAACGTTTTGTTGGAGATATTATAATCCACCCTAAAAATATTTAAAAACGAAACAGATGTAAACTTTATATGTAATAAAAAAGTTTAGTTAAAAAAACAAAAAAGACTAAAAAAGAACTAAAAAGACGCTAAAACTCCTTATGCGGAATTTTTAAACAACTTTTTTGATAGTTTACGTCCGCCATATTGATTTTTTGCTGACGCCACGTACCTTATGACATTCCGGGAAAGAATACGAATCCAATTACCTCACACTTTAAAATCGGCAAAGCTGATTAGGTTATAGGAGGTATTCTAATATATTTGGGTTAATACTGCCACAAACTTAGCGCCATCTAACAAAAACGACCCGAACTAATACGTGACTACTAATTCTGCATCATACAATGAAAGTTCTCACCCGGAAATTTCTAGTGACGTAGAACTTCCAAATATCAACCTCACTTTGTTTTTGTTGGAAGATATCACACCTCCTTTTAGCCCAAGTGTTCAGGGTACGATCGGTGATGTCATAAGGTTATGCATAGAGACTTCGTAGTTTGATTAAAAATGTTCGAATCAATTCATTGCAACAAAACGGTACTTCTCATCAGAAAATTCTTTACATAATGTGTTTAAAGAATAGGATCAATTCAATCAATTGTTTTCGATGTACCATGAAAAGGTATATTATTAACAATAGAATTCTAATATCCATAAGATGTGCTTATGAATAATTTTGTATATAAGTACGTAGTAAAATAAAAAAAGGAAAACTATATTTGAAAAAGACTTTGCTGCAAACACTTGTATTGCTAACTACACCGCGCTCAGTTAGTCTACAGTTCAACTTTAAATATATTTACTCAAGATGGAACTTGCTAAATGTTCAACAAATAATCATCGCCTGGAAAACGATACTTCCTCACCACAAGAGATTTCAAAGAAATTAAATATCTTTGTCAAGCGTGTCTGTGACAAAGAAAAGTTTATTGAATATGACATATATAAAAGATGTCTCACAGGAATTAATAACTTTCTTAGTTTTATATACGAAATTGATGTTAAAGGTAGAACTGAGGACGAAGAAAAAGAATTGTGTCTATTTGTGAAATATATTGCTCACACGAAGTTCTTTGCTGTTTCATATATGTTTGAAATTGAGCTATTCGCTTATACAGATCTGTTCGAAAAATTTGTAGAGCTACAAGAAATGGCAAACGTTAATTTACAAGAAATATACAAAACGGCTAAAATTTACAAAGACAGTAATGCAGAGATACTTATTATGGAAAATCTTGCCAAGAAAGGATTTACTACAAATTCGAGAACGGATGTAGCACCGTGGATTTTCTTTCAAATGTCTGTCAAAGAACTTGCGAAATTCCATGCACTATCATTTGTCTTAAGAGAAACAAAGCCAGAATATTTTAACAAAAAAATCAAATCTTTGAAATATACACCTCTTATTAAAGAAAGTTGGAAATATGCAATTGCGAGTGCCAGGAAAGCAAGTATTAAAGCTGTGGATGAAATATTTAAGCATAAAGTTGAGAAAGCTTATGACTTACTAATGGATAAAATTTATAAATACTATAATGACGAGACTATAAAAGTATGCCTCTGCCACGGTGATTACAGGTCTTGTAATATTATGATAAAATTTAAAGTAAGTCTTTTTTTTACGGAAAACCCGTTTCCATCTTTTTTGTATTATCTTTCCATTTTTATTGTTATTCCCATTTTTAGAGTGAATTTAATATTTTTCTTTATTTTAAGCATGACCTCTTGACAGCTGAGTAAGTTTTGAGCAATTTGAGAATTAAGTTTTTTGAACAACGATGACTGTGCAATTAATTTAATTTAGTTACGATTTCGAGATGTTATGATCATCAAAATATTATTTAAAAAGGTAATGGCTGTGATATCAAAGTCAGCGTAAGGTTCTAGTTGCTTCGATTCCGATAAAAAAGTTAAGTCACAAAGTTGCCAAAACTTAATATTACCTTAATATTAATATTACCTATATTTAGACCTTATTATTTTCTTAATGTATTTTTTTTACCCTAGGCGGATGCAATACAAGAAATAATCCCTATAGACTATCAAGCGATGCACCATGGAAATCCGGTGTTCGACTTCTTATATTTAATCTACAGTAGCACAGATAGAAAATTTCGAAAAACCCATTTCTTAATTTTAAAGGATCTGTACTATGAAACTCTGAGCAACTTTTTGAAATATTTTCATCTTGATGTAAATTTGGTATACCCTCGAGAAGAATACGAGAGGGTATTTAAAGAAAGACTTGACTTTGGTCTAATGACTGCAATGTTTGTTTTGCCTTTTATTTTATCTTCTGGAAACCAAGTACCGGATATTACGCATGAAGAGATACATTTTAATTTGGATGATACGTTTAAATATCGTTTACAAGAAGTAATTGAAGAGTATATTGAATGGGGTTTGTTATAAAATATATTTGTAGTGATGTCAGGAACCTGTGATTAAGTTTGTATAATATAGATATTATAAGGGATATACAGATAAGGGTGCACCTCAAACAAATTTGTATATTCCAACTAATCGAGCCAGAAGACCAAGACTTTTATTTTACCTTATCTCTTTAATTTTTAACATCTCTTAATTATGTTCTAGTTATCAAAGCATTCTAATAATTCTCCTATAAACAGCTTACTTAAAACTAAAGCGTGTATTCGTCAAAAGTATAGTGATATGGATGACAAAGATGAATATTGAAAATCAGAATCGAAATCGTAATCGGAGTGGGATGTGGATTCCAAAGTAATTCTGAGGAACTTACTAAACACATGAGATTTAAATGTAGATAAAGCGCTTAGTGTTACTTTACAATTTACCGGTAGGAGTGTGCGGTTCGGTAACCAAAGATACCTGAATATGAAAATATAATTTATTTCATAGTGCAGTCCTGTGGTTCATTATTTTTATACATTTATATATTTTTACGTACACGTATAATATATTTTTATTTTATACAAACATACACTGCGAGAAACATTTGAAATGAAGTGTCATCTAAATCATGATCATAATTTTTTATAAATACATTTTTTATGAATGAATGTATGTGAATAATTTCTATAATTAATTGTAGATTTTAGCAATTCCGTATCTAATCAAACAAATTGGTGTAACATCTTTAGTTTAAGTATTGAAGATAATTATTTAGATAGAGCGTTACGAAGATTATTTTATGGTTCTGTTACGTATGTGGGAACTAGTGAAACGCGTTGCAGTTGGGTACGCAATGAGGTTTATTTGACGTAAGGAATAGTGGGCGTGGCCACTATAGAACCATAGACACAAACATTTCTCCCCCTTTTAGTTCTTAAAATTACTTAATACAAAAAAAGGCTTTTAATTAACCTTCGGAATCGGCCGCAACGACATCCTGTTAGTCCCCGATCGACGCTCATTTGCCGAATCAGGCGCTTGATTGCTTCCATTAACTCTTTCGTGTGTGACCTCCTTCGCAGATACAGAAGTCGTGGTTTCTAACTCTACTAAGTTCATAATGTTTTTCTAACTAGAATGTTAATTTAATTAAGGCATTTTTATGTAGAGGTGAGATGTGTGATATGTCTATACATATTTGTGGGTACCAACAATAAAGTCAGTTAGCTACCGATCGCGGTGTTTCATTCACGTATCTCACAGACTGTAACAACAGTACTGTGTAATTACAGATGAAGCACAACTGTCCTAATTGTGTCACATTGTGTAATTGTGTCACTGTTTGTAAAGGAGGAGAATTAACATTACTATTCTGCAAGTCCAAGCGTAGCCTCTCAAGTAAAGCTAGTTCAAAGCAAGGTGAGCTCCTCCCTCTGTAGCCACAAAATATGATCGCATAACGTTCTCGTTTATTGAAGTCGTCCATTTCATGCGACGTACATTACCACCGGTAGCGAGGGCCCTATTCGAAGCTGGTGGGCCTAGGGATCCTAAGCTATTGTGTGGCCGACGTCTCCCCTGCCAACGTACAGGTGTTGACGACGTCGGCGTAGAAATATACTTGTCACTCGATGTCGCACTCGACGCCTCAACAATGGCCGGTATGCTTGATGGGATTTCCGGCGGCTGCGAGACGTAGATATATGAACGATGAAATTGGGGTTATTTCGTACTGAATTGTATTTATGGTTATTTTACATGTCTAAGTTTTCCTTTCATTGTAAATATTTACTCGTATTCATTTTCATGGACTATTTAAAAATATATAATTTGACTCGTAATTAACGATAATCTTGAATAATATTGGATTTGGGATGAAAAATTAATTACTACCAGGATTATTATTATTACTACTATTTACTTTTAATAGTATTTACCATTTACAACTACTTTTATTATTAAATTATAATAAGTATACACGAGCAAAGTATTAAAATTAATGAATACTAGATTTAAATAGTGTCATAAAACTATTATTCTACTATCATATAATCTATCTATACACTCATCACTGAAAGGGTATGACTTTCGACTGGCCTGTTGGTCTAGTGGTTAGTGACCCTGACCGCTATGCTTGAAGGTCGTGGGTTCGATTCCCACCTGAGTCTGGGTGTTCTTTGTGTCCGTTGTTTCTATGTTTGTAAAGTCCCCCGCGACACAGGAGTAATTCCTAATGCGAGAGTTGTCCTTTTTAAAAAAGAAAAAAAAAAATTCACATAACTGGAACGGAATTAAGAGATGGTAATTTTTTTTTACATTTATAAGGTATTCATTTTAAAATAAAGGTCTTGGTGTTCTGACTTGATGCGTTGAAATATACACATGTGTTTGTGGTCCTTATCTGTATATCATTTATAATATCTATATAACTCTTAATCACAGGTTCTAGGCAGATGAGAAATAAAAAACATTAAGGATCGTGACGGCACCGAAAGGAGATCCAGTTTAGCATGCCTGGTACAGATAGCTACCAGAGCGCTGGTTTTCAACTATATCAAACCCCATTCAATATACTCTTCAATTACTTCTTGTAAACGATATTTAAACGTATCATCTAAATTAATATGTATCTCTTCATGCGTAATATCCGGTACTTGGTTTCCAGAAGATAAAATAAAAGGTAAAACAAACATTGCAGTCATTAGACCAAAGTCAAGTCTTTCTTCAAATACCCTCTCGTATTCTTCTCTAGGGTATACCAAATTTACATCAAGTTTAAAATATTTCAGGAAGTTGCTAAGAGTTTCATAGTACAGGTCCTTTAAAGTTAAGAAATGGGTTTTTCGAAATTTTCTATCTGTGCTGGTGTAGATTAAATATAGGAAGTCGAATACCGGATTTCCATAATACATCATTTGATAGTCTATAGGGATTATTTCTTGTATTCCAACCGCCTAGGATAAATAGAAAATACATTAAGAAAATAATAAGATCTAAAAATATGTATTTGTAGTTTGGGAAACTTTGTAGCTAAACTATTTTATCGAAATCGAACCAACTAGAACCTAACGCTGTCTCCGATAACTATAATAACTTGACAGATCTCACACACGGCCGTCTGATCCCAAATTAGGCAGAGCTTGTACTATGGTAACAAGACTGCTGATAAACACACTTATATACTTCTAAATACATACATATTATAGATAAATTACACCCAGACACAGAACAAATGATCATGCTCATCACACAATTATTTGTCCTGGGTGCGAATCGAACCCACGACCTCTGGCTTAGCAATCAGGGTCACTAACCGCTATACCAACAGGCCAGTCACCAGTCGATATCACAGACATTACCAAAAAGTCAAAAACTCTGAATGAACGGAGGTCTGTATCTGATCAAAATCTACACTATAAATAACTAAGAAACGGAGAGAGCCTTTTTCAGTCGTCACCAATTCGTGGCGAATTGGTGACGACTCACCCTACTAATCAGAAGATCACTCATAGAAATAGGGCGGCCCTAAACCTGGTAAAGTTCTACCGCGTCAGGATATCAGTTGGAAGCAACGTTTACCTACCGAAAAGAAAAGACGTTTCTCTTTCCACTGGTCAGAGTGTACCTACCGTGTGAATATTTGTAGCCAAGCATCACTAGAGAAATTTTAGCTACGAATTTTTTTTTACAAAAATAATTTCTTACTGCTTTTCAAATAATATCTTGATGATCATCATCACAATGATCGTTGTCCAAAAAAACTTAATTCTCAAATGGCTTAAAAACTTAGAAAAATAAGTAATTAATTCACTCCCAAAATGCGAATGATATACTCCTAACTATAAAAATGGAAAGATAATACAAAAAAGATGAAAACGGGTTTTCCGTAAAAAAAATCACTTACGTTCAATGTCATCATAATATTACAAGACCTGTAATCACCGTGGCAGAGGCATACTTTTATAGTCTCATCATTATAGTATTTGTAAATTTTATCCATTAGTAAGTCATAAGCTTTCTCAACTTTATGCTTAAATATTTCATCCACAACTTGAACACTTGCTTTTCTGGCACTCTCAATTGCATATTTCCAACTTTCTTTAATAAAAAGTGGATATTTCATAGGTTTTATTATTTCATTAAAATATTTTGTATTTGTTTCTCTTAAGACAAATGATAGTGCATGGAATTTTGCAAGTTCTTTGACAGACATTTGAAAGAAATTTAACGATGCTACTTCCGTTCTCAGATTTGTAGTAAATCCTTTCTTGGCAAGATTTTCCATAATAAGTATCTCTGCATTACTGTCTTTGTAAATTTTAGCCGTTTTGTATCTTTCTTGTAAATTAACGTTTGCCAGTTCTTGTAGCTCTACAAATTTTTCGAACAGATCTGTGTAAGCGAATAGCTCAGTTTCAAACATAAATGAAATAGCAAACATCTCCGCGTGGACAACATATTTCACAAATAGACACAATTCTTTTTCTTCGTCTTCAGTTCTACCTTTAACATCAATTTCGTATATAAAACTAAGAAAGTTATTAATTCCTGTGAGACATCTTTTATATATGTCATATTCAATAAACTTTTCTTTGTCACAGACACGCTTGACAAAGATATTTAATTTCTTTGAAATCTCTTGTGGTGAGGAAGTATCGTTTTCCAGGCGATGATTATTTGTTGAACATTTAGCAAGTTCCATCTTGAGTAAGTATATTTAAGGTTGAACTGTAGACTAACTGAGCGCGGTGTAGTTAGCAATACAGCTGTTTGCAGCGAAGTCTTTTTCAAATGTACTGTACCTTTTTTTGCTTTAGTACGTACCTATATACAATATTATTCATAAGCACATCTTATGGATATTACAGTTCTATTGTTAATAATATACCTTTTCATGGTACACCGAAAACAATTGATTGAATTGATCCTATTCATTAAATACATCATGTAAAGAATTTTCTGATGAGAAGTACCGTTTTGTTGCAATGAATTGATTCGAACATTTTTAATCAAACTATGAAATCTCTATGTATAACTTTATGACATCACTGATCGTACCCTAAACACTTGGGCTAAAAGGAGGTGTGATATCCTCCAACAAAAACAAAGTGAGGTTGATATTTGGAAGTTCTACGTAACTACAAATTTCCGGGTGAGAACTTTCATTGTATGATGCAGAATTAGTAGTTACGAAGTAGTTCGGGTCGTTTTTGTTAGATGGCGCTAAGTTTGTGACAATATTAACCCAAATATATTAGAATACCTCCTATAGCCCAAACGGCTTGGAGTCAGCAAAAAATCAATCAAAATTACTCTTAAGGAGTCTCAGCGCTTGTTTAAGGCTTTTTAATTATTTTTTTAGTGTTTTATATTAACTTTTTATTACACATATTTACGTATTTACGTCTGATTACCTGTTTAAACATATTTTTATTTGTAAGTATGGGTTTTAATGTCTCCAACAAAATGTTACGGACATTGGTAAGTTATATAATTCATGTCCGCAACTCTCTGTACGAGCAAAACCACTTTATCACGTGGGTTATTAAAAGGTATTATTAAAAGGCCATGATGAAAACACACTTCGCTTGCACTCACAAATATTTTGATATATTATGTATATCCCGGGTTGGTGGGATTTGAATGATGTATGATGTTTCATACGGTAAATATTACATACAATTTAACGATATACATGTGTGGCTCAGCGGTATATATTATACGGATATTCACAATGTCAGTCGTCACGGGTTCAATTCTCGTTTAGGCACGATGGGCGCTTTTGGTACGGGGGAAGAGCATTGAACTCGCGTGACCGTCACACTGAGATACATATATGGAGATGTGTGTGTTTTAATACAAAGAAACACTCAAAATAGTAAAAATAAATATATTTTTTCAGATAAATATTTGCACTAAAGAAGATTTCACTCCAATAACTTGACACATCTCAGACACGGCCGTCTGATCCCAAACTAGGCAGGACGTGTGTCTGTACGTACAACATATACATCCTACTAATATTATAAACGTAAAAGTTTGTGAGGATGTACGGATGTATGGATGTTTGTTACTCTTTCATGCAAAAACTGTTTAACCGATTGCGATGAAACTTGGTATGTAGATAGCTGGAGACCTGGATTAACGCATAGGCTACTATTTTTATCCTAATATTCCCACGGGATCAGGACTTACGCGGGTGAAACCGTAAGGCCCAGCTAGTATATTATATAATAGGTATATGTTTACTAAAAAAACGTGTGTCTAAGAATTCTTGTCATCTACGTGATTACATTCCATTGAATAGATATTGCAAGCCCTGTTAATTTTGAGAAAGTCCTAGAAAGCGCGTGTAATATATCAAAATAGAAAAGAAAAATAGGCAGTCATGGGATTGCCGACAGAAGTGAAAACTTAAACGAAACGACAAACTTAAAACGTCACATTATCAAGTTGGTGACATTAATTAATAAGCAGCTGACAGAACTCAATGTTTAGATTAGCGGATCTATATATGTATTATTAGCTTGACGGTCATGAGTTCAGTGCTTTTTCCCCATAGCAAAAGTGCACAAACTTGCCTAAAGAAGTTTTCACTTCAAAAATAAAATTAGATCTTTCAAAGAAATTGTAAGCAAAATATAGATAATAAAGAAATTATAGAAGGGGAAAAAGATGAAGTAAAATAAATTAATGTTAACAAATAATTATGTTTACACCACATTTATATACCTTGGGATTTAAAACGTGTTTACATAATGTGTCCGTGTGTGAGATGTGTCAAGTTATTATTATTATTTATAATTTACACATAAATTACATTTTTAAATACATTCACATAAAAAAATATATATTTAAAAATAAAAATAGTAATTTTTATTATTGTTATACGTAGCAGTTAAAATTACATATTGATTTACGCCCTATGAGTCGTCAAAAATATATTTTTTTAATTAAAAACGTTACACCATATTTTCTTTTCAGAATTTCAGACAGTGCATCGACATATTAACATTCCCGTTAACATTGTTAGTCACGCTTGACATTTATTTTCAGTAACCACGACAAAACTAATTACCTACGTATTCTCTTCTTTGTCGTATACAACTTTACGGATTAACATTCATAATAATAATGACAATATATCCATCTGTCTCGATTTTATCATGACATTATAAATAACAACATGAATCCAAGTACTGTAAAGCGGTCCCGAGACGATCATGCGGCATGACATGCTGAATCTACATCCTGCATGAAGGACCTATTGAGAGTCTATCATGCAGCATGATAATTTGCTTGGTATAATCATTTTATTCAGTTGATATAGATAGTACAGTGAGGAGGTCTCTTGCCAAAGGCAGGTCGCAATCGGTTACCTCGGAAATGTCTTTGTCAAAGGCAGATTTATAAATAAATAAATTTATAAAAATTAGGAGGAATTGTCAATCAACTGCCAGCACGTAGTTTGCATGTCATGCATGTAGTTTGCATGTCATGCATGTCGTTTGCATGTCATGCACGTAGTTTGTATGTCATGCACGTAGTTTGCATGTCATTTCCATCAATCAATACAATTAAACAGATATGCATGCAGCACAGCACGTAACGCATGTCATACCGCATGATCGTCTAGGGACCGCTTAAAACAGCATCCTTCACGGATTAAAAATATGATAGGGAAGAGCATGCTTCTTAGATATTCCAAAAAATACTACTTACCTACATATCATTTTAGATAACTCTAACTCAAGCACTGAATGAGTTAAGTTTAAGTAAGTTATTATTATAGTTTTAAAACTTAAAACGATACGAATGTATCCCTGAATATTATTGCACCAAAGATTAAAATTGATTGTTTCATTCTTACTAGACATAGTTAAGTTTCGAACATAATTCTTTTTTTTTTATGGAATAAGGGGCAATCGAGCAAGCGGGTCATCTGATGATAAGTGACTACCGCCACCCATGGGCACCTGCAACTCAAGAGTAACAACTGCGTTGCCGGCCTTTAAGGTAGGCGTAGAGGAAGTGGGAAGGGTTAGGGCCTTCGGTAACCTCACTCGCTCGGCGAAACACAATGCAATCATTACTTTACTGACGGTTTTCTGTGAGGCCGTCACCGAAGCATGGCTCTCCCACGAATAAATGTATTACTAATTAAACAATCTTTCAGCTGGTATAGACTCATTTAAGGGTAGTACTTTGAAGCGTTCAAGGATTTTATTAAAGAGTTTAACGCACATCGAGTAATCTGGATCATTTGAAATCTGGTCGTCCTAGGTTCCATGTTCAACACAAGTTTATTTGGAGTTCTGATGTTATTTCTTTTTGTGACATCTTTCTTTTGCTTAAATTATTATTATATTGCTACCTTTTTTTACCTTTACGGTTGAAATATTTATTTCAAACTAGCCGTCCACGCTGTTTCACCTGCGTTTATGGTCACTGCTCCGCTCCTATTGGTCGTAGCGGGATGATATATAGCTTATATCCTTCCTCGATAAATGGGCTATCTAACACTGAAACAATTTTTCAAATCGGACCAGTAGTTCCTCACAAAATCCAAACAAACAAACTCTTGAGCTTTAAATATTAGTATAGATTTAAACGAACGTACTTTAGCAAGTCAGGTAAAAAGAAAGGAAATAATTTTTGCACAAAGAGAAATATTACGAATGTACAAGTTCATTCAGTGAAGTCCGTAATAATGATCTACATATACCTACAGTAGAACAAAAGCTTCATTAGTAAACCAAGCAAAGAGCCACAGCGTATGCAATTAGTGTAGAAGGTTTGTAAATTGTGGTATATGGTATAATTAGTTTGAACTTTGAACTTGAGCAATCAACCGGGGCAAGATTACAATGATCCCGAACCTCGGCTAGTAACAATATAATCAAAAATTAAAAAAAAACTCCCACAGAAAATGGTTATGAAAATCAGATCTTAAACTAGGTGTTACATTGTGAATTTAATGTGACTAGAGATCGCGTGGTGGTCGAATTTCGACCATGGTTTATTTCATGGCCAATATTACTTGACCTGTCATTGTATAGACTTTTGTACCATGACAGGTCAAAATATATACTGGACACTCATAGCTGTGTGTACCCGTTTTTGCATTTTTTTTAACTTTGTAGCAAATATTGTTCAAACATTTTAGCATTCGTCACTTCTTCTCTGTATGAACTACAAGTGTGCGAAATGTCATACTCCTCCGTCCACCCAATTTCCATAAAAAGGGATCCAAAGTTTTCGCTTCACGTATTAATATATAGATACCATCTGAGTATATAAATTGTTTTTATATAGATCTGTTCTCTCAATGAACACACAAAGTCAAAACAGATGATTACCTTTATCTGGTCCGATTGCCAACCCATTTTTGTAATTTTTAGGGTTCTGTACGTCCGAATGAAAAAGCGGAAATCTTATAGAATCACTCGTGCGTCTGTCACAGCCAATTTGTTCTAAATTTTAAAAAGCAATTGCAAACTGTACTTATTAAATGAAAGGTCTTCATGTATTTTATAATTTTAGGATTTCAAATTTAAGAATTTAGATACTATTATTAGAATATAGTTATTTAAGAAATAAGATGAAAACTGACCATGGATCCCCTCTAAAACTACGGAACCTAAAATTTTGAAAAACATATGGAAGATAGTTCTTTACTCATGGATATTTACACAGATTACAGAAAGCGGCGGTAGCGTAATGGCTAAGGCGTCGGACTTGCGATCGAGAGGTTGCGGGTTCGAACCCCACCCAGTGCACTACCGACGTGAACCCACTCCTAACACAAGCATTTAGCTTAGCTGGAGGGGTTAATAAGGATACTAGTAATGTGTGACCCACGTTACTAGTAGTCTTTTTAAAAAAAAAAATATAAAAAAAAAGATTACAATAAGAAGTCTATTGTCTTAAAATAAGATAGTAAATCTCTCAATATTGTGCCTACCAAGTTACATTTGCAATTCATCGTACGGAACTCTGTCCACGCGAGTTCGACACGCACTTGGCTGGTTTTTTTTTTTGATTTGTTGCTATTGATGAGCTTTAGTATTATATTTTAAACCACATTCAACGGAGCTTTATTGTTATTAATAAAAAAAAAATACGTTCGAACTCTGAGCTAATAAATAAAAATTTCAATAAAATTGAAGCAGCCAGTAATATACGTGAACATATAATCAAGGTATTTAAATTTTAAAAAAACTTTACACACATCAACATTGTCAAAACCCAAACCCATTTAAAATTAAAAAAAAAACATTAAAATTGAAAAATCACAAATACAAATGTGTATGTTACTTTAAACACACTTATGCCCGGTTCCTATAATCAAGAAACGATTCGTTTTGCTTACTGACAGTAAAATTTTCGTTGAAAATTAAAATTCAACGAAATTTTACCGTCCGTAAGCAAAACGAATCGTTTCTTGATTATAGGAACCGGGCATTAGACACTAACATATCACGTTGTTCAAGGAAATTAAACAACTTCCAAGAAAAACGTTTCCATAAAAAAAGACAATTTAGACCTACCTTCTTCGTCAATTTCCTGAGTGATGACGTAACGTCTAAACCAATATGCTTACGAGATATATAAGTAAGTATGTGAACAGGAACCAGGTGCAGGAGGTACACTGAGATGGCGTAGAGAAATAGAAGGCATCACACGCTACTTAACGTGTTAAAAATAGGTATCGTAACATTTTGGTATCGTTATGTATAGCTGATAAATAATTGAGTTGCCAAAAAAAAAAATTAACGAAAAATGTGTCTTTGTGAAACGATTGTTGGAACGATTTCTTTCGCTATATATAAATATATTTAATGAATTGAATAAATTTTAGCAAAGCATTGTAAATATTGTAAAAACTCAAAATTAAAATTACGCCATCTGTGAAAATTACCCTATATATATAACTAGCCGCCCCGCAGTTTCACCTGCATTTATGGTCACTGCTCCCCTCCTATTGGTCGTAGCGTGATTTCATTTCTTCCTCGAGAAATGGGCTATAAAACACTAAAAGAATTTTTCAATTCGAACCAGTAGTTTCTGAGATTAGCACGTTCAACAAAAAAAGCTCTAAAATATTAGTAAACAACCAACATAAAATTACATTAGTATTGCACAGATAACGTAAAGCGTAACGTGCGATAACTACGTTCCAAAAAAGAAATTTAAAAATATTCGTTCGTGATTGGTAAAGATGGTGGATAGTGGATCTCTTTTTTTACTTTTTAATTCGGTTTGCCAATGAAAAAGATTCTAGGCTATTTAACATCACGCTACTGCGTTTAAGGACGACGCAGTGACCATAAACTGCGGGGAACGTCAAGTTATTACATAAATTACAATAATTAAGGACCGAAAACCCACAGAAATCATGTGATTGATTGAGAACAATCTCAATGAGGTCAAAAGGTTTCTTCCACAATCGTCGATGTTAATTATTCATTGGTGGCTAGTGTAACCATGATTATAAGTAGGATATAATAGTTATATTTCTCTTTTATACCTACTTATTGGAAAACAGATTTTTTTTATGGTATAGGGGGCAAACGAGCTGACTGATCACCTGATGGAAAATGACTACCGCCGCCCATGGGCACCTGCAACTCAAGAGTTACAAGTGCGTTGCCGGCCTTGAAAGTGGGAGTAGGGGAAGAGGGGGAGGGGGAGGGTTAAGGCCTCCGGTAACCTCACGCGGTGAAAGCATGGCTCTCCCACGAATTCAATTTCTAACACGTCAGAGGTAACTTGAATATCAAAATGTATTTATTTAAATTAGTTTCATCTTCACAGCTTCGATGCTCAATACCTGGTTCCAACTATGAACAATCACCGCATAGAATCCTTCCGAAAAAAGTGTTTCCTGAAAACACAAAGCTCGTTAATAGCTAATAAACAAAAAAAAATTTAAATCGGTTGATAAACAAAGGAGAAAATGGTACGCAGTAAACTGTTTTGTCTTTGGATATTCATATATGTTCTTATTTTTTTTTACGTAGCACGTCAGTATGACCTTAAGCCGCTTGATGGTAAGCTAGATTGAGGTCCAAAGATTGAAGGCCATTTTTATAGATACGGACATTACCATAATGGCGGTCCTCAGTGTGATTTCTTTCCACGTCCCGCTTAAAGGTCGGGGTTATATGTCGAAGGGAATACTTGCGCTGGTAATGAATTCCAAATTTTAATGGTGCGGCAAAGAGGGGAGGTGCTGTCCCTTTTGGTACTTGCTGGATAAAATGCTTCATAGTTTAGAGGCGACATCTAGAACGGTATACAATCCGAAATTAGTTGACAAGAAATCGTTATTTTTTGGTTATATTTTATGCTCTGCTTCCAGCACAACTATTTAGACGCACGGAAAATAGGGTACACTCACAAAAGAGGTGATACAGAGGTCATTTTGTGTTATTTTTTTTTAATTATGGACAAGCTGTATTCCTTATTAATTAAGTAGATCTTTTTTACCTTGGAATGAAGATCGGGTACGTTATTGTTTAAGTTTAAAGTATTGCATTTTTTTTTTGGGAAAGATGGAAGGTGTGAGATATAAACGTGTTGTTTGACTTTCCCTATTAATGTCGTCTCCCGTAATTAATGAATGGTTGCCAGACCCTCATTTATTAATGGAAGGGTGAGTTGTAGGCCGCAGTTAAAACTTTTTAATGTTGTTCGTCAGTTTGTATTAAAGGCATGTGTAGTAATTGCTACAACTTCTACTCACTATAAAGGCGTGAAATGTGACTAGGCCTGCCATTACTTAAATTGCCGACGACAAAAACTTAAAAAACCCCGGACACATGGTTGAATTTGAGATTCTTTCCCGGACACCTTACAAAAAATTCCTATTTAATTATTTTTTTATTAATTTAAACAGATTGTTAACGATTCATATAACAATATTATAATTTTCCCCTGGCATAGTGTCCAGGTTTTGCCCGGACACTTTTTGAAAACCCCGTCCGGACGCTCCCCGGACCCCCTCTAAACTAGGACAAATCCGGGGAAATTCGGACGGATGGCAGCCCTAAACGTGACCAACTTAGAGAATGATGAAGCTTTTTTAGGTTACTATTTTTTCAAAAATAAGGTATCATAAGTACAGTTGAAGGAAATCGTAGGTTTATTTGTCAAGATTTTTTTCTGAATATTGTTCTGTTTGAAATAAGAACTCGCAATTACTATCAACGAGTCCTTGTTTTTTAAAGCATGGCACAACTTTAAAATTCTACAACATAAACAAAATTATGAAAAAAAGAAAGAAATAAATTGTTTTAGAACCTGATGGTGTATTTTTCATTTATTACATCGATGCCTAAGAATAATCTATTAACAAAAAAGGTCTAAGAACTGCTTAAATCTGTTTACGGAACCAATTTTCTGTGGCTAAGCCCTTATTCAAGTCCAAGGTTTATTGCCCATTGGACAAATGCCTAAAGTTTTAAAACGCCAAGCGGTAGATTTTTGTATCGTCGGTTTTCCCTGAAGAGTAAAGTTGCGCGTTTAAAATGTATAGATACCATTGTTTGGTAATTGTTTGAGCTTGTTAAAATTTTCTCATGGTTACAAGATGGACCATTGACAATGGCTGAACGCAAGCTGCCATCAATTATTTAATACTGTACCCAGTAAGGTACATGTACATTTTTTAAATTGTGCTTCAAGCACAACTCAGAAGTTTTAATAAAAACTTTAAATATTTAGCAAGTTTGCGTTAGTTGTAAAAAATGTACTTAAAGAACCCGGAAAAATATGAAATAAGCTGGCGTGAACCACAAGAGAGCAAGTCAGATTACTTTGTAAGAACTTTATGGATATAGGTAGGCACCTGTGTACCAGACGCCGACCGCAGGTCATAAAAGTTTTATTACATAAAAGGCTCTCTGTCGCATTGATGATAAATAGATCCCGATTTAAGGTCAAATTGCCCGTAATAGTTTCTACAGTTATTCGGATTTTAAATTAGTTGAGACTGAGCAGTCTGCACGTTAAGCATGATGAGACTTCTGTTAGCACCTGCTTGGAATGCCTCAAGCCAGGTATGTTCATTAGGATTATTTAGAGAGTATACGACTGGTGAACGCACTGTTCGTTCTTTGTTTAATGCGCTCAGTTTCATAATTCGTCATTAGCCAGCCTAGTTGGCAAATGGCAGACGATATGACATGGAGAATTGACTACAGTTCAGAAAGAAAGGTTCTCCGGAGGTCACCCCGAAGTGGAATGTGCAGTTTGAAGCGTAAAAGCTGGACTGACGATCTTCAAAAGTGATAGCGGGGATTTAAACTTGAGAAGAGAAGTCTTACGTCTCTGGAGAGCTTACGTTCACATTAATGGTGTTGAGAGTATTTACGAACACCTGAGATTAAGATTATATTTATTGCATAACTGTGTACATAGTTGTTATTGTATGAAAACCATTACAGTTTTCAGGCCCAACAGTCTACCCATATCGGATATGCAATAATTGATAATTTCTTAATACTAATTATACAAAGCAAATTATTTTTCACGGAAATATTCATGCAGATTATAAAGTACATTTTCAGTCAACCATTTTTTTAATGCTACTTTAAATATTTATACTTTCAATTGTTTAAATAGATGGTGCCTCCATCTATTTAAACAATTAAAAGTATAATATATACTGATTGCATACACTAATAGCAGTAATATATGCACTTTTATAATAAATCATATTTTCAATGGAAGGTAGCATAATATTATATTTATATTGTTCTCGAATATTTCTCTTAGATTCAGATTTTAAATTGAAGTATTGCATATTGTTTCTCACGAATAAACATAACTCTAAAATATAAACTCCCGTTAATGTTAATAAACTTTCTATTCTAAAGACATTTCTGAGAGATTCCGTACTATGCATGTTATAAATCGTCCTAATGCACTTTTTCTGGAGAATGAAGGAGGATTCTACATTTTTTGAGTTTCCTCAGTATATAATTCCGTACGTTAAAAGTGGATAGACGTTTCCAAAATAAGCACTTCTTGTGACACTTACATTCGTCGTTTCTGAAAGGACTGATAACGCATAATAGGCACTTAAAATCTTTTGATTTATGAGCAGAACTATTTTTGCCTCCTAGATCGTATTAAAACTGACTTATAAAACAGAAAATAAAACATCCTCACTATTCACAAAATTATGCGGCCCCTACCCAAGTTAAGAGAGTACATTCAATGTTTCATCCGGAATCAATCTGTGCCTTCTAAGGCTTCAACTTATTAGCAATGAAATGAATGTTGGTCCTTAGTTCCCTTCACAACTGATTTATATGTAAACCGCCCTTAATGAATACTGGATCTGGTTCCGACAAAACTATCAACACACAACAACCACCTTACATAAATCGTTACACCTTTTATCTTTCACTACATATTATAAAACAAAGTCCCCCGCCACTAGTGTCTGTCTGTTCTCGATAAACCCAATAACTACAGAACGGATTTTCATATGGTTTTCACCAATACACGGAGTAATTATGAGGAAGGTTTAAGTGTATAATTAATTAAGGTTTTGTGTAGTAAAATGGCTGAAATATGACGATGATTGTTGATGATGTCGGAAAAATGTGGTCAGTGGATGTGGTGATAGGGGCGTTTGTACTCCCCCCCCCCCAAAATAAAAATCCAAAATGTTGAACCTAAGAATTTAATAACCCAACAATCTTGTGCCCTAAACTTTTAGTATATTTATTCCATATCCTTGAGTTAGCTAACAAACATACGGAAAATAATTTATTCATAATTTATTTATTAATTATTTATTTTTTAATTATTTTTCAGTTTGGACTGTCTTCAAATATATCAATGGAATAGTTTAGGTAAATTTTTATTTAAACTATATTTACTTTTGGGACCTTTTATTGGTAAGCGACAAATCTTGTCCGAATCCAACCCCCCTCGAGTTTGCCGTCTGGATCCGCCCCTGGTTGGTACCGAGCTGTAAACTGTTAAAACTTGTACCATTTTATACATTAGTGTTTCAGGTCAACGTTGACCTTTATTTGACTTCGATAGCTAGCGGGGTTTAATAGATTAGTTAGTTTAAAGATGACTTAACAGTCACACATAGAATGATATAATAATAGCTACTCGGTCGATTTTTATACAAATTCTTCATTTTCTATATCGTCTCTTACTAATCATCCTTTGATATCATGTGATTGATGCATTTATATTACTTTGGGACCGTGTCTAACCTAAAAACCACCAAAATCGCAGATAAAAATAATAATTACTTGCGGATTGACAGATGACGTTTTGTTCTTGGAACCCGCTAATCTATGGTTTTAGAGAGATTAAGGGTATGTTCTAATATGTACTGAGAGCACTGTTCAGTGCCCGTACTTAAGAGAAATTCGCTCCATTATAGACTTACAGTATATTGCCGCAGCATCGTAGGGAAATATATGACGTCAAATGCGTCGCCATGTTTGTACTGTGAACACTGGAGCTTTTGAGGTAAGGTGCTCTCAGTGCTGTCACATTGTCACTTTTATACTGACGGTTACTAACAGTAACCAGTATAACTAATTACAAAGGCTTCGCAGGATACTGAATTGACGTCATACTTTTACAGTGGTCTCAGTATATTTCGGAATGCACACTTAAGTATTCATTAAATGCCCGAAATATTTCTAATGAGCGCCAATACATTACCTTTGCTTTCGTTGTAATTCCCAAACATGATGTAAGTATTGTGATCCAATCCATTCTAATGATTTTTGATTCTGTATAAAATTATTTTTTTACTTTCATAAATCTTTTTCTTTTAATATCTTCACACATCTTACACACGGCCGTCTGATCCCAAACTAGGCAGAGCCTGTATTATGGTAACCAGACTGCTGATAAACATACTTATATATTTCTAAATACATACATATTATAGATAAATTACACCCAGACACAGAACAAATGATCGTGCTCATCACACAATTATTTGTCCTGGGTGGGAATCGCACCCACGACCTCTGGCTTAGCAGTCAGGGTCACTAACCACTAGACCAACAGGCCAGTCTAGTTCTTCTGACATTATATTTAAATGCCTTGTACTTTCAAACATCGAAAGCACTTATATACATATCTTCTTAACAAAAGTTAAGCTTTGGCAAGGGGACAATTTCTACCCCACGCGTCATGCCCGTGAACAGATGATACTTTTAGTGAATGGTGCATCTTGAATAGTTTTATTTAGTAGGTACTTTAGGAAATTAAAGTATTAAAGAGGATAGACAACATTTTTTTATAAGAATGGGAACGCGATGTCTTTGTCTTTTTCTCTCTCCATTAATATCTCATAGTAAAACTGTCGCAGCCGTTGTTTTTCTGTGTTAAATATTATTTAATAGAATTCAAAATTCAAAATTCAAAATCATTTATTCAATTAAGACACTAAGTGACATTTATGAACGTTAAATTGAAGCTACTGTTAAAAATCATAGATCGACGCAAACAGACGCCACAGCATGTACTGGATTGTCGAGGTAAATTAGGTGAAAACACCAAAATCTACTGCCTGCTTGTGTCGATCTATAACTTCCAGTTTCCAAAATGCGTAGAGCCTTATGAGAAGAATACTGGCAAAGAAACTCATGGCCACTCTTTCAGTCAGTCAGATCTTCAGATACAATGATATTAGTGTTACATAAAAGGTAAGCATGATGCAAGCTGTTGCCACCTCAATTTCATTTTATTGAAATGCTCCAAAAGCTAACGTACAAACAAAAAATATCACTCAGTGATACTGTTGAAGGTTCGAACCTATTAAACATAGAAATCATTCAAGGTGCACATCAGTTACAAAGTCTAGTGTTAAAACTAATTCGTGACTGGATTAAGAGGCTAGAGTTGCAGTTGTATTAAATACCCGTAGTATCATTAATTTCAGCCATTTCTCTCTCTCACATATGAAATATCTTATTACTTTAAACGAGCAATTCTTGTAATACGTATTTATTTATGTATGTATTTATATTTCGGGTATCTCGGCAACGGTTCTAACGGTTTCGATAAAATTTTGTATACAGATAGATACAGTTTTGCATTTTAAGTTCAACTGCATAGTTCTATTTCCAGTAAAAATTCAATTTTAATTACACATATATAAAATAAAAATTGACGAAATTATACAAAGCTACCGAGCGAAGCTCGGTCTCACAGGTACCTAACTTTATCGTTCAATTTGCCCGTTTAAATAAGGTTTCTGTATTAATAATCACGAATTTTCCTAAAATTGTTGGCGCTTTAAGTTATTTATGGGGTCTTCTGTAGGACCCTAAAATATGACTACACCTTTCTGTAACATTCTGTATACTACGCCGCTTACTTTCTTACCATTATTGGTCACTTCGGAAAACCATGGAAATTCCAACAGTCGCTTTTATTTTACTGACACTCCGTCACAGAAAAACCTAATGTAAATTTTTCACGTATTTAATTAAATATTTAACTACAAAATATTCGGTAACTTGACATGCTTGAAGGCCCTCAAGTATGCAATTTTCAAAAGTATAAACGTGCCACGTGAATATTCTGTGTGTAAACGCTGCGTTATATACGGTTCGTTGATCAAAATCTTTGTGCGAAACGTGTTGATCTGAAATGGAAAATCGTATAGAATGTGGAAAGTAATTCTTAACTAGAAAAAAAATCGTTTTAAGTACCGATTATGTAACTCAGTTTCGTTCAAGGATCATTTTATTGTAGTTTCCTGCGTTTGTGGCCACTTCTCGACTCCTAAGGGTCAATTCATACCGAAGTGGCAGCGGTCGACCGCGCAGCGGCCAGCATTTTTACTGTCAATCCATTTTAAGCTTTATCTCTGTAAGACAATGCATAGTATCGCTTCGCCCGCCATGGCTTTGAAGGACCGCTTACAGCCCTACCCGAGTCACAGAATACATAATAGTACAGGTAAAGAAGTCTTACTCCGCAAAATCATTTAAATAAATGGCGACTCTTACTCCGACACAATAAAGTCGCAATTCGTTCGTAGTTGGAAGTTGCCTCTTTTTCTATTGCGTAATTCTTATCTGTTAAAGTTGCCTTTTTTTTTAATTTATTTATCTAAATTTTCAATTACCATTAAAACAATTTAAAAACGTTTCGTAAGCTTCGCGGCATACATTCGACTTTGTCTCCTTACTTATACTTTTTTTGCCGGTGTTAAAGATTAACTGATGTCGCTACACTCCTTGATAAAGGACCCCCGTTGGGTCTGAAACTAGGCGGGCATCCGCAAAACATACACGTGAGTAAAACCGTACATATTTCTATCAAACTCCTTCAGCTACAACATCCCTCGCGTAGTCAAATAATGTTTCGTTCGGCATCCAGGACAGGCAATACAATGTTTGACCAGATATACGGCTATCCGGCCTCAAGGTTGGCCGGATAACCGGCTATCCGGCCTCAAGGCAGGCTGGATATACGGTATCCGGCCAAACAGTTATCTGTTACATCTCTAATATTAAGTTCTATAAATAAAATAATTATATGGTACCTTAAAATTACCGTTAAATCATGATGAAAAATCTTTTCAACCATTTTTAGCGCACAAATTACGCTTGCCGAGGTTAAATTGTATTCAGAAAATTCATAATAGTCGTATGAAAAGTTAATTAAACTGACGAGAGCAGGAACTTGGGAAAATTGCACTTGCTTTATCGTAATTATTATTTCATAGCTTTCATGATTTATTGCCAAGTAAATAAAATTGAAAATCACTGTCGAACTGTGGAGTCTACTTCGGGTATTTTTATGGGTTACGGTGCAAACGAGCAGACGGGGCACGTGATGGTAAGTGACCACCCCGCCCATGGGCACCTGTAACTCAAGAGTCACACGTGGGGAAGAGGGAGAGTGCGGGGAGGGGGAGAAGTGAGGTAGAGGGGGAGAGGGAAGGGTTAGGGCCTCCGGTAACCTCACTTACTCGGCGAAATATAATGCAAGCATTGCTTAACTGGCGGGTTTCTGCGAGGCCGTGGCACCGATTACTAAGGAGTTACTACGTAATAGATAAATCACTCCCTACAAAAATATCGATACCTACCGTTTTAATTGCCTCTCTTCTTTCCGGGTTTTAAAATATGTGTAGGGTTCCCACTTAAATATTTTTATTTATTAAATGCAATTGGTATACCTACTAATTAAGTACCTAACTTATGATAATTTTTCATTTCAAATGTTAAGTTTACCTACAAAAATTCCACAAATTAATAAACTTCTGCCCTTTTCTAAAATCTCGATTATTAAACTGTGTGGTGAAAAATATTGTATATCCTACAAAGCTTTAATAAATAATATAAGGGAAACAAGGACAAATAGGGCTAAGAGTATTATTTTTTTTAATTTCATAAATAGTATTGCCGGGCTTTTTTCTCTTACTTTATCTAATTAATTAATTAACACTGCAAATAAACAACTATATCAATTTTTTATGTGAATTTTACAGTATTTAAAGAGTATTTCAATACGATTTCGAATTACGTTTTTTGTACTTTAAAAAATAAAAGCGTGTGCGTGCGATGCCGCTGTCGGCAACCCACTGCGCGTATAAGATCCGCCGACGGACCAGCGGCTGGTAGTTATTTAGCACGCATAAGCACTTCGAGTGACATAGGCCTGACCGTGGTATTACTCCGGTCGAGCCGGCCCATACGTGCCGAAGCATGGCTCTCCCACAGTAAAAAGTCCGTTTCTCAAAAGTCAAAATCACTTTGTTGTCCGTTTGTCTATTTGTCTGTCAAGACCGCTTTTCGCAGAACCTGGTAACCATCAAGTTGGAAGTAATATCAAATACTTACGACTGCTGTCCCTTGGGCTGTAAAAGAATCAAGCTAACGCAATCAAAAGATGTGCCAGCATCTTTTGATGGCCACTTCAGCCCAAGATTTTAACAAATTTTAACACTTCGCAAGTACTTCAAAACCTATAGGGTACTTCCCATTGACCTGGAATCATGAAATTTGGTAAGTCGTTAATTTATTGTTATACCTCATAAAAAATATTTTTCCTGCTTACAAACTTATATTTTGCGGTTGAAGAGTTGACTTTTGGTATATCTACATACTAGTTTGTTTGCTTACGGAACCTTCGGTGCGCGAGTCAGACTCTCACATGTCCTGTTTTTAACCGACTTCAAAAAGGAGGAGGTTCTCAATTCGACTGCATGTTTTTTTTTAATGTTTGTTACCTCAGAACTTTCGACTGGGTGAACCGATTTTGATGATTCTTTTTTATTTGAAAGCTGGTGCTTCCCGTGTGGTCCCATTTTAATTTGGTCCAATTCTGACAATGGCATCCATGAGAAAACCATATATAAGTCTTTTATGGAATAGTTTTTTTTGTTGAAGTCGGATTTTTTGGAAAAAAATATTTAACAAAATACCTAGTTGGGTTCTAGAATACTTACTTAAATTACTACAAAATTACACAGCAAAATTGATATATTCACACACACAAACAGACATACAAACTTTACAGTCGTATATTCTACCGACACCTAACATAAGCAACCTTTGGACTAAACTGATATTTAATTACGCTTTAATAAGCGACAAAACAAAATTTTGAATTCAATTCAACATTGTGCTTCAAAATATCAGAAACAAGGTAAACATTAATCATTGATATCCTACATATTGATGGCGCATAAAAAAAAAATAAGTTATAAAAACAATTCCAATTTCAAATTTATGTTGCTCCTGCCGCTAATAGTTTCCTATGACTAAAGATTTTTTTAATACTTCTTGAAATAATGTATGTAATAAAACTATGAGAAACTATATTCGTTACTGTTTTCTAGTTTTTTTTATTATTTCTTGTGAAACCAAAGATTAAAAGTAAATGATTTGGCAATAGCTAGGTTAACTTACCGTTTTGACGTTTAATTAAGAGGAACTAATTTGACTGTACCTGATCGTTTTTTATGACATACTGATACATCCACCTTCTATAGAAACTAGCGACGAGCGTAGAATGAACGGATTAGTTAATTCGACCGTCGACGTCTAATGAACGAATCAACGGTTCATCAACTATCTACTAGTTGAATCATTCAACTAGTTAGTAGACGATCGACGGCGCCTACGGCTCAACTAGTACGTTGATACGTTGAAACTTTCGCGTCGACTTACAACGCGACGACCGTAGAACGTCGCATCGTTCATTCGTCCGTTGAAATAACAACTTCGAGCAAACGACTTTAAATGATAGAGTTTAGATTTAATAGTAAAATGAAGATAATTATATCGTAATGGTAGTTTTGAGTGTGTATAAGACTAAGGAGATGGACTGGCTGAGCGATGCGAAACAAAGGTATGTAGGTTCGTACAAGGGTATTTTTTTAATAAACTTCTAATTCATTTTTTATTTGGTTCATTGACATTCTAGTGGCAAATAATTTCATTATAAGGTTTAAGTTCTTTTTAATGTAGAGTAAAACTAGTTAGTTTATCGGTTTTGTGCATATTTCATTAAAACGGATACTATAGTTATATAAATATTGTGATTTATTGTAAATAGGTACTAATTATAAATAGTGTAATTAACTTTTAAAAAATTATGTTTGGGTGCACCTGCACTTACTATTAATTTAAATATCTACTCAACATTTATTTTTAAATTGCTTAATGAATTAAAAAACAAAAGTTGTCATAACATTAGTCTAATAGACTAACGTCAAGCTCATCAAGCTTAAACAGCGTAGACATCGTTGTAGACGGAGTTTACGTAGAAAGTTTGCATAAGTTGACACTTAGACTGGTTGAAAATTTAACTAGTCGAAGAATATAACTAGTTAATCAACTCGTTAATGAACGCAAATGGACCATCTAGTTTTGTTAACCTTTTTTACGTCGATTTTGATCTGTGGTTTCTATTGGAAACCATAGATCAAAATCGGTAGACATGCCTACCTAAGGCCAAGCCTGGTGGGCATATCTTTCTATCGATTTGGTTACCGATGTAAATCTTAGATCCGCGAATAGGTGTCATGTTATACTCGTGTTAGTGAGCTCACTTAGACCGCACTAGCTACTCTTAAAAACCGAACGATGCGGCGATGACGTATGCTAGGCTTCATATTCACATACGCGCGGCACGTGTAAAAACCACATGCTAAGTCATAGACGCCCATTACACGGTAGGTTTTACAGTCAGTTTTGCCGCAATCAAAACGGTGATTGACGAATAACCTATCGTCCAATGCAGTGATTGACGGTTGCATGATGAGATTTTGATGTCGAAATTATTTCATCAATCAGCATCTGTCAATCATGACTTTTGGTAATGATTGACGTTTGCATGAGCGTCTAATGGACGCCATACAGTCACCCATTCTAAGGTAAACATAAAATTAACGTCCCTCGTCTATAGGTCTAGCTAATAAAGGTTTCACAAAATAATATAAAATATTTCTCACCTTTTCACCTTATGAGTTAAATTTTAAAAGTGTTAAGCAGAAATTATGACTCCAAGTTTTAAATTTAATCATAATCCAGGATGAGCAACTCCACGCAGATCCTAATTACATTATTGCTCAAATTGTCTCTGAAACGTTTTGTTTTCTTTTGTTGTGTAATATTAGCTGATATTGGAAAATCCTTTCGCCTTATTTTTTTTATCGTTCGCTTTGAATTTAAATATGGAAAACTCTTTACAACGGCATAGATAAACAATTTTTTAGTCTTTAAGGAGCCAATATTAGTAATATTGTGGAGTGACGCGATTTTATTCTTTGTTATTAAGGTAGCAAATGACTTTAAAAATGTAATATACTGTAATAATAACAAAAAGCGTGAGGTCTTTGAGACACCCAAATATAAATATAAACTTATGATGGATGGAATAAATTTTATCAAAATATGGTAAATATTGTAAAAACTCGAACTAATATTTAGATAATTAGTATACAACCAACATCAAATTACATTAATATCAACTCGCGGTCACAAAAAAATCACGTTCGGTCATCGTTGCCTACGTCTTCTGTGCCCACAGAAGATGTAGGCAAAGATGACCGCTTACTCCTATTAAAGCCTTGTGTTACATACGTACAATCACGCCTGTATCCCCGAAGGGGTAGTCTGATGTGTATCAAACACCCACATTGCCTATTGCTGTCAACCGGGCACTTTGGAAATTTAAGATGGGAAATTTAGGATTATATATTGAAAGGGAAAGGTATGTAAGAATGGGAGGCAATGGAAGGAAAGGAACATTGCGTATACGGATAGATTTGAGCGCGTCAGCAATAGCTCGAGCAGTGCAGGGGCGCATACCTGTTACTCAAAATGGCTGTTGCCGGGAGAGCCCTCTAACAAACTTAAAAAAAAATTGTTGTTGTAAAAAATTAGGTGGAAACTCCTCAATATTAAAAGATTGACCCTATGGACGTATACTCAAACGTCACTCATTTATAAAACACTGTAATGTCATATGCTGTCACAGATACTGATGTTTATCTACTAGTAGGTATACCTACCTACCATGCCATCACAAAACATGAATATATTTTTTTATATACACATATCGGCACAGCCATTAAATACGAGATGTCAATTGAACGAAACGGAAGTGTGAAGTTGGCGCATTTTGACAGTCTGGCATGACATTCGCTCGAGTCGATAAGAGGGCTGCGTGCGTGTTTAAACGAGCAGTTCCTTTCGAGACTTCGAACAGACAACAAGTGCTCAGAACTGTGCCAGGGTTCGTTAAGTGTACCTACCTACTTACTGAGGTTTGTTAATTTCAAAATAGTTAAACCTCTCCATAACTTGTTATTTATCTACCGGTTTCCGCGTCTATCGAGACATATGTATTATTTTCAATTTTTTTTTCTGATGGTACATTTATGTTTAAGATCCATGACTATGCGGTAGTGAACTTGTAACGATAAGACGTAAATAGACGACATCTATAATCTTCTTCAAATCACCTTCTTTCAATTGAACCAAGAATAAAACAAAACATTAATTTAGTTCCATAAAACTCAGCGTAATCAGAATACTATTTTTTAATTGCAATTACCTCTGCACCAAATAAAGAAATTGCAATTAAAAAATATTTATCTAGTGATTAACCCTTTGTATCCTAGATTATAGTGGTTCTCAACCCGTAATCGGCAACGTAATGTTTTACTTGCGTAAGTATCTAACAGTACCTAACATCTAGCGTTAGATCTGGTCCGTTAATCGGTTTTTTTTTGTGATAGGTTAAAGCCCTGTTTCCATTTGGGGACACTAGCCCTGCGACCTTACCGCCGACACAAAATAAACATATCACATGACATTGCATGCGATGTCGCCTACGACATATCAAAAGGGTCGCAGGACACGTCAAAAGATGATCCTCGTCCAGCATCGATACACGCGACTTTCGTGTCCCTCGAATGTCGCCCGACACCTTTTGATTAATGTAGACGAGAGTTAGTGCTGTGTGTTGCGCGAAACACACAGCACTAACTCCTCGTACCCCACGTCACGACCGACTGGGTAGTGTGGACAAGGCAAATATCGAGTGATAATGTCCCACGAATTCACAGAGGCATACCACGTGAAAGTCGGGCGATGTATCTCCGCGACATGTCCCCTAGTAAATGGTTTACAAAGCTTTACAGTAGGCTAAGCTTATGAGCGGTTTATTAGTTCGTCGCCCTGAATGCCACTTAACTGCCTCGTTTGGTTTTGTTGGTTGGGGTCATATTTGCGTTCCATTGTGAGTTGTATAGCATATTGTTATTGGATATTTAATAAGAAATTCTCAGCTTTTCTTGGCTCGCAATGTGGGTGTAATACACCTCTGCCTGCGGAGATACTAGTTTGAATACAGAATTATAATCCATCCACATTATGTCTTTGGTTTTCCAAAAGGAAAAAACCGGGACAAGTGCGAGTTTGACACGCGCACCGAGGCTTCCATACAAGTTGTATGTAGATAGTTCCGGCAATTTCGTCCAGTCTCGGCATTCGATTCTCGCAGAATTTTGTCCGTATTTTTCCAAGTATTTTTGAAAAAAAACTTAACTTAGCTGTTATTTGATTCAGTTTACGGATACAGATATGTACAAACCACGATAAATGGGTTATGTCAGTTCGAACCAACTACAATCGACATCAGACGCACAATCGATCTCGGCGACTAAACCACCAACCCCCTCCGATCGCGATCACCATTTCGATGACCTGCCTTTTGCGCCACGTCCAGGCCCTCCTCACAGACCCGCAGCGACGCCGTTCCTGTCTATCCCAGTCTATGACCCATCCTCAAACCTGTGCCTTACGAATGTTTTTATCTCAGCAGCAACAAAGATAAATCTACGCTGAACATAATGAGTATACAAAAATAAACTTGTTGGCGCAGGTTTAATTACAACAAAACAAAACATGTTTTGCGGTTATGTTATTGTTTTGTTTAAATTACAAGAACAACCCCTTAAAATATACTGCTATATAAGTAAGCAATTAAATCTCTCACATATCACACATTATTTCTACGTTTTGTACAGAGTACAGAATTCGTTTGTGATAAAGAACTCGAGTTGGTGTAAGACGCTCCACGTGGAAGAAATAATATGGTTCGTTTAACATACACGTTCCTCTTTTATTTTATGTTCTTATTAAATATGGTTGGCCTAAGGCTTTTCATGTATGCTCGGATAGAAATGTGCTTATTATACAGGGTGTTACAGAAAGGTGTAGTCACATTTTAGGAGCGTTGTGTAGCCGACAAATAATTGATATAGGTTGATTTTGATTTTTTTTCTTAGGAAATCTAAATGTGCACACTTCTAAACACCAATTTATGAATTTCATGTCAATTTTTTTTTAATTTTTTTTTGTACAGATATTTTCATCAGAAAAATATGGACATTCCATAAACAACCTAGGTGTTAAATACCCATAGTTTCATTCATGTCAGCCCTCTCTCATACGAAACATTATCTATATCGGTCAATTTTCCAGTTCAATTTGTCGGTTTCAAAATAAGATTTCTGTATTAAAAATCACGAATTTTCCTAAAATTGCTTTATGTTATATACATATACAATTCTAAAATATTACCACACCTTTCTGTAACAGTCTGTAAACCTGTGTATCAGCGACGAATTTACACATTTACCGCCAGTAGGCTATTAAAATTTTGCCGCCCCTACCGGTCGGTCTATCTAATTCGATACGACCAGGACAGGACATAAAAAATAATGTAGGCCCCAAATTTACCGCCCCTAAAATTTGCCGCCCTAGGCTTCAGCCTACTCAGCCGACTGGTAAATCCGCCACTACTGTACCTATATAGATTATAGACCATAGACATAGTTTTATCAAGTTTAAATTCTTTCAAGAGTCTAGTCCACAAATCAATACCAAACTGACATCAATATTCAATTTAAAATTTAATTGTTAAATGTATTAATTTTGTATTATTGTCAATGAAGTGTTACTCCATTTTGTATTTCTTTTATTGTATTCTTAATTAATAATCTTTCTCTATTATCTATTGTATTTTTAATATTTAATAATGTATTTATTAATTCAATCATCATAATTCTAATCACAGTGAATTTATGAAAACTGTTATTGTTCACTCAGATGTCTCTTTTTTTTCTCCTTCTGTTAGTATACCTACATGTACACAATGTTTAATTCCACTGCAGCATTTATTTCTTTTCAATAATATAATTCTGGTTAAACTAATACTAATGTTAATGCTTTTATTTATGTTATGACTTGTGCTTTCATATTATGATATTCAATGTTCTGTACTCAATTTTATTTAACTTTATCTAGTTCTGTTTATACATGTGCATGCTGTGCTTATTTTTAATTGGTTGTGCAATTGTCCTGGAAGCCTTTTTTGTATTAATGAATGATACTGTATTATCGTGACAACCGTTGATAAACCAAATAAATAAATAGATGTTGGTTATAAAGAATTATCCAACTGTTTCAGGGTGGAAAGAGTGGAGTGCATTCCAAGAAAAATAGTGATTCAAAAAATTCTAATTCGTTTTCGTCGTAATGAATGTAATTGTTCCTGCCGTGGGACCACCTCTCAACTCGACACAAAGGATTTCGTGGGAACACCTCTTCTCTCGACACAAGGGATTTTTAATACTTGCCGCTCATGACAACTTCTTTCAATAATTATTTTTCAATTTTCGCGACTTGTAAACGTATTAGATCGGGTCTTAATCGCGATATATTAAATCATAAAATATTAAATTTAGGTAGATCTTGAATACTAGCAACATGGGTCACATATTACTAGTATTCTTGTTAACCCCTTCGAACCCGCAACCACTTGATGGCAAGTCCAACGCCTTAGCCATTACGCTACCGCCGCTTAGGGTACCGACAGGGTTATGTCTATTCAAATTGTTACAAATCATTCGAGAATACCATTCAAATCTTTAGATGGCAAATTAACTTTTATCAATTACATTATATAATAATAAATATCGAAGTTTACATAGGTATATTCAAAGCACCTAATTTAAATATTTAACATAATTACTTTATCACAAGAACGCTTTAGAGAATTCTCCGATATAATTAACGCTAAGAGGAAATATCTTCATCTTCTTCCATAAATATTTAAACCAGGTAAATTATTAACAAACAAAATTCAAAACACGATGACTTTATTGGAAAACTTTGGGTCGTACCCTAAGTTCGTACCGTTTGGTTATGAGATTTTTTCCTTCCTTTTAATTGTCTAATATAGAACCGAAGTAATTTTATAAACAGTTTTAATTACGGCCAGATAAACAAAGGATATTTGTGAATATGGAATAATTAAAAATAAAATGCTTTTCGTTGTTAAAAAGGGCTCATAATTTGATTGAGGAAAATGTAAGGCGTCCATTACACGGTAGGTTTTGCTGTCAGTTTTGCCACAATCAACGGTGATTGATGAATAACCTATCGTCTAATGCAGTGACTGACGGTTGCATGATGAGATTGTGATGTCGATATTATTTCATCAATCACCAACGAACATCCGTCAATCATGACTTTTGGTAATGATTGACGTTTGCATGAGCGTCTAATGGACGCCTATGAAAGCAAGAAACGTTCAACTAGTAGTCAGTCTATGTTATGTCCGATCAAAATGTTATTATGAATGTTGCATGTGTACAATATAATATATGCATGTAAGCGGCGGTGGCGTAATGGCTAAGGCGTCGGACTTGCGCTCAATTGGTTGCGGGTTCGAACCCCACCCAGTGCACTACGTACCCACGTTACTAGTATTCTTAATAAAAAATAAAAAAATATTATACCTTTTATTGTGATTTTTTCCGGTACTAGACGAATGCCCCGACAATTTCCGAACCTTCAACTTGCAACACTGTTCGCCTTTGATCTGAGATCATATAATTATATTGAAAGACGTAATAATTGTAAATCTTTTATCAAAATTTAAGACAATGTTCAGTATTTGATTGTATGCAATGAAATTTCTAATTTGGCACACTGGCGTTGTTTTGTTGTTTCCTTTATTAAAACCTGAACATACAAGAACCGAGATCCACAGTGGTTTTTTATTGACTAGATAGAAGCACGCTTCAATATTTTTGCAAAATTTGTGTGAAGTGAATGTGTTAAAATAATATGTATGTGGGAATTACCACGTTCTCGTAATAGGTATTACTGAATGGCCTGACGTTTCGACCAGGTTACGCTGGCCTTGGTCACAAGCTGACTGAGGCAATTCAGAGGTATGGAATAGGTGCCTATTACGTGAACCCGTTAATTCCAAAGTTTAAAAGTATATATATATATATATAAGGTATGAAGCGAGAAGTACACGGCGGGGTCGACTAATGGTCACGTCGCCAAAATTCACTGGGCTGACGCGCCGCACGTTAGTTCGATGCTCAATCATACGCTTATACTTCAATATTTTACGTGAAGCGACTGCCAGCAGACCTCCACGACCCAAGTACTAGGCGATATATATATATATATATATACCAGGTTGTCGGACTTTTTAGGGCTTCAACTACCCGTAACGAATGCCACAGATGTTTGTATGGCACCCGGGAGCGACGGTTTAACGTCTCAAGGGGGTCTCAATTTGTTAAGAATGGTCACCCATCCTAGACTGACCTGGTTAGTATTACTTATGCTAACCCACTCGGTTACCACTTAGCTACGAGCCCCTCGCAGTCAGAACAAATATTCTTTTAATAAGCGTTCCACTAACATTGGACTTTTATACATAATTGTGAGCTAGAGGGCCTGGACTTCCAGGCAACAGCCACACCCTGACCTTCTCAATACTCAATCATTTATTGCATCATATAAGTCACATTAAAGATGTTAATAATTTACATATGACCCTAATATGGTATAGCAATATATTGGAGACCGACCCATTTCATAACTTCATAACTATTCAATTGTCAATTTTATAATAACTAGAGATCCCGTGGTGGTCGGATTTCGACCATGGTTTATTTCATTGGCCAATATTACTTGACCTGTCATTGCATAGACTTTTGTACCATGACAGGTCAAAATATATACTGGACACTCATAGCTGTATGTACCCGTTTTTGCATTTTTTTTAACTTTGTAGCAAATATTGTTCAAAAATTTTAGCATTCGTCACTTATATAAGTGTGCGAAATTTCATACTCCTCCGTCCGCCCAATTTTCGTAAAAAGGGATCCAAAGTTTTCGCTTCACGTATTAATATATAGATAATAAAATTAACAATTGAATAGTTTTCGATGTTGAATAATATTGATATTATAAAAAAACAAAACGAATTTAACTTGATAAGTCACTTCCGCCTACCCCTTAGAGGGTACAGGCGTGAGTGTGTGTGTATGTGTGTACGTATGTCAAGTATACCTTTCCTATTTGGCAGTCTTTTTTTGATTTATTGTATAGGGGGCAAACGAACAGACGGGTCACGTGATGGTAAATGACTACCGCCGCCCATGGGCACCTAAGAGTCACAAGTGCGTTGTGGGCTTTAAGGTGGGAATAGGGGAAGGGGGAAGAGGGAAGAGGAGGAAGGGTTAGGGCCTCCGGTAAACTCACTTACTCGGTGAAAATCAATGCAATGTTGCTTCACTGCCGGATTTCTGTAAGACCGTGGCATCACTCCGGTCGAGCCGGCCCATACGTGCCGAAGCATGGCTCTCCCACGAACATGTAAATGATTTGTTTATCGCCCATTAATAAGTTGAATTAAACTTTATTGCTTCAAGTTAAAGGTTCAAGGTAAACTTCTAAGTGATTGAAACTTTAGAGCCCTTGATCTTAAAACGGTTTCAGTTTATCTAATATTAAATTGAACTTTAAAGTACCTGAAATTAAGGTTGCTTTTTAAATGATCAGTTAATAAGGATAATAATTATTATGTGGTAAAAGAGAGCCTGGACGGTTACATTTCGTTGCGCGCGCTCGCTCGCTCGCGCTTAAAATGTGAAATAATTGGATCACATGGGCTTCGGAATTTTAATCAAATTGTAAAAACAGTCATTGTTATGCAAGAAAATGCTTCCTTAAGAGCCTTAAATTGTTTTTCAAGGGTTGATGTCAAACAACAGCCATCTTTGTATTCTATTAGTCCTTCGCCGCAGTTTCAGTCTTGTTCATGGTCACTGGTCGGCTACTAAGGGATCGTACATTAATCACGTGAGGCTTGAAAGCGGGGAAAGGGAGTTCGGAAAAATCACGAAATATCACAAGGGGAGGTGAGGGGTGTAATGAAATATCAAGTGTATTTTTTTTTAACACTCATTTATTTATGTACCAGTACAATTATGTTTTTCACATGATTACACCTCCAGAAACAACGTGCAAGGTTAATGCCTGTCGGAATATTTTTATCAGGGTGTTTACTTTTCCAGAATTAAATTAGATTATATCTGTATTTAATGATAATATTCTGAAACAAAAAAATACACATGAATTTTGGGAGGTAGTCTAAAATCTCACCACGTGTCACCTGAGTAAAAAAAACATTACGTAATTAATGGCTGACCCCTAACGGCGCGTTTATATGAGATGAATTTGTTCACGCCAAACCAATACGTGGCAACCATGTGTGTCTGTATAGAGACCATGTTGTTAGAGTTAAATCCGTTCTATTTTTTGGCAACTACTTTTTCAATTAGAGAGAGCAATGCAGTCTTCGCGGCAATCGCGCATCGACATCATTCGACATTCGTCTTTACAATAATACAAAACGCGGAGACCGCGTGGACACCGCTCGGTGGCTGGTTGTTATTTTTTCCAGGTAATTGACACCGCACGGTGGCCGCAAGTAGTAATTTAATTTATAAACAACTTTTATTGTGATTCTTTCCAGGTAATTTACTCCAGGTAATCGATACCGCGCGGTGGTCGCAAGTAGTAATTTAATTTATAAACAACTTTTATTGTGATTCTTTCCAGGTAATTTACTCCAGGTAATTCATACCGCGCGGTGGCCCGCAAGTAATAATATAATTTATAAACAACTATTATTGTGATTTTTTCCAGGTAATTTACTCCAGGTAATTGATACCGCGGCCGCAAGAAAACTTTCGCCTCGTCTAACCTAGGCATAAAGGTCGTAGATTGATGTTAATGAGCGTATTACCTCCCTCAAAAATTAGGCTATGAAATGTAATGGTAGTTTAAGAAATTAGCTCGTTTAAACAAAAAAGAAACTCCCAGCTTTATTATATGAGTAGATATAGATTGAATGATACAAAACCCGACCAATGCTATTCGAAAAGCGGTCTTAAATCCAAAATCACAACACATACAGTCAACATAGCGGCTTGTTGAAACAAGCAGCACTATGGTAGATTGTTAGTTTCTAGTTGAAGGCTTTTGTCCGAATGGAATTGGCTAGAGAGCTCTTTGCAAATATATGTGATAGGGCTCAAGTAATTCTGGGGCCAGATAAATGTAGATATATTTATCTAGACCTGCAATTCTGTTAGTTTGAAATCATGACTCAATGATTTTTTTTTTATATTATAGGGGGCAAATGAGCAGACGGGTCACCTGATGGTAAGTGACTACTTTCGCCCATGGACACCTGCAACTCAAGAGTCACAAGTGAGAGTTGAAAGAGTTTGAGATGTGTGAGAGTACGCTCTTTTCTTGAAGGTTTTTTAACCGACTTCAAAAAAGGAGGAGGTTCTATTTTTTTTTACGTATGTTCACCAATTACTCAAAGACGCTTAGACCGATTTGCAAAATTCTTCTTTTGTTTGAAAGGGTATACTTTCCAGGTAGTCTCATAGTCATTAGGTCAGGATCTGATGATGGCATCCTGGATAAATCGAGGGAACTCTTCAAATTTTATAGGCACACTTGAATCGATTTGGGTATTTTGAGGCGGATTGAAGTCGGTGATACTTTTTTAAAAGATAATTATATTATACGGTTTACACAAATGTATAAATACCAGTAGATAAAGTTACCCGCTATCACTATACTCGGGAGTGTATCATAAACAAAATCCTTTATACATAAATCTAACTCCATAAAAGCAATAGTCTTGCAATACAAATATTCAATGTCCGGAAAAATGTTCCCGAGTTTTTAAAATTAGAACGGAAGCGGAAATGGCTTTGGCACTAAAATCGCCGCTCAGTGTTGCCAAAGCGGGCATATAATGAGCTTCATTGCATTGTAATTGCACTTTGTTTGCCAAAAACCGTCTGTTTTGTGTTGAATTTTGCTGTAGAAATCGAATTAACTATAGAAGTCTACAACTTGAAATGGTTGATTTTATTGTGCTTTTGTTTAAGGGTCAAATACAAAATCTGTAATTCATAATTTTCAAAAAAAAAATCTTCATATATCGATTTTTAAATAAGCCTTTATTTGTGTAACAGTCTTTAATTATCTAAATAACATCAGCACAGTTCAGTCTTAAATATTCCGACCGAAAATCCTAACTTTTGTATTTGTATGGCACCAGAGAAGTTAGTTTTTTTTTTATGGTACAGGCGGCAAACAAGCAGACGGGTCACTTGATGGTAAATGACTACGCACTCAAAAGCACTTGCAACTCAAAGGTCACAAGTTGCCGGCCTTTAAGGTGGGAGCAGGGGATGGGGGGAATAAGGGACGAGTAAGAGAGAGAGGAAGAGGGAAAGGTTAGAGCTTCCGGTAACCTCACTCACTGGGCGAAAAGCATTGCAATCATTGTTTCACTGCTGGTTTTCTGTGAGGCCGTGGTACTACTCCGGTCGAGCCGGCCCATACGAAGCATGGCTCTCCCACTAGTTATTTATTTATTTCCTACTCTACAGACTGCTCCCTACGTCCTTTTCGATGGAGGGCAAGGATGTCTTCAATGAACGATTTATTTTTGAGTTTTAAAACTGTAAACGTATATTTCTTAGAAATTACAATGAACTCGACTTGCACAAACATTAATGAGAGAGTGAGTGAAGTTTTCTGTCGATGGCGATGGCAGCACTGCCGACCGCCCAGTGTTCGCGCGCTGAGGGAAGTTACGCCGGTTTGACGCTGGATGGCATTGTAGGTATATTGAACATGCCGGCCGCCTTGGAAGCACCTGGATGTAGTCTTCCAACACGAAGCACTCGTAGAAACTGGTAGATTATTGTACATGTAACGGGCAAATCTTTGAGAAAGATCGCCGTATGACGCCGTGTGCCGTACGGATTTCCGCTACACGGGATATTCCATCGGTTTCGGGAAAGACGTGCGTCACTCGACCCAGGTTCCATTTGAGTGGTGGAACATTTTCCTCCTTGATGAGAACTAAGCTGTCTTGTGTGATGCCCTCACTGTTGTCCTTCCATTTTATTCGCTGTTGGAGCTCTGAAACATATTCTTTCGACCATCGTTGCCAAAAATGTTGTCTGAGTTGCTCCACACGGTCATAGCGTGCGAGTCGCGTAGGCTCGATCGTCGTCAGGTTCTCGCAGGTGGGCGCAGTCAGCGGTCGACCGATCAGGAAGTGTGCTGGAGTCAGTGGAAGTCATTTGAATCTGAGGACAGAGGGGATAAAGGACGGGAGTTGAGAACAGCTTCAATCTGCGTTAATACCGTCTCAAACTCCTCGCGTGTTAGTCTGGCATTGCCCAGCACCCGCCGCAAATGATACTTGCAGGACTTGACCCCTGCCTCCCACAACCCGCCAAAATGAGGACTATAAGGTGGTATAAATGTTAAACGAATTTGATTATTACTAAGAAAATCAGAAACATCACTGGTATTATTAAAAATTACTGATAATTCCCTTTCAGCACCTACGAAATTCTTTCCGTTGTCTGAGAAGATTTGATATGGCTTTCCACGACGAGCTATGAAACGTTTTAATGCTAAAATATAATCCTGTGTACTTAAACTGCCTACCAGTTCTAAATGTATAGCTCTTGTGGTAAAACATACGAATAAACAGATATATGCTTTAATTAGTTTGGCTCCTCTGCCTTTGCAATCCAGTATGAGCAACGGTCCCGCATAGTCAACGCCACACTGCATGAATGGAAAACTTGGCTCTAATCTTTCGGAAGGTAAGTTACCCATAAGAGGAGTCAATGTTCTCCCTCTCATGCGCGTGCATATGACACAGTTATGAACTACCTGTTTGACTAAGTTGCGAGCTCCTAAGATCCACCACTTTTCACGCATAGAATATACCAGAAGTTGAGGTCCTGCATGAAGTAGTCGTTTATGTTCGTATTCACATAACAACCTCGAAAAATGATGTTTACTATTTAACAATACGGGATATTTTTTATCATAACTAAATTCAGCCGCGTTAGATAGCCTACCACCTATACGAATTATATTAGACTTATCTAAGAATATATTTAAACCTGATATTTTATTGTATAACAATCTATTTGTTTTATTTTTATTAATATTTAACGGTAACTTATTATTTAATTTGTGGTATTGATCACTAAACGATTCATGTTGAACAAAACGCGTCAATGTATCGAGCGATCGCTGCAGCTCGTCTACTGATAACGAACCGGTTTTACGCACACGAATGCCGCCGGGCGCCGGCGCTCGCACATTGCCTATAAATCGTAATATGTATGCACAAACCCTTTGTAAGTGAATAAATGATGAATAACGTTCAAAATCAAACACTGAAGTTAATTGGGTCGAATGTAAATTAATAGTGTTAGGTTTAATTTCAGGCAAATCATCGGATGACGACATCTTATCACTATTCGGCCACATGAGACTAGGTTCTCGTAAAAACGCAGGGCCACGCCACCAATTATTATTATTATCGTACTTTAGCGTATCGAGCGTAGCACCTCGCGTTATAATGTCCGCAGGGTTATCTGTGCCCTTAACATGCCGCCAAATTGTATCACATGTTAATTCGTTTATTTGTACGACGCGATTTTGTATAAATGTCTTAAGTAGATGCGGTGACATACTCAACCACCCTTGTACAATCGTTGAGTCAGTCCAAAAATAAACTTTATCGAAATTTAAACGAAGGGACTTCTTTATTTTATTATATAATTTTGCACCCACTAAAGCTCCGCACAGCTCGAGCCTAGGAATGCTAACTGTCTTTATCGGCGCTAATTTACTTTTAGCACACAATAAATGCACCGAAGCAGGTATAGTGCTTTTACAATTATTATTACACGATCTAACATACGCGCACGCTCCGTAGGCATTTTGTGAAGCGTCGGTAAAGATATGAAGTTCTTTGTAGTTATTGCTAATTACGTAACGAGGTATTTTAATATCACGTAAATGTTGTAAATCAGAAAGAAACTTATGCCACGCAGTCGCGATGTTTTTGGGAACTTCGTCATCCCAATCTAATTTTTGTAACCATAATTTTTGTAACAATGACTTAGCCGCAATTACCGCCGGCGCTAACAAACCTAATGGATCATATACTTGTGCGATGGTTGATAATATGATACGTTTCGTAACTACTGAGTTACCCTTGGTAAATTTGGTCGTAAAATAAAATTCATCACTTTCTGTACACCAACCTAAACCTAGCGTTTTAGACAAATGATTTTCGCCGATATTTAGGTCTTTACAATTCTTAGGAGATACGTCGTGACTAAACGTCCACTTATGTAGTGGAAAACAACCTCCTTTTAATAACGTGGATATTTTATTACATAAATCAATTAAGGAATCAAGATCATCACTTCCCGTACACAAATCATCAACGTAGAAGTCATCATTAATCGTTCTTGCAACCAAATCATCATTACACTCTAATGCCAATTGTTTCAAGCAACGCATGCTAAGATAAGGAGCCGACGCAGTGCCATACGTCACTGTGTTTAAAATATACAACTGTATAGGTAAGTCTCGACTTTCCCGCCACAATATCAGCTGTAAGTTACGTTGGTCCGAATGTATTAATATTTGTCTATACATTTTTTGAATGTCTGCGCACGCTACGTATTTATACTGCCGAAATCTAAGTAAAGTTGAAAAAATATCATTTTGTAATGGAGGTCCTATATGCTGTATATTATTCAACGATTTGTTGTTCGACGTATTCGCGCTCGCGTCGAACACAACGCGTAATTTTGTAGTGACACTATCCTCTCGGTAGACACCGTGATGAGGTAGGATGTAATGTGGTTTACTTAATAAATCGGGAATATCCTTTGTTGCAACTAGGGTCATGTGACCAAGTGCTTCGTATTCTCGAATAAATTCGCTATAAAGCTTCTTATAGTTAGGTAAACGGTCTAACTTTCTTTCGAGGGATAAAAAACGATTTTTAGCCATGGTGTACGAATCACCCAACGATTCGGGTGACTCCTTTAAAGGAATTCGAACAGAGAACCTACCGTGTTCGTCACGTTTCGTAGTCTCTGTAAATAACGTTTCACAATAACGATCATCTTTTGACATGGCAGTTGGTAAGTCAGTCAATTCTTCTAACTCCCAGAATTTTTTTAATTGATTATTAATTTGAACTAAATTACACTGAACCTTTTTCAAGTTTAAACGAATGATTATTACAAATAGGGCCAGATATAATCCATCCTATTTTTGAATCGTACAGATATGGACCATTACTAAGCTTAATTTTATCATTATTTAACAGATCCCAAAATATATCGGCTCCTAAGAGTATATCGATATCCGACGGAACACTAAACGTAGGGTCCGCGAGCGAGATATAATTAGGTATCTGTATGCATTGACATTTAACGTGCACCGAGGGTAACTTCGATGTAATACGAGGAAGTACCCAGCATTGGATATTTGTATTAAAATCATTAATTTTAGAACGAATGTTTACTTTACAGGTGTGAGAACTTTTTGAAACGCTTTGTCCTACACCTGAAATATGAATTGTGGACTGTACAATAGGTAAACGTAAACGATCACATAACGATTCTGTGATAAAACAATTCTGACTCCCGTTGTCAAGAAGTGCTTTAACTGTGTGATAATTATTACTTGAATCAGGAACGTCGATGAGCGCCGTCGATAACAAAACCGGTTGTACCGCGGCACTGCAGGTGAGTACATTGCGCTCGGAATGTAATTGTGTATCAGATGATTTGTTTACGCTCGGCAATGGATGCGAAATAGGCATTCTTTCACTAGAAATATTATTATTATGAAGTAATGTATTATGGTTCCTTTTACATAATTTACATGGACCATATGAACATTCATTTGGCAAATGGCTATCAGTACGAATACAATTTGGACAAAGTTTTTTATTTTGTACAAACAGATATCTATCTTGCACCGACTTATTTAAAAATTTAGGACATGAATACAAATAATGATCACCGCCGCAATCAACACAAACACATCCTTGTTTCAGTTTATTTGAGTTATATTTATGATGAGTGGAATTAGTTACGTATGAATGTGTGAAAGGTTGCGAGTTTATGTTGCTAGATTTATTAACGTATCTTTTGTTTTGATTGGAATTCGACTTAATGGAATCATTATTATTGTGCCTAAAAGATGAAATAATTTTGACATTATTTGACTTTATCATTTCTAACATATCGGCACGATTTCTAAGAAATTCTAGCAGATCATTTAATTTAATGTTATTTGAATCATTTTTAGATAATAGGGAACCTTTATGAGTTTCCCACTCGCGCTCTGTGGACTGATCGAGTTTAGAAACAATTAGATAAACGATTAATGTGTCCCAAGCATCAGTTGGTTCGTTTAATGATGCAAGTGCACGTAAATTACGTAATGTTGAATCTATCAACTTTCTAATATGAATAAACGATTCGTTTTGAAGTGACTGAACAGTAAATAACGCCTTTACATGATTCTGTACTAATAAACGGTTGTTGTGAAACCTATTTTCTAATAAATCCCATGCGTGTGAGTAGTTTGGAGCAGTGAATTCTAATGCACTAATTACATGAGAGGCAGAACCACCAAGAGACGATTTTAGATAATGAAACTTTTGTATATCATTAAGATCTTCACGATTGTGTATCATAGTGAGATATGAGTTTCTATACTCCAACCACTGATCATATGAACCATCGAAGGTAGGTAGATTTATTACTGGCAACTTAATAGACACAGGATTATAAACTTTATGAGGAATAGATTGGGTTTGTTCACTATTGTTAGAATTCACTAAGCACTTCGCGTCAGCCATAATAGAAAAATACTGCTGTTCAAATGATTCTCGGTATTCTAATTGAGCTGTTATATCAGAATCTTCAACTAATTGTTCAATTTCACTTTGAATACAATTAAAATTTTGAAAAATAGTGCAAGTTGAATGTATTCGTAATTCTAATTCTGTTTTGCTGTTGGAATTTAATTCTAATAATTTGTCTAATTTTGACATATACTTTTCAAATAACGTTAGCCTGCCTTTCAACGTGGCTCGCTGCTTTTTCAAGTCAGCAAGACGTTTGTTTGACATTGTGCTACTACCTAAACCGGGAGATTTAGCGTTATCTTGAACAGAGGCCAACTGCAAACCCTCATCGTCACTCATTTTGAAAGGCTATAGAAAGCACGAGTACTTACAGTTTACCCGCTCAGCATCAGCACGGCGCAGCACTGCACAACACAACGAACAACTAAAACGTGAAAATAACGATATTAACGCAAATTGTTGGACACGGAGAAGGAGGATGGGTTTTGTGACCTGACCGGATGCGACAATCGGCTGCGATCCGATCGGATGCGATGCTCCACCTGGCCGCGTGTTTCTTCAAAGATCCGACTCGTCAAGGACCATTATCTACAGACTGCTCCCTACGTCCTTTTCGATGGAGGGCAAGGATGTCTTCAATGAACGATTTATTTTTGAGTTTTAAAACTGTAAACGTATATTTCTTAGAAATTACAATGAACTCGACTTGCACAAACATTAATGAGAGAGTGAGTGAAGTTTTCTGTCGATGGCGATGGCAGCACTGCCGACCGCCCAGTGTTCGCGCGCTGAGGGAAGTTACGCCGGTTTGACGCTGGATGGCATTGTAGGTATATTGAACACCTACTATGACTAAATTATTTCGATAGACGCTTGATTGTGCCTAGAAAGTGCGATGGTTCTCCGACTCAATATACTAGAGTAGACAGGTAGACAGTTGAAATGTTTATAGCGTGGTTTGACACTGTATACTGTAGGTTTAAACTTGATGTGGTGGCGGTGATGATGTTGCTGATTGGTCATGTGATGCGCGCTGCGATGCAGGTGATAATGACAGGCATACTTAATTACTTTGTTATCTCAATACAGTGCAAACGGTCCGTTGGTCATTTGGTTCACACAGACGAAGCAAAGAGTTAGTTTCGAATGAATAATTACCAGTTTCATTTTGCTGATATTTTTTTAAAATGACTACTAGTAACGTGGGACACAAAGGGCTATATTTTAACACTAGCTGCGCCCCGCGGTTTCACCCGCGTAAGTCCTGATCCCGTGGGAATATCGGGATAAAAAGTAGCCTATATGTTAATCCAGGTCTCCAGCTATCTACATACCAAGTTTCATCGCAATCAGTTCAGTAGTTTTTGCGTGAAAGAGTAACAAATATCCATCCATCCATCCATACTCACAAACTTTCACGTTTATAATATTAGTAGGATAGTTTTGCCCACGGCTTCATTCACGTTGGTATCCCTCGGGATCCCTTTCCAGGATGAAAGGTACCCTAGGTTTTTTTCTGTACCTCTGACAACGTGTATGCAAAATTTTATGATAACCCGTTAAGAAGTTAAGGTGTGAAAGTGTAATAAACCAACAAACTCACATTAGCATTTATATTACAAACTTTGGTGAAATCTATTCCACGGGAACCGTAGATTTTTCGGCAATGAAAAGTTTCATCCAGATTCGTTGAGTCGTTGTTCTGTGAAAGATTAACAGACATACATCCATCCATCCTAACAAACTTTCGCTTGTATAATATTAGTAAGACTAGCAACAAGCCGCGGCTGCACACGGGTAGCAAATCATATATAGATTTTTTCCGACATCTTCAACAATCATCGTCATATTTCAGCCATTTTACACAAAAGCTTAATGCATTATACACCTAAACCTTCCTCATGAATCACTCCATCTATTGGTGAAAACCGTATAAAAATTTGTTTGGTAGCTTTTAAGTTTATCGCGAACAGACAGACACAGCAGGAGACTTTGTTTTATAATATGTAGTGATGATTAGCTAGGATATCGTGAAAAAAAGCAAGCCTTTACGAAGATGTGGCTAAAACTTCTACGCTACTATAGTCTCACTTCTAAACTAGCTACAAAAGTTTATTGGCAACAACTTTCGGCATTACAACTTCAATTTGGATTTGCGCCACGGCCGCACGGCCCCCTATAAGATCCCTGAGGGACACTCGCCTGACAACTGTAATAGTGTTCCGAACACGCTAATAAATTGCCTGAGAACTGGCCCAAGTGATAGGATTGAAAAGGCATGGAAAGGTCAAGTCATGAAAAGTTGAAAGGTTTTCAGATATGTAAGTATAATGGATGGATGGATGGATGGAGGCATCTATTATACTTTACATTTAGGGATTTAGAACTTATTTTAGAATTAACTGGTAACAGACATGTTCAAATATGATGTGACGTGAGTGACCCTAACTGCTAAGCCAGACGTCGTGGGTTCGATTCCCACCCAGGACAAATAATTGTGTGATGAGCACGATAATTTATTCTGCGTCTGGGTGTGATTTATCTATAATACGTATGTATTTAGAAATATATAAGTATGTTTATCAGCAGTCTGGTTACCATAGTACAGGCTCTGTCTAGTTTGGAATCAAACGGCCGTGTGTGAGATGTGTAATAATAATACCTAATAATAGGTATTACTATTAGGACAGGAAAAAAATATAAAACACGACTACCCTGCCAAAAAAAGAATTGAAGATATTTTAAATTCAAAATTGGTGCCACACAGCCACCATATTGTTTTTTTTTTAATCTTGTAGCCAATGCCACTCGGGATGACGTAAGAATAGAATAGAGTTCTGTATTGTACACCATACAAAAATAATAATGGATCTTAAATTTATCACTAAAGTTAGGTTATACACGGCAGTCAAACCCGCCGTGTACTCGTAGCTTCATACCTGCCCTGCCGATACACAGGGACGTGGATGAAAGGCGTCACAAACTTATAATTTGTGTCAGTCAGAAATACAATTGCCAATATTAGGCAAAGAACCAAGGGACATAGTTTATTAAAGACTACGGTTTTACTCACGTTGGTATTTCGGGGATGTCCGACTACACACATACGTCCGACACACTCGTCAGGTCACGGTGCCAGGCGTGAATGTGACGCCTAACACCACGCGGCAGGACGCTTTACTCCATGAAAAAGGGTCCGAAACTAGTCGGGCATCCCCGAAATACAAACGTGAGTAAAACCGTATAGTCTTCAATAAACATGAATACCACTCACGAAAGTTTTTATTGTAATGGGCATAGTAATTGAATTTTCCTTATAAAACTGCGTGATACATCCCAGCGAGGTAACTTTGAACTCTGCTCACGTTCATACATTATTGGATACAACTGAGAGTGTGAAGCGTTCAGGTGAACGGTGTTCAGCTGTTTAGGTAGACTGACATTGCTGTAGGTGTCAAATTTTGAAGTGAAAACTTCTTTAGCGGCGTTGTGTACTTTTTGGGATGGGTAAAAATGTTAAAGTCGCGTCAGGACACGTGACCCTGATCGAAAATTCGTAAGACGGAGCCAAGTTTCTTATATTTAAAAAAATATAACATTCGAAATTCAAACATTTATGATGAACTTCCAGTGTACCCTATGTATACATTTAGATATGTTATTACCTACTTTTTATTTTTAATCTAATTATATACATACAGATGTGTGTGTATGTGTGTATGTATATGCAAATACATTGTGCAGTTATGTTTTCACTTCTGACGTTATTTCGTTTTCTTTTTTTTAAATCGAGCTGCCATGCCAGCACAGACAACCGTGACATTGTCCGGGAGTAAGGTTAGCGTAAAACTATTTATTTAGTATTTTCATCCCTTTAGAATATTGAGTAATGATGTCATCTTTATAAAAACCACGCTAACGGAAACTTTTTACAATTTGATCCTAGAACCATATAGTTTGTAATTATCCTTTTTAAATACTAACTTGAAAGCTTGCAGCTGGCATTTAGCGCTGGCAAGCGGTAAGATAGAGAAATATGTTCACTACCAAGATAATTGTGTTGCATTGTGTTTTTGAGCATAGCCATTAGAGAGAAGTTATATCTCCTTTTACCTAACTCTTTGGAGTTCATTGTACATTTTCTTCCTATGATTAAAGTTTTCACTACCATTTTTTTAGTTTAGAAAAAACGCCCAAAATTGTTATGCGTGCATTTTTTATTGTGCTTAATGTTTGTTTAACTAATTTAAAAGTGTTAACATATTGTATGATTTGACTTACATTTATTTTAACCGGAAATATTTAGAGGATTAAAAATAAAAACCTCAAGAATTAGAGCGATTGTAGACATTTTAATTATTAACCGACTTCAAAAAAGGAGGAGGTTCTCAATTCGACTGTGTTTTTTTTTATGTTTGTTACCTCAGAACTTTCGACTGGGTGAACCGATTTTGATGATTATTTTTTTATTTGCAAGCTGGTGCTTCCCGTGTGGTCCCATTTCAATTTGGTACAGTTCTGACAATGGCATCCATGAGAAAAACATATATATAGGTCTTGTAAGGAATAGTATTTTTTGTTGAAGTCGGTTTTTTTTTGAAAGAATTATTTTTTGTATGCCGTTGCTATTACATTACTGCGAGATAAATGTGATTATCCACATATAATATTGTTTGTGAAAATTAATATCATGTAATGAATGATTTTTATGCCCATACATGGCCATAAAAATCATTCAACACACAGTACCTTTGTTTATGAAATAAATGACTTATTAGCCTTACTGATTAAAAAACATCAAAGAAATTGAAATCTACTATACTATTACTTTACTCCTACCATTTTTTTAATGGCATACTGGGGGCAAACGAGCAGACGGGTCACCTGATGGTAAGCGACTACCGCCGCCCATAGGCACCTGCAACTCAAGAGTCACAAGTGCGTTGCCGCCCTTTAAGGTAGGAGTAGGCGAAGGGGAGGTAGGGGGGAAGAGGGAGAGTGCTGGTAGGGGGAGAAGAGGGGGAGGGGGAAGGGTTAGGGCCTCCGGTAACCTCACTCACTCGGCGAAAAGCAATGTAAACATTGCTTCACTGTCGGTTTTCTGTGAGGCCGTGGTATCACTCCGGTCGAGCCGGCTCATACGTGACGAAGCATGGCTCTCCCACTTCAAAAATAATCGACTAATGTACGTGGAACTGGCTAATCCTCAAAATGGTCGTTAATACATTTTGAGTTCAGAGCGTCGAGATAGCGTTGGACATTACTCGGGCTTTTACTCGGAACATGAGGATCAACAGTAGAAACATAAGGACTTAAAGTCTCTATAGAGCTTGTTTTTTTTTTGCGTATACTTTAAAATAATACGAAGATGGAGATAGACCTTTATTACACAGGACCTGGACCTACTATAGGACAAAACAAAACATTATTTTACAACTTAGTGTATTAAAACAAAATAAACAAATAATAATTCAATAATTTTGTAGCCTATAATTATTTTTATTACTGAATATTTCCACTTTTTTAATCATTTATTGATGCTTCAATAAAGCCTTCTGCCTTAGCTGTCAGCACCTGGACTCATGCTCTCGAAAAGAAAAACCAAATCCATAAATCAACTAATAAATTTTTGACATTGGCATTAGCTTTTAGCTTGCTAGAGCTTAGATCTTTTTTTCTTGAGTTCTCGAATACATTTGAATTTGGAAATGACTGCGTAAGTTTTTCACAAACGAACGCAGTCATTTATACAACACGGTCATGTTCGATTTTCTAAATATTCATATTCGGAACATTCCAATTACACAACGTGCGCTATTCTACAATATTCTAGTGAAAGAAATTAAAGCTGTAATGTTTCGAATGCAATTCCAAAGTTCTAACTTTGCCAATATTTAAAAAAAGAACAAGTACAACCCTAAGTAGCTCCACAGTATAAAAATACAGTAGTAGTAACGAGGAATACCGAGCGTTGGTATTTAGCCATTTGGAACGGGAAACCATGCACGACGGTATTTAACGCAGCTTACTGGCTTACACGTTACAGACATAGTACAAAGAAATAAGCAGTAGAACAAGTTGTATACATAGGAGTGTATATTGTTTATTGAGTAATTAAGTTTCTGATTTTTGAAGTCAAAACTTCTTTAGGCACGATTGTGTTTGCTATGGGGAAAAAGCACTGAACTCAAACGTAATACATATATAGATCCACTAGAGGGCGCTAATCTAAACATTGAGTTCTGTCAGCTCCTTATTAATTAATGTCAACAACCTGCTAATGTGACTGTTTAAGTTTGTCGTTTCGTTTAAGTTTTTTTTTTTATTTGTTTTCCATAGATGAAGTTTGTAGTACATTCAAGTTTATATATCGTAAGTGCAGTAACTAATGCTGTCTTTCGCTAATTCATTCCCATCTTTTGTGTTCTCTTTTAGCGTTATTCAGGAGCCATCTGCATTCAAGTTTTCTGACTCGCATTCAGTCTAATCTGGAATTGCACTTATCAGCAAATAGATACACCAGTGTATTTAGCTGGTCAGCTGTATGTAGGGAGTTCTTTCGGCTCACTGAGTTGTATAATGTAAGTGCGATTCATAAGTAATGAAATTGAATTATGTTGGTTCGTAAACATACAAATAACTGTTTACAAACTTAAAATAAAAGCTACATTCCTATTTCTAGTCAAAATTTAAGTTTAAGAGTGAAGACGCCCCCCGCTGGATTGACGACCTGAAGAAGATAGCTGGGATGAACTGGATGCGAAAGACAGAGGACCGAGTGCTATGTCGCACGTTGAGAGAGGCCTATGTTCAGCAGTGGATTGCAATAAACTGACGTATAGATATAGAAGTGATACCACGGCATCACAGAATACCGGCAGTGAAGCAATGTTTGCATTGCTTTTCGCCGCATGAGTGGGGTTACCGGAGGCCTTAACCCTTCCCTCTCCCCCCCTGACCCCTATTCCCGCCCTTTTCCCATTTCCCCTCTTTCCCTACTCCCACCTTAAAGGGCGGCAACGGACTTGTGACTCTCGAGTTGCAGGTGCCCATGGGCGGCGGTAGTCATTTACCATAAGGTGATCCGTCTGCTCGTTTGCCCCTATACCATAAAAAAAGAAATTACCATCTGTATTCAATATTAAAAACTATGCAAATAATTCAAGAGCGAAAAATTTAATCTACTGCATATCTTTGTACTACGACACTTCTGCATCTAAAGCCAACTAAAATGATACTCAAAGCGCAATGAAAGAATATTAAGTAAACTAACAGTATGAAAATAAAAACCATGCTGCATTGCTTACAAAACCCTACTTTTCTCTAACTTTTTAATAATATACTGATTTTACGCTCCGGTAACCTTCTTTTAAAGGCTAAAGGCAATCGCAATTATATAAACTTCTTCAGAATTTTTCAATTTAATATCAGGAGTCGAGAATGGACATGCTCTGTAACCAGGCTTTAAAGGAAGCCTTTTATTAGAGTATTACTTTACTAGTAGCTCTGGATATTATTGACAAACTAGCCATTAACCACTATTTCTATTTTTTAAGAGACTTCAAAAAGGAGGAGGTTTTCAATACGAATATTTTTCTTTGGTTTTTTTTCTTCTTATTCTTTTTTTTTTAAAGACAACTCCCGCGTTAGGAATTACTCCTGTGTCGGGGGACTACAAACATGCAAACAACGGACACAAAGAACACCCAGACTCTGGTGGGAATCGAACCCACGACTTATGGCATAGCAGCCAGGGTCACTAACCACTAGGCCAACAGGTCAGTCATTTTTGTAGTTTGATTTTTTTTGAAAATTTTAAAAATCAGTTTCAAATAACTTTATGAGGTTGGAAAAAGAACATTATTTTGATATTACAAACAAACACTTTAATTTAATTTACTTGTATTTATAACCACAAATTTAGTACTTGGTACTAATTTTATTATTCGGCGCCGACTCAAAATAAGTTTATATAAAATTTGATAGTTAATGTAAGCTCAATACTTAAGACTTAAAAGGTTTATTTATTTTTCGCTTTTTAGTTCTTTTCGTCGGTTTAATTTTTTGTTAACAAGGTTTTTATTTTATTATTTATTTTCATCATCAGCTCAGCTGCATGATGTGATGATTTCTAAACGCAAATACCTGATAAAGTAATGAAAGTAAACAGAAACACTATTCGTTCCTACAATTTTCGAAAGTTTCTCTCAATTTTATCAGGATCCCATCATCAGATCCTGATTTCCTTGACATGGGACCACCCTTGAGACACCCTATCTAACAAAAAAAGTATAATCAAAATCTGTTCATAAATAACGGAGGATGGCTGAACATACATAAAAAAAAATATATACATGCGGTCGAATTGAGAACCTCCTTTTTTTTCGTCGGTTAAAAAAGTTACAAAACATAATGAATTTAACCACTTTAAAAAAGTTATTACAGCATTTTCATGTCAGGTGTTACAATAATACCAGGTTCCAAAGCTGACATTCTTATATGAGTACTTGATCCGTTGTCCAGTGTTCGTCACCCGCCAGTGCAAAGGTGAAGAACTGTCCCCTTTCATCATTCAGCCTTTAACTCAGTAATTCTTTGTCACCGATTATTATATCGGAGTTACTTTTGGTGAACAATACAATGCCAAGTTCGGGAGTTGCTTAACTTATTCTTTGTTTAATTTGAATTTCAATTAGGTTTATATGTTGTGTGGGGTGCTAGTGTTCGCGTGCAGTTATAAACGGGTAGTAGCGAGTCAGTAGCGCTTATAAACTCCAACGAGTATTAAATTTTTATCTATATATTAATATATCAAGAGAATTCTCTGTACCCCTATTTAAAGTAAATATTGTACTTGGAGGTATGTCATATTTGGAGTACTTAATGTTTTTCTGTAGGAGAAGTGCAGAAAGTTAGAAATATTTAAATTGAAAAATGTAAGAAAACGACTACAAAAAGCTACACGAGACCAGTATAAATGCTGGCCTGTCATGGTAAGGAATATTTATACAACGATAGTACAAATTATACTGGTCTAGATATAAAATAAAACTTTAAAAACTTAATGACTTATGGTCGAAATTTGATCACCAGGTGATCTCTAGTAATATCAAATTGACAACAAGCATACAGCTCACCTGAGGAAATGTTAATCGTCATACTCGTATACATGTATAGACTTCCAACACCACGCATATTCAGTGTCAAACCTGAAAAAAAAAACAGTCAGTCGTAGGACTGCACGTCAGAAGTGAAAACATAACTTCACAATGTATTTGCATATACATACACACACACACACCTATAAATATATAATTATGTTAAAAATAAAAAGTAGGTAATAACATAGCTAAATGTATACATAGGGTATACTGGAAGTTCTGCGCTCCTGGCCGCTCATAAATGTTTGAATTTCGATTGTTATATTTTTTAAATATAAGAAACTCGGCTCCGTCTTACGAATTTTCGATCAGGTCACGTGTCCTGACGCGAGTCCCATCACAAAACGTGCACAACACCGCTAAAAAAGTTTTCACTTCAATTAAAGTTAGTGAGTTTATACTGTGACACCCCTATGAAAAATATAGTCCGTCTCTTTAGAAAATTAAGATGAGCACGCGCAGCGTTGGCATATTAGTCTCATTCATTCGTAAACCAATTACTATTTGAATCTATTTCTGTGGCCTTAATAAGTATCTACAAGTCTGAAGTACTCTGAAGATTTCAAGAACGCCAACCTGTCACCCGACTAGCAAACCGGAGCATAGGAGGGCTTCCAGGACATATCCGGTAGAAAAAGTATTGCAAATATTGATCAGTACAACAAACTACGACGAGGTTACAACTGTAAGTTTTTTTTTAAGAATACTAGTAACCTGTATCACGCTTTGTATTCTTGTTAACCCTTCCAGCGAGGCTAAATGGTTGAGTTAAAAATGTGATTACAATGGTAGTATACCGGGTATGATCCGCTAACCGAAATTAAAAAAAACATGAACTCGCTGGCAATCATGCCAAGCCTCATTTCATTGAAAACCGATTACACAAACCTTATTTATACTCAAGTATTAAAGCTGAAATTGTAGTATTAATCGTCATTGGTTTTGTTTAGGACGCAACAGTTTTGGAGGGAAGGAATAACATTTTTTGAAATGGCAACAACGAGTAACACTTCCTTTTGGGACTTTAAAGGAATAGGTAAATATATACAGACTATTTTTGTAAACTTATAATAGCTAACATGTAATTATAACATAGTTTATATGTAGTAAGTGTTTTGAAGTCCTCGTATTTTCCATAAATTCGGTGACAGCATCGACATCTAGTGAAAACAATTGTTAACTTAAACGAAGGATCGCTTGGCGGTTGAATTTCGAACGTTATAGTTATTATTAGTTATAATTTGAACTATCATTGTATAGACTTATGGACTGGACTGATCAGAATATATACTGGACCCCTATAATTTTATGTAACGGTTTTTTAATTATTTTTTAACTTCATAGCACAAAATTGTTTAAAAATATGGCTTCGACACATAAACTTGAAGTATTTCAAACTTCACATTCCTCTCTGTGCGCGTTTTAAAAATGCGTGCAAAGATTCTCCTCATGTATAAATATATAGATAAATTTATAAAGTTTATAAGTACGTCAACGATACTCATTTTGATCGGGCAAATTTTTACTAGGGGAACAATTTTAGAAGTTTTGTGTTCATAAACCCAGTCTTAAAATTAAAATAAACATGAAGTCTAAAATCAAAGATCACTTTTATACATAGATACCATGCTATGCTGTGATGATCTGTTGAATGTTGTTTAGTAAATTTATGTACTTTTTTTCTGTTAAGTAAATAAAGCTTCATAAATTTCCCTGTAATTAAATACAAATACTCAATGAAAATGAGTTAGGTATCTGAATTATTTTTCCTTTTCGTGAAATAATGTCGCTTAATTATTACTCTAAATGGTAAGTAAATATTTTCCAGTGATACATAATTTCACATAGTTATCATACAGCATAAGGTTTTTTTTTTCTCCTGTAATGCAAATACTTCGCTTTTCGAGCTACTGCGCATGCGCGGCGCGCCGCTGCGCGCGCTATTGTTGACTAACTTAAGTAATCATTGTAGGCAAAAGGATTGACCAAATCAATAGCGAAATAAAATTGTATGGTACAATAAACGTTCAACAAGAAGACCATGCAGGTCTGAAGTCGAAAAATCAAAATAATTTGTCTCTGTTACAATTATTTCGCTATTTCTATCTTGCAATGCTCTGACAGTCCAACCACAACTCGTCTCAGAAAGTTTTAATTTGCATACACATATTCCGAAACCTTCAGAAGTTGCGAGACAATAAATTACCGTCTAAAATACGATTCCTACCTAGGGCTGCCATCTGTCCAGGTTTCCCCAGATTGTCAAAAAGTGTCCGGGTAGGGGACAATTATAATTGTTAGATGAATCGTTAACAAACTAAAAATTGAAATGGGATCGGCCTTTTTTTAAGGTGTCCGGGAAAGAATCTCGATCTCACCGATTGTGTCCGGATTTTTTTGTTTTTGTCCGGCGTCGGCAATTTAAGTGATGGCAGGCCTATTCCCACCGAACAGGCCGCGCCGAAACGCATCGGAACGCGTTTTTAGTACGGTGATGGAAATTGAAGTTTATATTTATTACTTAAAATGCATTTTTGCATTGAATGCATTTTCGGGCGGTCGGATCCGACCGGCTGCGTCCACTGGCGTTCGGCTACCGCCACGTGTCGGAGCGTTTAGATTCGGTTCGACCCGCTCCGACGCGGCCTGTTCGGTGTAAATCGTACTTAAGAATATTTGTTAAGGTAGTTCATTTTCCTTTTTCAGATGAATACAGCGACGGAAAACTACTAATCCGCACTCCTTACCCTGTTGCGTTAATACTGCTCTCGTATCTATGGTTTGTGCTGAAAATCGGACCCAACTACATGAAGAACCGACCTCCTTTGAATCTCCGGAGCTGGCTCGTTGCTTACAATGCTTTTCAAGTAGTCATCACCTTCCTTACTTTTTCAGTGGTGAGTACTGTACTTCTGGATCCTCTATGCTAATACTATAAAAAAGCGGCGGTAGCGTAATTAATGGCTAAGGCGTCGGACGGAAGGCTGAAGTAGTTAACAAGAATACTAGTAAGGGGCCATCCATAAATTACGTCATACGTTAAGAGGGGGAGGGAGGGGGTCAACGAAATGTGACATTGTGTGACAAGGGGTGGGGGGTCATAAGCTTCGTGACGTCACATGTCAAAATCTAAAGTACTAAATACAAAACATTATCTGTAAATGAAAGACAAGACACACTACTACACATTTAAAAAGAAATTAGAACTGCTCTTTTCAGTTCTGGGTGTGTAATTGAAAAATATGTGATTTCACACCAGGAAGGGGAGGGGTCCCATAAATGTGACCACATGTGACCAGGACGGGGGGGAGGTCCAAAAATCATGAAATTCATGTGATGTAATTTATGGATGGCCTAATGTGTGAGTATATTTAAAAAAAATGTTTAGTATTAGCGTAATTAGATATTTTATTTGGACATACCTATACCTAATTAGGCATAATATCTAGAATAGCTTATAACCACAGACAAGCAAATTTATAGTTACACAAATATTTACATTTTAAATGAAGAAAAAATATGTGTGACTGTTATTACAGACTAAAGTCAAGAGTAAAGATTGATCTTATCAAATATTTATTATTTATCTTATCAAATATTTATTATTTATCTTATCAAATATTTAAATGATTATACAAATAAATAAAATTGAAATGTCTCTTTGTAATGTCAAAATAATAGTTTTTTTAAGCTTGTACAGTTATTTGCAACCTATACCTTAAAATCAGTTTTTTAAATTTTTGTCTGTCTATCTATATTTTTGGCTGTTTGTTCCCGGCTAATCTCCGGAACGGGTGGACCGATTTCCACGGGACTTTTACTGGCAGATAGCTGGTGTAATGAGGAGTGACTTAGGCTACTTTTATTTTGGAAAAAATAAATATATGTTATAAAAATATGTACACGCGAGCGAAGTCGTTATAAAAGCTTCTTTTTTTTTAAATGTACCGTTGGAGTTGAAACTCCAAGTTTCATAGAAAGTCACACCAATGCTACCCATGATTTCATCTATTTATTGTCGTTTGGTCCACCCAAAGGTTCCTTTGAGCGATAAGGCCACACTTTGTACATTTTACATCAAAATTTTTGTTGGTGTACAATTAATTTTATTTCTTTTATATTCTGTTCTATTCTTAAGAAGGCTAGAAGTTATAGCTAGGGTTGTCAACCATACTTTATAATAAAGTATACTTCTTTATTTTCGATGAAATACTTTATACTTTTGCGTGAAACGAAAGTATACGAAAATAATTTACTATACTCTACATAAAACGAACTCCTAAAATAGTTATTTTTTGAATTACATATAGATATAAATACGTTAAAACGTACACACGATTATAATGTTTAAATATATTATTACTAAATGAAACATTAGGTGTCAGATGGGACAGATAATATCCATATCACAGATGTGATCAACGGAATTGAAAATTGTTCGTTGTGTGTTTGATTTTGTTTGAAGAGTCCATATTTCATTTCTTATTAGTTAATAATAAATAAAATATCTCTCTCTATAATATAACTTTCTGTTCCCACTTCTTCAGCTTTGACTAAGAGAGTTTTTTCAAAAAGTAGATATTTATTTATTTAAAACAAAGTTTCAATTCTGAAACCAGTTATTAAACTGGTTGCTGCTGTTTTTGAAAAACAGCAAAATATAAGCATGTGCTAAAAATTCACCCAAAAAAAAATTTTTAGGGCAAAAAAAAAACAGTCCAAAATTCTTTATATTTCTTCTAAATTCTTTATTTACTCCTATTTAAAGAATGTGATACGTTATTTTTCACAAAAAAAAGAAGCTAGAGCACAGATTTCTACTCTACCCTCCCTGAACACCGTGTACAAGTTAGGCATCCATTAGACGCTCATGCAAACGTCAATCATTACCAAAATTCATGATTGACGGATGTTCGTTGGTGATTGATGAAATAATATCGACATCACAATCTCATCATGCAACCATCAATCACTGCATTAGACGATAGGTTATTCGTCAATCACCGTTTTGATTGTGGCAGAACTGACAGCAAAACCTATCGTGCAATGGGCGCCTAAGGCCTGCCCGAACTAAAAAAATAAAATAAAATTACATAAAGGCTATTCTTGTGGGTTCATTTAGGTACTAGGTAGATTCTTATCTTGAATTATTAGATCTTGAAAGTTTTTTAAAAGGATATCCTAAATGGTAGCTTGGTAATGTAATGTGCCTGTTTTATTTTATGGAACACTAGCAGCGCCCCGCGGTTTTACCCACGTAAGTCCCGATCCCGTGAGAATATCGAGATAAAAAGTAGCCTATGCGTTAATCTAGGTCTCCAGCTATCTACATACCAAGTTTCATCGCAATCGGTTCAGTGGTTTTTGCGTGAAAGATTAACAAATATCCATCCATCCAAACTTTCACATTTATAATATTAGTGGGATTAATTCTCTCCAGTTACTCTCAAGCTTATGGGACCCCTCTCCCTGGTGTGACGTCATAGATTTTGCATCTTTACACCCAGAACTGAAAAGAGCAATTCTAAAATTTATTATATTATTTTTTAATAAAAATGTAGTAGCGAGTGTAGTCTTTCGTGTACAGGTATTTTTTTGTGTTTAATACTCTAAATTTTGACATGTGACATCACGAAGCCCTCCCTATCCTTTGTCACACAATGTCACACTTCGTTGACCCCGTCCCCTTTAACGTGTAACGTTATTTATGGATGGCCCCTTATGTTAATTAATTATCAGTTTTCATTTCAGTATGTAAATAAAAATCGTAATTGGGCTTACATTAATTAAAAATGTAGTACACTTTATTTAAGCGTAGATTATATTAAAAGTATATTAAAAGCGTAGAGTAATTAAGGGGTCATTGCCCCACACAATCAGGATATTATATATTTCGTGTAGAACAACTTTATTTTTTATTCTGAAAACGTTATACCATTCAGTCGTAATATTCTAACCTAACTAGAACGTACTTAATGGTATTTGTGGCGACATCCATACATCAACGTCTTGTGAAGACAAGCCGAACGATCCTGCATCGCGCAATTGGAGTTTTCGCGCTCATATTACAAATTCCCAACTTCAACCGTTGGTCCGCATATCACCTAGTTTAATCGGAGGATCCTCCCTTTTCGTTCGAGGGACATAATTTTTTTTTTTCTGAGATAGGAAGCAAATGAGCAGACGGGTCATCTTATGGTAAGTGACTACCGCCGCAAATGGACACCTGCAATTCAAGACTCACAGTCACAGAGTAGGGGAAGGGTGGGGGGTGTCCGGTAGCCTCACTCACTTGTCGAAACAAGAGCACACGCATTGCTTTCCCAAGCATTGCTATACACCAGTTTTCTGTGAGGCCGTGGTATTACTTCGGTCGAGCCGGCCCATTACGTGCCGAAGCATGGCTCTCCCACATAAAAAGTTCAAGGTACATAAAATTAAATATGACAGCTAAAACTGATATCTCTGAGCCAGACCTATCACTTGTGTAAAAATCATACTAGCTGGCAATAGTCCGATTAAAACTTGATAGACAAAGATCCCAGGGCTGCCACATCTTACTTATTTTCTGAATAACAAAATGTGTCGTATTGAGTAGTATTAGTAGAGACTCTCAAGGGATGCATACCTACAAGCTTGGGTCGCTGCCAATTTTTAGATACCAGGTGCTAAAGTTACGTAAAATCTTTAGTCACTTTACTTAAATTCTGAGTGCCGATTTTTATATTAAATAGTACACAATATCATTAAAAAGTTATTATTAACTAGCTGTACCTTGCGCGGCACGTTCGTTCGCGTGTACGCTTTTATATTTTTTGTGCGGAACCCTAATTATTTTTCCAAAATAAAAGTATCAGCTATCTGCCAGTCGAAGTCCCGTGGAAATCCGTCCACCCGTTCCGGAGATTAGCCGGAACAAACAGACAGATAGACCGACAGACAGACAAAAAAATAGAATTGATATTTTGGTAGACATTTAGATGCATTTAGAAAAAAAGCCGTTATTATGATATTACAAACAGACACTTCAATTTTATTTATTTGTATTGAGTATTGATATTGCCAGACAGTTCGTTTCGTGGGCTGGTTATTTACGTCTGATTCTTACAAGTTCGAATAAACAACGTACCTAAGTTTACTAATAGTCTGATTCTTCAAAAAAAATCGTCAAATATGCATACCGTCTGAGTCTCTATTAATACTACTCCATACGACACATTTTGTTCGTCAGGAAATAATTAAAGTCTGGCGGCTCTGATTCTTCGACGAATTAAAAAAGTAAAAAGTCAAAAGTAGACATCTATTCCAATGGCTGACATCAATTCCAATCAAACTCGATTTGATTCTGAATTCAAAGCTATCGGTAGTATGGCGGTTGATTCGTTAAATGACGTCATTCATGTAATTGACCTTTCATATCTGCCTCTGATCCCGGACAAATTGGATTTTGTTTCTCTCTATTTTTGGATTGGTTCATTTTTTTTCCAATTTTTTTAGGCAAATTCCAAATGTATGATTACAAACCGCGAATGTAAAACCTGTTTAAAATATTTTGGTACATTCTTTAGTAAATTAATTGAGCATGATGAGGCTGTTTAAACATTGAACTCCATTTCAACGTATTTTATCGTTTAATCAGGTTTTAGCTACCATTAAAATGTGTTTTTGTTGCTATTCTGTACTTAAAAAAATATTAAACTTTGTAGGATCAGTCTGTTGTCTGTCTATCCCTCTGTATATCAAGACCCATCTCAAAACTTCATCTATCAACTTAAGTACACTTAAGTCCTTTAAAGCTGTAACAAAATCAAGTTTCTAAATGAAGGCAATAAAAAAATACGGTCATTTATACCGCAAATTAAGACTCTTAAGCCTTAATCCATCTATCCCACTAATATTATAAATGTGAAAGTTTAGATGGATGGATGGATGGATGCATGAGTGGATGTTTGTTCTCCTTCACGCAAAAACCACTGAACCGATTGCGATGAAACTTGGTATGTTTTAACGCATAGGCTACTTTTTATCCCGATATTCCCACGGGATCGGGACTTACGCGGGTAAAACCACGGGGCGCTGCTAGTTAAGAATATAAGTGACAGGTCGACATGTCGCCTCACCCTTGACAAAGGACCCCTGTCGAGCCTAAAATAAACATCCCTGAAATACGCATATGAGTACAACTGTATATCTTTAATTAATTGTAACGCAAATCTTTAATTAGTTGGCCTTTTAATTGTATTTATAAATTCGGAACACATTGGGTTCAATGAAACTTGCATTGTAGCACTTTAGTATGTCATTACAATTGTATTCATTATGTACTTATATAAATAAATAGTCGGTCATAGTTCATTAACAATTCGTGCACTTGATGGACAAAGTATTAGGTCAATGAATAAATTATGACACACATTGAATGACTTAAGGCAAGGTCAGTTGTACCGCAGAATGTCAAAATAAAAGCTGTTCCCGCCCCCCTCCTATTTTAGGCGCAGTATTTCACACTGTGTGGTTTTATTCGGTTCAACACCACCCCACCGAATCTCTTATCTGTTCTGACGACGCCGCGACGTCAGGGTCGTTTGAGAATTTAAATATTTAATTACCAGTAAGTTATGTGTAAGTAAAAAATCTCGGTTAGGTATTAATAACCGATAGTCTATATAAGTACGAAAGACGCGACGCAGTGCGTGAGTGAGCATTAAACTAACGTGCGATCCGGCCGGCGCGTGGCAGCCCACTGAATTTTTGGCACGATTAGTCGACCCCTCCGTGTACTTGTAGCTTTATACCTACACTGCGGAGTGGACCTGGCTTGGTAAGGTGGTATGACTTAGCCTTGGGTTAACTTAACTTTTAAAAAAGGCGTTACATGACAATTTGACGCGGTGATAAAGCATTCCACTTCAAAACAAGGGATCGCGAGTCCAATTCCCGCTCAATGCAAAAAAAAAATATCCATGTATTTGGCTACTTGTATTTCGTTTTTTGTTTTTATTTTCGTGTGGAATCCCCCTCGTGTCATCAGCTCACCATGGCTACTGGTGCAGAATGTCGGAATCGAGACGACTAATGCCGCGTTCTTATAATTTTCTTTGAAAATTCAACGAAATTTTACCGTCCGTAAGCATAACGAATCGTTTCTTGTTTAATGCCGCGATCCTATAATCAAGAAACGATTCGTTTCGTATACGGCATTCAGTCATAAGTCAGTCTATTGCAAGGGATTCGGTTATACCCTAGGAAGGATGTCCCAGAGTACAAACTATGGTTAGTTTGGGTCTAGATAGCGATGTATACTTCCCAAATGGCTATTGGTCTAGTGGTTAGTGATCCTGACTGCTGAGTCAGAGGTTGTGGGTTCAATTCCCACCCAGGACAAATAATTGTGTAATGAGCATGATCATTTGTTCTGTGTCTGGGTGTACTTATTTATAATATGTATGCTTATCAGCAGTCTGGTTACCATAGTACACACACACACACGCTCTGCCTAGTTTGGGATCAGACGGCCGTGTGTGAGATGTATCAAGTTATTATTATTACTAGAGATCGCGTGGTGGTCGAATTTCGACCATGGTTTTTTCATTGGCCAGTATAACTTGAGCTGTCATTGTATAGACTTACTTACTTGTCAACGCATATACTAGACGCGTGTAATTTCAATAAGCCGTTTCCACGTAATTTTTAAAGTTGTAAGACATATTGTTTAAAATTTTTAGCTTTCTGCACTTCTTCTATATTTAAACTGTAAACATTCCAGAATTGACGTTACTATGATAATGATTCCAATATATAAACTTTACCTACATCTTTTTTATTCCTACAGGGCACTCTAGCTCTATGGCGGGTAGGACTCTGGCATACAACGTGCTTCGCTGATAAAGATGTTTACAGAAGAATACAGGTAAGCAAATAAAACTACACAAGATAGAATACTCTCAGCTAATGATTAATATCGACCCTTTCGCCTGATAGTAACCGTCCATAGCTTAACGACGCAACGCTTGCAACATCGAGAATTTTAAATAGATATACATCTAAATATACATAAAAAAGTGTATGTGTTCAATTCATACACGGCAGAAGTGAAACTTCAGAAAAGTAGCCTACGAGAGAATGAGAAATAATATATTTACTAATGTTAAAAAATTTAATTTTAGATAATTTATATAAAAGTTATTTGTCAAATTAACACAGATTTATTAAATAATTAACATAAATTAATTAACCAACAACTTTTAATACAGAAAATGAAAAATGACACCACGTTGACATTGACATATTTTCGTACGCAGGTGCAAAGACAAAGATTATAGAAAAAACCGTTACTTGTATTCTATCTCATTTTCTTGTAGGCTAAATCCTATTTATGAATATGTTTGTCTCTTTTCAAAGATTATAGGAAACACTGTGAACTTGTATTCTATCTCATTCTCTCGCAGGCTAAATCCTATTTATGAATATATTTCTCTGTTTACTGTCGCTTTGTCGTTTCATCGAATTTCAAATCACAACTATTCTAAAGAAGTTTCATTTCAATAAATAAAATTGTAGTCTGTTTATAATGCCATAATACCAGCATTATAAAATACTAAATATTTACACGGTACAGGTCAGTCTGTTTGTTTCGGTTAATCTCCGGAACGGGTGTACCGATTTTCACGGGACTTTCAGTACCAGATAACTGGTGTTATAAGGAGAACTTAGTGAAGGAGTAACTTAGCTGCTCCAGCTAATTATTAATAGGAATATGAATTACCCGTTGGTCCAGTGATTAGTGATTGCTGAGCCAGAGATCGTGGTTTAAACTCCAACTCGAGACAAATAATTGTATGATGAGCTGATGAGATTATTTGTTCTGTGTCTGGGTGTAATTTATCTATAATATGTATGCGTTTAGTAATATACTAACTAGTAGTTACCGCGCGGCTTCGCTTGCGTGTACACATTTAAATATTTTGCGCGGGGTTCGCGCGTTCGGTAATCGCCGCATCTGTCTGTCTGTACGCGATAAACTGAAAAACTATTGAACGGATTTTCATGCGGTTTTCACTAATAGACAGACTGATTCATGACGAAGGTTTTGGTATATAATTTGTACCCATGCGAAGCCGGGGCGGGTTGCTAGTATAATATAATAAAGAGAATCTAATGTGTTAATCCTGGTCATCAACTATCTGTGTACCAAATTTTATCCAAATTCCTTCCGTGAAAACCTTCCAAAACTTAATCCATCCTCACGATTTTTCCATCCAGTTTTACAAAAGCCGTTTCTCATTATATCAAAGCAATTTATCTTAATATCTAAATAATCTTTAATACAATAATTTGGATTCTAATCAAAGCTTCTAACATCCAACGTTATGCTACAGACATGATTATTATAATAATTACCGCCGTGTAACATAATAAACTTATATTATATATACAGGACCAACTCTCGACACTAGAACGGTGAACGAACCTGTTAATGTCGGACTACGACTTTAATATTTTTAAAACTTTTCAACTGTTACTTACTATTACTCTAAACTAAACTCTTAAGGAACATAAATATATACAGACAAAATAGAAACATTAAAATGTCCATATTTGTCTTTTGTATTGTTATTGTATTGCATTTATTCATTACAAAATATATTTGTGTTGAATACCACATGGATTTTTCATTTAATTCCATAAAATTACAATTAAGTAACAATGAAATAAAAGTTACAATCAAAATAACAAAATAAAAAATATAATTAAATAATGATGACTAGTGTTACTTATACAATTATTGGATTAATGTCAAAGTATTACATTAAACTACAACATTAAGTTAAATAAATAGAGGAAGTGATGTCCGCTAAAGAGGCGGCTGAAAGGGAACGGGAGAGGACTAGTACCCCCGTCCCGAAGAAGAGGCACCAGGCGCCGGAGAGCGCAGAATGATCTCCGGCCTCCATGAGCGCTGGCCTGGGGGTGCGCCTCTCTAAATCGGAAGGAGGGCAAGGCCCTCCACTACCAATGGTGTGGCTGCCTTCTGTTTAAGAGCGGTCAAAGTCTGCTAGGATTTCACACTTTTTCAACAATATAGCACGCAATTTACCTTCAAACTTATTTAAGCTATACATTATTTTTAGTTCTACTGCAATTCGACTGGCCTGTTGGTCTAGTGGTTAGTGACCCTGACTGCTAAGCCAGAGGTCGTGGGTTCGATTCCCACCCAGGACAAATAATTGTGTGATGAGCACGATAATTTGTTCTGTGTCTGGGTGTAATTTATCTATAATATGTATGTATTTAGAAATATATAAGTATGTTTATCAGCAGTCTGGTTACCATAGTACAGGCTCTGCCTAGTTTGGGATCAGACAGCCGTGTGTGAGATGTGTGGAGTTAAAAAAAAAAAAAAAAAAAAAAAAAATTAAGCCTAGTTTCATTCACATTTGCCATTCTAAAAGTATGTTTACGATTCTATCAATCACCCCGCCATTATTAAACGATTGTCTGGACTTCAAACTTTTGTTACTGTAACTTCATTATGCATATTTAAATTCACTAAAACCAAGCTTTAGAAAGTCAAAACATTTACAAGATAGATGTTCATCGTGTGGCTACTGATTGTGCCTAATTCTACTTAGATTACAGACAGATATGTTATGTGATCACCGGAATAACTGTCACTGGCTTGAATGAGTATGAACTCAACCCCTTTTACGGTTCTACCTAAAGCCAATTTTAGTGATTTACAAATATGAAGTTGTAACTCTGCTCAATCTTGTATTTATCAGTTGTACTTAATGTTATGTGCTTAGAACAACAGTGACTTAAATAAAAAACTGTCAGTCGTAGGACTGCACGTATGAAGTAAAAACATAACTGTCACATCTGTCATCTGAGCGTGACGGTCACGCGAGTTCAGTGCTTTTTGGCCGTACCAAAAGTGCCCAACGTGCCTAAAGAAGTTTTCACTTCAAAAATGTTAAACTGTAATCAAAAAATGGCATCACCATTTATATATGCTCCCATGTAAAGAGGCATTTCTCTTAACATTGAAGACCTTATTTAGATGGCCGAAAACTGGCTCCTCTACCTCAAAACACTCTTCACTATGTACCAGTAATAATCAGAATATATCCTTTGAGGTAGATGTCGGATTATTAATATTAAAAGTACTTAATTACGTAGGTACTCAGTGTTCATGTAAACACATTAATAAATTACTTATTAATTGTGGGATATTTTTACACGACTGACCAAAATGGAGTCTAAAATTTTCAGGATTCATGTATGTATGTTTTTTTTCATCATATCATCCTGAATGACACTAGCAACTCAATATAGCGGTTGTATGTTGTGTAATTGAAGTAGATGTGTTTTTAAATTTATACTAGCGGACCCGACAGACGTTGTCCTGCCGGAATGTAAAAAATATTATTCCTGGAACCCTATCGCAGCGCCATCTACCCTGTCCAATTGTAAATCTAAACCATTCTCGAATCCTCCTGAACACACACAAAAAATTTCATTAAAATCGTTCCAGCCGTTTAGGAGATGTTCAGGACATACACACGCACAGAAGAAATATATATATATATATATGAAGATTATTTTTTTTGTTAAATGTACGATCCCAAACTAGGCAGAGCATGTACTATGGTAACCAGATTGCTGATAAACATACTTATATATTTCTAAATACATACATATTATGAATAAATTACACAAAGACGCATAACAAAAAATGATCATGCTCATCACACAATTACTTGTCCTCGGTGGGAATCGAACCCATGACCTCTGGCTTTACAGTCAGAGTCACTACCCACTAGACCAACAAGCCAGTCAAAGAATGAATGACTTGTCTGCAATTAGCTACCTCTCTTCGAAGTTAATACACATTTGTTTTGTTACAGCTCACAGACGGCTCTCACTACTACTTCTTGACAAAAATCATAGAACTGATAGACACAGTCTTTTTCGTTCTTCGCAAAAAGCAACGCCAGGTTACCTTCCTCCACGTATATCACCACACTATCATGGTGATGGCCACTTGGCTTATCACCAAATATTCCCGAACTGATGCCACAATTTTCTTAGGTACCATCAACTCCTTAGTTCATGTTATAATGTATACATACTATGGATTGGCTGCATTCCCCCATTTGACAAAATATTTATGGTGGAAGAAATACATCACCATGATGCAATTGGTAAGTTAATTTAATTTTGCATTCACTCTACAAAGAGATCTCTATTATTTTTCATACAGCCGTTTTATATATGACTGTGGCACCTTACCTAGCGCCATCTAGTGACAATAATCCGAACTACTTTATGCATCGCGCAATGAGTGTAGATTTAGCTATCTAACATCCACCATTGGGCCGAAGCTGGCGTGGTCAACTAATCTGATCGAAAGATCATTCCTATGATTTAAACGGGTATAACACCCACTCACTCCACAGGAGTACTGTTCTTTTCATTAGCGCCAGCGGAAAGAAAAACACTAATGCCGCGTTCCAATAAACAAGAAACGATTCGTTTTGCTTACGGACGGTAAAATTTTCATTGAAAATTCAACGAAATTTTACCGTCCGTAAGCAAAACGAATCGTTTCTTGTTTATTGGAACGCGGGATAAGTGAGTTTCAGGCATAAGCGTCTTTAAAGCGGCATCAAATTGAGTCCAAAATCAGTTGTAGTTGCAATTAAAGTAAACCTACAAACCACATGCCTGGGTAATCACAAGAAAACGCTTGTAAAATGAGGAGGTTCGATTACAACTAGATATAGCTGCTAAACTCAGTGTCTTTTTATACAACTGCCCAAAAAGGAGTAATGTTTTCAGGGTTTATCAAATCCAAGTCCGATCTTGATTAATGCCCGGTTCCTATAATCAAGAAACAATTCGTTTTGCTTACGGACGGTAAAATTTTCGTTGAAAATTTAACGAAATTTTGCCGTCCGTAAGCAAAACCAATCATTTCTTGATTATAGGGACCGGGCATAAGCTGATAAACTTACCGAATAAACCATCTTCATTAATTCTTTATTTTATATCTTCCAGATACAATTCTGTCTTATGTTCATTCACGTCGTGGTCAGCCACTACGTTTCCGAGTGCCGTCCAGCCTACTACCTCGTGTCTTCAGTCTGCTTCAACACTGTCCTCTTTCTTTACCTCTTTGGGGACTTCTACGTCAAGTCTTATATCAAGAAGTGCAGGACCAAAGACATCGTGAACGCTGGAAAGATGATTGGTTCGAACATAACTGGGAAAAATAGTATTAATTATATCATTAACCATCACAAATTAGCTGGTAAAGTGAATTAGATTTGATTTGTTGTGATAAGGAACTCTATTTTATAGGAAGCTAGCTTAAGGAAGAACTACGTGAATTGGACTTATGCCGCGTTCCTATAAATAAGAAACGATTCGTTTTGCTTACGGACGGTAAAATTTTCGTTGAAGTGATGAAACGAAACTTTAACGTCTGTAAGCAAAACGAATCGTTTCTTGTTTATAGGAACGCGACATTAATCGATAAATAGAAACAGATGAATGAACTTAGTGGAAAATAGTGATAATTATAATATTATACTACATCAGTTATTAGGTGTCTAAGTTATTTTAATTTCGACGACCTTCGTCACATCAATATTCGTATTAAATACACGAATACGTACGTAATATCTGTAAAAAAATTATCTGAGTGTTGTGTTTACACGTGTTCTAGGACCTATTAGTAAAAGATATGTACAGTTATCATTACTATTACTGGAAATCGCCTGGTTCGCACATTTAATATATATTTTTACCTTTTCATTTCTAGTATAAAATGAAATGTCATATCAACATAAATACTGGATGCGTGTAGCTAGCCGTTTTCAAGTATTTTTTAAATTTGGAACACATATTGTTTAAAAATTTTAGCTCTCTGTACTTCTTCTACACATAATCGAAACTTCACGTTCCTACTTTGTCAAAATTTTCTCAAAAATGCGTACGAAAAATTCTCTTCACGTAATAATAAATAGATTTTAGTGTATATTAATTAATTAAGTAATGTATAAGTTAAGATAGTATTAAGAGATTATTGCTTGAATATTAAATGATGCAAGAAATTGATGACAGTGTCTTTATTTTTAAATTTCTTAGCTTATCATGTGTCATCGCCGAAAATTAACGGATGGAAATGCACAAGTGATGTCACTGGTGTTGGGAGTGTTTACAGACACCGGTATCCATTTACCGTCGGCCGGGGTGAGAGCTTGTTTGCAAGCTTTATCTATGTTACTATCAGACTGACATTTTATTTAAAAAATAAGTTTATAAACTAAACCCGATTATCTTACCCTCGCGATGTTACTTTTTTCTCCTGTTGACTGTGGTATCGGGACTGAATAACCCATTTTTTTTTTTGTTTTTTTTAAATGAAAACTTCTTTAGGCACGTTGGGCACTTTTGGTATGGGGAAAAAGCACTGAACTCGCGTGACCATCACGCTCAGATACATATATACCGATGTGTTTGTGAGTGTGTCTGTATAAGAATTATTAAAAAAAAGAAAGAAAAAAAGAAAATATATAATTTATTGCAAAAACATTCCATGTGTTAGAAACATTCTCACAACCACTGATATACAATATGAAAATCACTAACTACAGTAACCGCCAAGTTGTTCGTACCACTCTTCGCACTCAAGACAATGTTCTGAACTTATTCCTACCCTTTTTATAACCCCACTATTCATTAATATCCATCAATCGACCAATACCCTCGCGTTACTGGTATAACCAGTTAAAACAATGTCCATCAACTTATTCTTGTTAAATAGCGAACTGTGTCACCATCTATTATAGTTTGTCCCCAATTTTAATAAAACAAATAAGAGTCTTTGATGTGGGGACGACACATGTATACTTTATGTGTAAGTTATGTATTTACTTCTGATGTGCAGACCTACGACTGACAGTTTTTTATCTGTCTTTCTTTTGAATCTAAAGGTAATGCCAGTAACGTTTAAATAAATTTAATTATAAGATAAAACATAATTAACTGATAAAAAAGTATCACCGACTTCAATGTGCCTAAATCATGATAAACTGTAATAATGGAATACTTTCTTAAAATTTAAATGGGAAGAACCTTGAGTATAGCCATTCCAATTAAAAAAAGAATTGAGAACCTCCTTTTGAAATCGGTTTAAAGTGTATTTCATTACATACGAATATCAATACTATATCTCTACTGTACGACACACAGACAAGATAAGACAACTTACCTCTAAATGCTTAAGTTACAAACTAACATTAAACTGTGAAAAATATCTGTGATAATACAAATTCTCTTTACCAAGTACTTGAAAACACTTCTGACAATATCGAAATAAATAATTAATATCCCATTTCCATTTAAAACGTATCAGTAGGTGACAGGATAATTTAATTTCGAACGTCCATTCATGTATTCCACATTCAAATTGTTGATGACGATTATTGGATTTCGTAACTTGTGTCCGTGGCCATTATTTTTAATTAATTTAATTTTTGTCTTGTATTTTTTTAATGGCAGCCTGGAGCCTCTTTGATGAATGAAACCTTAAAAAAAATGTAAACTTTTTATGCAACTACTGAAAAAAGAAGTTATATTTTTATTTTAAAAGGTCAGAAAACAGTTTAAATAACAGAAAAGCGATAACTTACTTGGTGAGAACCTATAAAAGTTATCCTGTTCTTTAAAATAAACCATCGGAATGTTGGCGTCGCCAAATTAATAAAAATGGCTGATACATTTTTATGACAACATAATTATAACATAGGTAAAAAACTATTGAAAGAAAGAAAGAAAATACGTTTATTCTGGTACAACTAAACGAGACGCTAACAGAGTGAAACAGTTATCAAATTCTAAACATATAGCTTAGTTTTAGGAGATATTGTACCTAGCTTAAGTTTACAAGACGAGAAGTAGTCATCTCGCGGTCGCACCAAAATGGGAGCCCAGTTCAGCTTTGTGCTGGGCACTGGTGGGTGCCTGACGCTGGTTTTAAGCTGGGCCCTTTTAATTTTTTTTTTAATGTGTATTTGCGTGTGTTAGGGGGTGTGTGTGTGTGTGTGTGTGAGGATGTTGTGAGTATGGTGATATTATGTTTAAATCTACAGGGTACATGCTAGTGTAATACATTAATACAAATAAATAAAATTAAAGTATCTAAATTAAAGAAAACAAATACACGCAAGCGAAGCCCCGCGGGAACTGCTAGTATAAAGTATTTACCCACTACTTGTAGGTAGGCAAATATTCCATATGTAGGTATATTACTACCGTTCAGACGGTTATGTTACTGCTACTTACCAAGCTACTGCCGGGTATACTAAAAATATGTGGTACATACTCTAAATTGAAAACTGTCTCGAGTCTTGGAACTTTCTCCAACAGTTGTAGCAGTCATACACAGGATGATTCGTGACGTGGTCGGAACAACTGGCTCAATTTTTTCCTTCATATCCCTTTGTTTTTTTTTCAACATGTACTACGTCTCAAATGACTTTTTGGAGTTTACTCCTTAAGAATCGATTTTCATATAAGGCGCCCGGTATGAAAAAGATATGAAGAGTAAAATTTAGTGATCGGAGGGCAGCGTAACGCTTTAACGCTTTGTTATGCTTTATTGGAGTTTACTCCTTATCCTCGACGCATGTAAGTAAACCTTTATGTTATATATATGTATATATATATAGAATATTTACTGTACAGCGTCTACAAATGATGAGAGAGATAAAGAGAGAGAGCCTCCAGAAAATGGTAAACTCCAATCGTGTGTCGGAGCTGACACACACCTTGTTTTTATATACCATCAGTACAATCTACATATTGGAACTGTTAATTAATATTAAAATACTTATTCTATAACTAGCAACCCGCCCCGGCTTCGCACGGGTAGCAGAGACATCTTCAACAATCTCATATTTCAACCAATTTACACAAAACCTTAACCAATTATATACCTTCCTCATAAATCGCTCTATCTATTGATGAAAACCACATGAATATCCGTTCAGTAGTTTTTGAGTTTTAATTGTAACAGACAGACGCGGCGGGGGACTTTGTTTTATAATATGTAGTGATATTGTAAAAACATTGAATCTTGCAAAACTATAGTTGACTGTTAAGTCAATTAAATCAGTTACTTTTAAAACCGATTTCAAAAAAAGGAGGAGGTTGTATGTTCGGCTGTATGTATTTTTTTATGTATGTTCACCGATATTTCTGTCATCTATGAACCGATTTCAAAAATATTTTTGTGTTTGAAAGGGTACCGGTACGTTCCACCAACTTTTATGAAAAAACGAAGGCAAAAATACCTGAAATTTAAAAACGGTTATTATGTCATCAGCATCATCGTCTCATCCATAGGACGTCCCCTGTTGGACATAGGTCTCCCTTAATGACTTCCAAGAAGACCGGTTGGAAGCGGCCTGAATCCAACGGCCTGCGATCTTTACCAGGTAAACGAAACGACGAACTTAAAACGTCACATTAGCAGGTTGGTGACATTAATAGGAGCTGACAGAACTCAATGTTTAGATTAGCGCCCTCTAGTGGATCTATATATGTATTATTAGCGTGACAGTCACCTGTTCAGTGCTTTTTCCCCATAGCAAAAATGCACAAACGTGCCTAAAGAAGTTTCCACTTCAAAAAAAAAAATATAAGCAGCATAAAAAACACTCTGTATAGTCAAGAACTAAGAAATGTATTTTCTTTTCAAATTTAGAACTACAGAACAAGCTACAGTTAGTTCAACTTGTTCAAAGTTTCAGAAGTTGTAGAGTAGTTATTCAAATAAAATTTTTAAACAAATGACATCCAATTTAAAAAGCTGATGAACAATGTTGCAACTTCGGTCACAATATAATTATAGCTCTTTAATTATACCCGTCAAGATTGCAATAAAATGCAGGTCCGCACTTGGGTAGATTAAAAACATACTTATAATAAGCGCTGGCGGGCGCAGACACCACAACTAGAACATTAATATGTTCGACGGCCTATGACCCACGCACCCAGCGTGGGTTCGATTCCCATCCGAGACAAATAGTTAATAACAATTTTTTTTTTTTTTTAATAAAGATTATGTGTTTAGTAATAAGTAGCAGCAGTCTGGTCACCATAGTACAGGCTCTACCTAGTTTGGGATCAGACGGCCGTGTATGAGTTGTCTCAAGTTGTTATTATTTGACTGCGACGTCATTCGACGTCTATTTAAAAAATTTAATACACGAATATTTCAATAATTTATTAGGGACCATACAATTACGAATATTGCATTGGTCTGGGTTTTTCTATAATACATATGTGAGGATGGGGTACGCAAAGGATGATTGTATTTAATTAATTTTCTAACATTTTATTTTCATTAACGACTTCACTCCACACAGAACAAACAATCAATCATCCGTCTCTCACAATCATCGTCACTCTTCTCTTGTTCTCTTTGCATAAATCCTACATGTATGTAAAAAAAAGTGTGTGTCAGCTCCGACGCACGACTGAAGTTTACAAATAATCCCAATAAAAAAATATCACATTATCAGGAAAAAATTTCCCAATACTTACGATTATTATGTTAATGACGAACTTGTAGGTAGAGTTCGCACTCACAATGATTTTACCACTCAAAGAGCCTTTAGAAGCTTGGATTTTATCAAAAGGGGCACTAAACCTTTTAAGAAATGTATAACCTTAGTAACTCTTTATTTCAGTTTTGTTGGGCCCATTTTAGACTTTAGTTGTATAGTTTGGAACCCATTTCACAAAGAACATAAAGATTGGTTAGAAAAAGTCCACAAGAAATTTATTGAAATCTTAAATTACCGTAAGTCTACAACATTCGACTCGTATAAAGACTCTCTACTTCATTATAAACTTTTCTCCCTCGGGGATCGTCGCACATTATTTGACCTTACTTTTTTATTCAAAATTTTAAACAACTGTATTGATTCAGAAATAATTACTACTAAAATAAATGTTATTGTTAAAGCGCGAGTGCCCGCACGCTCCTCGAGTTCCATTAATATATTTGCACCACATCGTTCTTGCAAAAACTAATGTCGAAATGACTTTTTCTCTCGCTGCCTTACCAATTATAATAAGAATTTTGCCAACCTAGAATTATTCACAAATTCATTACATACATTTAAGAAAACCCTTATTTCAAAACTAAATCATACTAAAAATAATTAACTGTAAGTCCTGCACTGTGTCATTTAGTTTTCTTATATATTTACAGGAGAACAGATAAAGTATTTTACATAGAGTTTTAATTGCTTTACTAAAGATGCCTACATTTTTTGTGTTAACTGTTATTATTTCAAATGATTTTCACAATGTTAGTACTGTATTCCATAGTTTTAATTCCTTCCTTGTTTTAAGTTCGGCACTCATTATCTGTCACTTAAAGTTTAACACTATATGTAATATGAGCTGCTATGACTATTTGTGCCAAAATAAATAGAAAAAAATGCACAAAAAAACACAATATACCGTTAAAGCGTTACGCTGCCCTCCGATCACAAAATGTTACTTTTCAATTTTTTTTCATATCAGCGCCTTATATGAAAATCGATTCTTAAGGAGTTAACTCCAAAAAGTTTCTAAGTATGATAAATAGTTGTAATATGTCTTAGAATAATATTATTATTTTAAATCTAATATTGTATTTAAGTGGGACCAATGGGACCAAACTTTAGTTCAGATTAGTGATAGATCTACGTAATGTATCTACTTCTTAACTTAAAAAGCGCTTGAGAAGACGAAATTTGAAAATATTGAACAAAAAATTAAATTTAGCTTCTATACATACTATTATATTCCATTCATATTATTATAGAAATATATATTATCTTATAGAAAAATAACTCCTCGTAGTGTACCACTTTTTCTTTTTAATACATTTTAAAGAAAAAGTAAGGTTCCACAATTTTAATTGTACACTCTCACCTACTCAGTCGGGCCCCGTACTCTTGTCTTAAACCAGGAGAGATTTTAATTACTCACCGTGGCGTCATTTTGATGAACTTATCTTCCATCTCGCTCTATCTACCTTTATTAGTTTGCCAGCAACTTTTTAGAATTCAACTCGCATCCGAGTTTATTCATACGACTACGACTAACTAGCGCACCTGAATTCCATTTAGAGTGTTACAAAAAGGTGTAAGCATAATAAAGGTGCGTTATGTGTAGCCGACAAATAGTAATTAAGCTTGAAAAACAAAGGATTTTGAAAAAAAAGTTTGTGAAAGAACGGCTGTTATGTACCTCCAATATAAAGGGAGAATTCTCAGAATTTAAAAAAAAAAAAAGTAGGCAGTCATGGGACTGCCGACAGAAGTGAAAATACATTTTTTAAAGATTAATTAATAAGGAGCTGACAACACCTCAGATTACTCCCCAAAACTTAGATTAGCGCCCTCTAGTGAATCTATACCATATAATACATAAGTATATATCAAACTACAGTAGTATCGCGCAGACTCCACAGATGGTGTAAAATTATTTTTTTAAATATAAGAAACTCGGACACATTTTCGATCAGGTCACGTGTCCTGACGCGAGTCTAACATTTTTTACCCATCCCAAAAAGTGCACAACGCCGCTAAAGAAGTTTTCACTTTAAAAAAAACTAGGTGATCATGCCTGGCGTACCGCGGCCCAATGGTTGATGTTGGGGAGTTGTATATATAGCCATCAGCCCGATAATTTTCATAGCGCGATGCAGGATTAGTAGTTACTACGTAGTTCAGCTCGTCTTCGCTAAATGATGTTGAAGTATATTTATGCTGTATGTGGAAGGTCGATATCTCGATATCTAGATGAGTCAGCTGTCTATGCTCCTTGTGGAGCGTACCAGTGCCAAGAGTGAGTAGTTCCGGTGAGTCGGAACTGTATTCCGCTAGTTCCTGTGCGTTGGAACTGTATTCCGCTAGTCTCAGTGAGTCGGGGCTGAAGTCCGCTGGTCCCAGTGAGTTGGGGCTGCGTGCGGTGCTGTCCCCAATGAGTCGTGGCAGCTGCTGCGTAGTGGCTGGCTGCAGCGACGTGGTAATAATGATGTCGGTCACCACTGTGGAGGATCGGGTGTTATGTCCCTCCAACACAAATGGAGAATCCTATGACCAGGCGAGGTGATCATGCTTGGTGGGCCGCGTCCCAACGGTTGATGTTGGGAATCTGTATAAATCTGTGTAAAACTTTAATTGCGCGATGCAGTATTAGTAGAACCACTTATAATTATGTATTTATATGGGAATTAACGCGGGTGGATGAAGAAGGTTGAGCCAGTCAGCCTGTGACCACCGCCAGTGCAACCTGGTCGGTTAATTCCCGTACAAATACATAATTACATCATGGAACGCGAAAGTTTAAAAGTTAGTTACTACATAGTTCCCCTCGTCTTCCCTAGATGATGTTGAAGTATATTTTTCCTGTATATGGAAGTCGCCACAATATTTTTTTTCTTCGCAAAATACTTTTCCTAGTATACGTGAACATTTCTAAACAATATTATGAATTTTCATGTCAATGTCAATGTTTTTTTTTTATTTTTATGCAAACACTTTCAGAAAAATCTGAACGTTCCATCAACGTCCTTGGTATTAAACACCCACAGTTTCATTCATATCAGCAATCTCTCATACGCAATATTAGCTTTATAGGTCAATTTACCAGCTCAATTTGTCATTTTCAAAATAAGAATTCTGTACTGAAAATCACGAATGTTCCTAAAACTGTTTTTCGTTGTCAATTATACGACTCTAAATATGACCACACCTTTCCGCCAACCTAACAGCCTGTATAACACCTCTTCTGATTTTGTGGCTCTTGACGTGGCTTGCCTAAAACAGTGACAAAATCTAGTCGTGAACTAAGCGACACTTTTCTCGTTTCATTTTTCTTGCTTCTGTTCTTCTTCGTTTTTCTCTCCATCCAAACCAAACCCAATCCAAACTCAGGCTCTCGGATCAGCAGTTGGGGATAGATTATTTATAGGAGCTTTATATTTGACAGAAACAAAACTTTTAAAGTCCGTCCTTCTGATGTTAGACAAATACATACGTCTATAACCCTTGTGACTCTAAGTGACAGTTACCCTCACCGACTCACCGAGAAGATACTTGTCCGAGGCTTCTTTTGTTTCCTCGGTTCCTGGAGTGATAGAGTATCACTGCAGCGACAAAGGCTCATCATTGAATGGGCAGGGAACTCAAAACTAATATAGGTGCCTTCCTGGGACCGCTGCTATGTGATGGTACTCGGCTACTAAGGTGGTACTGAAGTTCACTGCCCAATCGAAGACAGGATTTTCAAACGCTCGAAATGTTCTGAAGCACTAGTAACACCAATGCTGTTGCAAAAATTGTAATAAACGTACCACATAACGTCAAGCGGACGGTATTCTTGTTTGCCAATGTAGCAAATTGGCATACTACTCGCACAACGATAAGCAATTACCGGAGCGTATTTAAAATAGCAACACCAAGGATTATAAACAAATTCAAAGTTTAGAGCCTATTGAGAGCTACTGAGCAATAATGGGCAAAATTAACAAAGTAAATAGTGTTCTATCAGGTGTAGCTCATTTCAGGAACAAATTGGATTATGCACGGGTCAGAACATCGTATTGAAAGGCATAGATATCAGGTTTAGTGTGGCGGTTTTGCTCGTAGAGAGCTCATTCCGCCCGCGCTAACTAATAGACCGGTCAGGGTTACCAGCGTTTGGGAGAGAATTAGGAAATGAGTAAAATTTTAATTTAATTTGTAATAGAGGGTAGTTGGTAACACTTTTTTTTAATACGCATTTGTGGCCGTCATACCCGCTGCTATTTGCTCTCAACAGCATCAACGACTACAAAAATAATTAAAAACAGCGTAAATCTTAGTAAAGTATATGGTTTAAGTTAAGCCCAAATTACTTTTTAAATTAATCAAATGGTTTGATTTCAATTCCAATTTCCGCCTGCCTTTAGAAGTTCAGTAATAATTTCGTCATATCCAGGAGCCATATTGTTCTTCAGCTGTATGAGAGCTGCCTCTATCTCGCATTGGTCAATCTCGGATATCTCCTCGGTGTAATGGCGCGTTAATAGGGATCTATGGTCATCGTCCCTGAGTCTCGTTGGTTCTGACATCCGTGATGCGTAGGTCCAGCAGTAAATAAAATTTCTCGATCTCCTCGAGCATCTCAAACTTGGAGGTAAAACTGATAATGTTACGACACCATTATCAGTTTTAAGTTTCGTCAGATAGGGCCTACCGAAATGCTGAGTAAAAAGATAGTATTAAAACTGTAATTAGCTGTATTACACTACTACCTAATTAGCCAGTGTAGAAAATAGCAAAACATACAAAAATAAATAATTATAGTTTAAAAAACTAAAAATCACGCTTTTATAGAAAATTCTAATAAAAAAATAAAAAATTTAATCGAATTATTACATTGTCATCGGTCTTTGACACGTGTGCAAAATTTGAATGAAATCTGGTCGTTTAAAGTGGGTCAAAATCGCGCTCAAAAGAGTCGGTTACAAACATACAAACAAACATATAAGTGAAGCTAATATAAAGCGTGTAAAAACAGTCAGTCGTAGGACTGCACGTCAGAAGTGAAAACATAACTTCACAATGTATTTGCATATACACACACACACACATCTGTATATATATAGTTAGGTTAAAAATAAAAAGTACCTAGGTATTAACATATCTAAATGTAAACATAGGGTACACCGGAAGTTCTGCCGCTCATAAATGTTTGAGTTTCGAATGTTATATTTTTTTAAATATAAGAAAGAAACGGCTCCGTCTTACGAATTTTCGATCAGGTCACGTGTCCTGACGCGAGTTTAACATTTTTTACTCATCTCAAAAAGTGCACAACGCCGCTAAAGAAGTTTTCACTTCAAAAATATGAACAGCATGAAAATCGTTTAAAGAAGATATAACGCAAGTAATACGAAAAATAAATTAAAGTCGATCTGAGTAACGAGGTTGAAATCCATAAATGTCACATGAATCTAATAAATCAACTTTTTATATTAAGAACTAGCTGCTACTCGCGACTTCGTACGCTTAAAATACTTACTAACATAAAACCCTTCACGCATGGAGCATGCTTTTAACGAAATTGCATTTTAGAATTTTATGTCATTCGTAAATTGACAGCCACTTGTTTTTGAAGTTGGTCGTTTTGTGAATTGGTCCACTATTAGTTATGGAAACATATAACTATTAAAAGCTGAAATAGCAGAAAAGTAAACGCACCAAAAAAAAGAGGGTTTCTGCAGTACCTCTAAGGTAACATAGCGTTCTTAACTTGGCATCCGATCTTAGCTGACTTCTCCTACCTATAAAGTACGCGTCTAGTAAAAACCAGTTTTATAAAAAAAAAACAAAAGAATACCCAAAGGAACAAATTTAATATTTATTGAACAACCTATTTTTCTTTTCTTCTTATTTATTTCTTGAAAAATCTTTCTACTCTATTTATTTATTTTACATTGTACGTTAGGTAATCAGAATAACTGAACTCATAGCTTACGTGTCATGCCTGTAAACTACCAAATTTCAGGTCTCTAATACAAAAAACCAATGCCTTTCATATAAATAATCCGGCCCCTAGTCGCAAAATTCCTTCTTAACTAACGTGTCCTACCTATAAACTACCATATAAACTTGCCCTTAGACCTTAAATCCAGCCCTCTCAAAATCCGTTGTTAGCTAAGGTCTACTCATAAACTACCTCCTTGCTAAATTTCATCTTCATAGGTCACGTAGTTTTCCTGATTTCGTGATTACTCAGTAGATGAGTATCCTTCCGATTCTATATACGTATGTACTTAGATATGGCAGTAATCACTTTTTATTGTGATTACACTTTACTTATATTTATTGTGTAATATATTTAACATTTCTCAAGGATTTGAACTGCAAATTTCAATAAATAATGCCATTTTTTCGACAATTACTGAAAAATTACTTTTCATAATCAAGTTTTGTTTTGTTTTGTGAGCTATTCGCATGTCCTGGCAAAAAGGAAAAAACAAGTACCTACATGTACATGAATGCTTTCTGTTTATATTATTCAGAACTGCTACAAAGTTAAGGAACCTTTATGAATTCAACCTGATCACCAATAGATGGCGCTATACATTTTATGGTTCTAAGTTTCATAGTATTCCACAAGATGGCAGTGTTTTTTTTTAATCTGTATTGTTTTACATTTGAATTTCTAAAAGTACACAAAATTAAAGAAGTCCTTTGAAATAAAACCACAAGTCAAAATTAATAGTATTATTTACAAACAAACCTACATTATGACTAAGTAACACAAAATAACGTAATAAATCTACTTTCTCTTCCTCTGTACTAAGGCATTTCCTTTGGGTTTAAGTCTGTTGCTAATGACTTGTTGTCTCTCTTGCTCTTTAGCTTCTTCTAATTGTCTATATCTCTCTTTGGCAAAGTCCAACTCGGAACACAACTCAACCATTTTTGTTGCATATTCTCTCTGCGTCTTCAGCCTCAACATTTGTTTATGCTGAAAATAAACATTATCTATTGTAACTTTGCTTTCTTTCTATATGGTGAAGTTACTAATTTTTTGAAATAGGAAATCATGCAGTTCTTTTTTTAAATAGGACTCATTTGTTTGTCTGTATTTAGTGTTATAATAAGAAATATGTAAATATGATCCTGTAAGTAAAAAAAAATCTGCGGGCAGTATGCTTAGGGAAAACTCATCAGCTGGTGCATTTAAATAGGCTATAGATGCTTCTGTCTGGCTCCCGCGTTACACCTATCGGGCATCAGCTGACAATCTTTCCAACAATCTTGCTGACAAGACCGTATAAACTGTCATCTGACATATTTTCAATTGAGAAGAAATCACTGAAAGTTTACATATTTTTTTCAGGTTCATGGTTCGGTTCAATCTCAGAAGATCCATTGGCCAGATCCTGATTTCAAAATGTGGATCTACTGAGGTTTTTTTTTTTCAAAAGATCCATTGGCCAGATCCATGATGGACCTAATGATATATGTATCTCTCATTAGATACATATTTTCCATGGCCTTTAAAGCATACTGTCACAGATTTCCTTGCTAATCCATTAAATTGTTGTATTGTTAAATGCAATTCTTACTGATGCACCATTCCTTGCCTTTCTCAAATCAGCAATATTTAGAAAATGCTAAAATAATTATGAAGTTTCATAAGATTATACATACAGTTATTAATTAGGAATAACAAAAGGAAGCATAGAAAAATGAATATGGTCGCCATAGATAGACTTCCGCTTTACTAGGGTCGCCCTGCAGGTACCCCTAGAGGATTAATCCGATCCCTGAGGGACGTCTGATTAATAATAAAATAATAATAATAATAACTTCACACACCTCACACACAGCCGTCTGATCCCAAACTAGGCAGAGCCTGTTCTATGGTAACCAGACTGCTGATAAACATACTTATATTTTTCTAAATACATACATATTATAGATAAATTACACCCAGACACAGAACAAATGATCATGCTCATCACACAATTATTTGTCCTGGGTGGGAATTGAACCCACGACCTCTGGCTCAGCAGTCAGGGTCACTAACCACTAGACCAACAGGCCAGTCAAAATTATTATAAAAAAAATCTAAGTAGATCCACATTTGGAAATCAGGATCCAATAAGAAAAAAAAATTGTCACTAGATCCATTATGGATCTGGCCAATGGATCTTCTGAGATTGAACCGGTTCATGTGACCAGCTGTCATATAATTCAACACTCTATAGTCAGCTGACTTTTCTTTTTCTTCAAGATATTGAGTTAGCTATAATTTGATACAATTCTCAATCTAATGGGAAATGACTAAAAAAAAATTTTCTACGTGCGCGGGAGGCTGCTGCTCCTCAACCCCCCCATTGGAACCGCAGCTGACGTTCACGAGGCTTCATGATACAACTCTCTGAAGCATTTTACGAGTTTTCATCCGAGAGGAAATTGGTCATGAAAATCGGTTGCTGGCTCGCGTGCCATTATTCACTGGCGATCACTAGTGATAATAAAGTACCTAATTGGGGTTTGTTTAATCGGCTATAAATACATAGAAAATTTACCAAAAGAGGAGTTGGTCGCCCATCCAGATAAGTAAAGTCGGGTCCGTCAGTGAGAATACCCTCAGCATTGCGATTTACTGGAAGCCCACGCTCTACCCGCCAATCCTTCGTACTTAACGCGGCAGTGCTGCTTAAGGCACGAGAAAACACTGAAATTGCAAAGAAATTTAGACAACAAAATCACTTGCAATTAAAACCAATTTCCTCCAAAGAAAGTTAGAATGACTTTAACCTTTCGTTTGTAGAGCTATTACAGGGCATTTAAGTAGGGCACTCATGGTTCTTAGTGACAATTAAATGAGTTTGTGAATTAGTAAAATGCTCAAAGTGCTACTTAAATAAATGTAAAAGAATGGTTTTGAGGTTATGTTCTTATTTTTATTTGACTGTCACTTGTCAAGTGTTTTTAATCTATTTATTTATGGGTCTGATCATCTACCTTTTGGACTGGCTGTCTTAAGTTGGCGGGGAGAAGTCGTTTTTTTACATTTTTTTTTGCTCTTTCAACTGTTCGTTAACTTTCTACGATCAAATTTTTATTTGTTCTATCTTAGTTTTTTTTTTAATAAAGTAAAAAATTACCCTCAAGTTGGCGGGGAGAAGTCGTTTTTTTACATTTTTTTTTGCTCTTTCAACTGTGCGTTAACTGTTCTTCATTGTTCGATCAAATTTTTTTTTTTCTTCGATCTTAGTTTTTTTTTTGCGGTTTGACCAAGTACTTAGTTTGTCATAAAATTCGGTTCGTCATGGTCACAGTTCTAACCTAACCTAAACCTAGCCACTTGAGGGTAATTTTTTTATTTTATTTTAAAAAAAGAAAACTAAGATTGAACAAATAAAAATTTTGATCGAACAGTGAAGAAACTCAGTTAACGAACAGTTGAAATAACAAAAAAAAGTTTAAAAAATGACCTCTCCCCGCGAACTTAAGAAAGCAAATTTTTTAATTTATTAATAAAAAAAAGTTAAGATCGAACAATTAAAAATGTTGGTCGAACAATGACGAACAGTTAACGAACAATTGTAATAGTAAAAAAAATGACTTCTCCCCGCCAACTTGAGATTAATATTTATTTTATTTAAAAAAAAAACTAAGATCGAACAAATAAAAATTTTGATCGAACAGTTAAGAACAGTTAACGAACAGTTGAAAGAGCAAAAAAAAATGTAAAAAAGTGACTTCTCCCCACCAACTTAAGCACAACGCCAGCCTTTTGGACTTTATTTGACATGGTGTTGTTTTATTTTGCTTACATTACCATAAATACAATAACAGAATTAAAATTAAAATTTGGAAACATTTAACACTTTTAGAAAAAAATTACAAAATTATTTAAAACACTCTTAGCAAAATTTTAAATGTGGTTTTAAACGACCAAGCCTGGCTCCAAGCTTTCTTACCGGTTCGTTTGGGTGGTCTAGGCGTTCGCAAAATTTTAGATGTCAGCCTTCCAGCATTTTTGTCTTCGGTCCACGACACAGAAGAGTTAACCAGGAAAATTGTAACAAACACACTGGTTAATTCTGAACTGTCGTGCAACACAGATGCCATAAATGCTTGGCAGATAGCTTGTCCCAATACTCTATTACCTGTTAATCCATTCTCTCAGAGGCAATGGGACGCGCCGTTATGCACTTTAAGAAGGAATTTTCTAATTAACACCACATCCAATGTTGCAGAGTGTGCTCGTTTGTTGGCTGTGGGAGAATGGGAATCAGGGCTATGGGTTCAGGCACTTCCATCGCCCAACAAAGGCACTTTGTTGGACGATAATACATTCTGCCTTGCCACTTGCCTTCGTTTAGGAGCTCCTTGTGTTTCCTCGCATCTTTGTCACTGTGGAGAAGCTGTCGACAGTCTCGATCATCATAGCCTTAGTCGACAGTCCCGGACATCATGGCCTTTCTTGTATCAGAAGTGCAGGCCGTATATCTCGAAATGCCAATCTTAAGGACATAATCCGTCGTACTCTTGTTCCCGCCGGCGTGACAGCCGTATGTGAACCCAATGGTCTGGTACGAGGCGATGGGAAGAGACCAGATGGTTGTTACTGCCATGGAAGATGGGTAGGCCTTTGGTATGGGACGCAACCTGCGTTGACACCCTCACGCCATCACATCTTCCAAGTACAGTTGGTTGTGCTGGCGCTGCTGAGCCAGAGGTCGTGGGTTCGATTCCCACCCAAGACAAATAATTGTGTGATGAGCATATGATCATTTGTTCTGCGTGTCTGGGTGTAATTTATCTATAATTTGTATGTATTTAGAAATATATAAGTATGTTTATCAGCAGTCTGGTTACCATAGTACAGGCTCAGCCTAGTTTGGGATCAGTAGGCTGTGCGTGAGATGTGTGAAGTTATTATTATTATTAAACTGCTGAAAAGTACTTATATATTACTAAATGTGCATAAATTATCACTACATCACTACATATTATAAAACAAAGTCCCCCGCCGCGTTTATCTGTCTGTCTGTTCGCGATAAACTCAAAAACCTATTTTCGTGCGGTTTTTACCCATAGATAGAGCGATTCACGAGGAAGGTTTAGGTATACAATTTGTTAAGGTTTTGTGTAATTTGGTTGAAATATAATGATGATTGTTGGAGATGTCTCTGCTACCCGTGCGAAGCCGGGGCGGGTTAATAGTTATACATAAATTATACTCAGACACATAACAAACTATAGTGCTCATCACACAATTATTTCTCCAGGCTGAATTATGTACATGTTTCTTGCTGTTGATAAAAAAAAGTTTGTTTGGCAAATAAATGGCAGTTTTCAGCTACGAAAACCAAGGTGCTAATTGAAACAAAAAAACGGATAGTTTCGCCTCATTTCCTTTGAGCCTTTTATGTGTACATATGTATATTGCACTTCATGCATGATAAATTGATAGCGTAGTAGAGTATCCTCTTGCTACCATAAAGATTCAGTTATTGGCGTGTGTAGGCAACACTGAACTGGATTGAGTTTAGACATATTAAGGAATCCCAGCTAATAGAAATAAAAAAAAAATACAAACCTCATCGAGTTGGGAGGTGAGCTAACCAATCCGATTGATAGTGTTGTACCTTCATTGATAGAATTGATTCCAAAGCAAGAGTCAATAAGGATAATTAATTTTATGGAATGAAATCAAACATACAAAAAATTACGAATGACGTACTGCGATTTAAAGATTCTCTAGTATAATTTAATTAATTCGTATTCTCTAGTATTCTCTCTCTCTATTACATGATCATTTAGGTTAATACTGTGTTGTTGGGCATGGGTCTTCAACAATGTTACCAATGGGCATGATTTAATGGGTACCTTAGAGTACCATCAAAATATGTATTATGGTGATTGGTGGATTATCTCCCGTGGGTAGTATCTCGTAGTAGTATAGATTTGTTTCTCAAAAATAAATTAGATATTAGTGGATCTAATTAATTTATCACCATAATGAAATGAACAAACAAAACCGTAGGTATGTCGTGGTCTATCTAATAAATAGGATAAGGATTTACTTATTTAAGTTATAAAACCATACATTTATGTAGTTTATATGAAAGCATTAGGTAAGGTCAAGCACAGTGGCGTAGCAATAGGGTGGCAGACCGGGCAAAATGCCACGGGCCCACGACCCGAGGGGGCCCCCGGGCACCAAAGGCCCTGGACTCAGGAGGCACTAATTACAAAATGTATTTAAAAATATTAATTTTCTATTAATGAAATATAATTAATCTAATTTAATGAACCTAATAAAATAGCCACAGGCCTCAGATAGTATAGTTACGCCGCTGGTCAAGCAGCAAAAATAGCACAAACCCGATGTAGTGTCGCATCGGATGTTCATAGTGTGATGCTAGACATAGAAACTTATTTGATACTATTTAACACGCGTAGCATGTCATCGGGTGGCATCGAGTTTTAAAAGTAGGTATGTTTTCGCCTTTACTGTAAGAACTATGAAGGAGGCTAACTAATACCACGTAGATTGTGTGCATATCAAATAAGCATTTAGCTTAGCTGGAGGGGTTAAGAAGAATACCAGTAAAGTGTGACCCACGTTGTTAGAATTCTTAAAAAAAAAAGCATATTATTATAATAATAATAATAGGCCTCAACATCCGCCATCAGCCATAAAATCTGAGATCATACCTAATTAACTGAAAACGGCAACTCTGATGCAACCTCTATGGTTCAGAAATTACTCGATTACGTTATTTCTCTATGGAAAGAAGGTGCATTTCATTTAGAGACACTTCTATTGATTGGTCCAAATTGAGCCTTCGTACTTATCAACCAATAAGCATACACATTCAGCCAATTCCTGACCAATGGAATATCAGAATTATTAGTCATCACTTTGTTTAGTAATTTTAGAATAAATTTAGTCTTTTGAAACCTTTGATTGAACTCGGTTGTGCGTCGTGAATTTGTGCGGTTTAAAGTTATATTTCTCCCGAGAATTTTGTGATTGCTTTGGGAAACATTTGTATTTTGTTAATTATCTACTGATTACATCATTTACCAGGTAGCTATTATTTGTTTACTATTTGTATTGTTTCATTTGGTTACGGTGACGTCTAGCACTTTCCAGGCTTCCATTATCCGATATTCATAGTACTGATTTTGATTTTCACTTCTGAAATCTGCAGGTTCCTTGCCCTGCCATATGTTTTGTAAGAAAACGCATGCTTCGTTGACAAAATGACATTTAAACGGAAATAAAACAGTCAATATTGCACCACAATTTCGTGTTGTCATACAAAGATCGATAAATAACGTCGTATATTATTACTTTCTTGTTCATTACAGTAAGATTTTACCAGAGTGCAGAGAGAGAATAAAATATTGCAACTATTTGTGTTCTTACGTGTACGACAGTAGTGTAAACACATTCTAACATAATTGCGACATATTCAATGTGCACACGCGAGATTATATTATTATCCACAAGCCCAAGTAACCGACCGTTTTACCAAAATACGCTTAGACGTACATGTAGGCTACATATAAAAATTGCTAAGGATAAATCTTGCCAATCCAAGTAGTTGGAGACTCAAATACATGTTGAACAGTTTAAACCTATATTATTATTATAGTACAGGTTATATTATTATACTATATTATTATAGTACAGGTTATATTATTATACTATATATATTATATTATAGTTTTCCGTTTTCGTATTTGGAGAAAGTAAATGAAACTGCCATTGTTGAAAAATATCAAGAAAAGAATAATCTAGATTTTTGCTTACCTAGAAATATTGATACCTGTTTGAGAAATTATCACAAGTTTACAATATCATTGTTTATATTTTTTCAGATTTAATAGTGACCTGTAAGTGCTAACCAATCAAAACGGCTTCCGAAAATCTTACATCCAAAGACCAACCAAATTACAACACCATGTGTATGTATCACTTTTTTTATTAATTCTAAACTATTGCTATCTCTTTTGACAGTTTGGGACAATGTGGCAGAGCCCAGGAGTTTATCCGGGAGGTCAATAATTAATTTATTTATCAATGTGACAGTTTGTGGTAAAAGATCTTTTTGATGAAATGTATCAAACTGTATGAACCAGGTTGTGTAGAAATGGGCCTACCCACAAAGTTGTCAAAATGTGACAACTTTGTGAATCTGCCCATATTAATACTAAACTATTCAAAAATGATCTGTATTCCATATTGTTATAAGTTATTGGAAAAACGCCTTTATAAATTGACAACATAAAATACAGACAGTATTCAATTGTTCTGCATGAATTCTCATTTTGACTAGTTTGTGGAATGGATCATTTTTGCACAACTCAGTCCTTATAATAATGGAAAAAGAATATGCATGTTTCTTAATTTAAATATTTCTATATTTGCATATTGCTATATTTGCAATCAATAGAAAATACATTAGGCTTAATTTGAATGTAACTGCCAAACAATGACTCACAACACAATTTACAAAACTTTTTTTTTTGAGATAAATAAGTATTGAGTAATCAAAAAGGTCTTTTATCATTTAATGCATTGCACACACAACAGCACAAGCACCTGCTATATTTTTGCCAACACTCTATGGTATTTGACAATTGAACTGAAATTCATAAAAGTATTGTCACATATAAGAAATTAAAAACATTGCATCTGGTTATCAACAGTTGTTAATAGACAATACTTATTATCATAACACATAATTGCCAATAAAACCTACCGTTATCATGCTAACAGCTTACTTTTTGATAAGACATTTTTGAGACAATATTTATCGGTGGCTGACAGGCTGTCGGACATTATGATTCATCGCTTGCAATATTTATGACTAAATTAGAGTAAAAGGTGATTTTCTTTTAGAATAGTCGACTCATTCTTTATGAGGCATGCCTTTTAAATTTTGTAATTTGAGGAAAAAACACAACTAGAACCTTATAGAATGTTTTATTGTGTTTCAAAATATTCACCACGTAGTTTAATACACTTTTCCATTCGCTCGAACCAGTTATTAAAACAATTATTCAACTCCAAAGTAGGCGTGTTCAATATGGCTGACTTGAATGTGTTGACTGCTTCTTCACTGGATTGAAACCTTTGACCCTAAAGATTTTTCTTAATTTTAGAAAATGTAAAGAAATCGTTAGGGCTTAGATCAGGACTGTATGGAGGATGGTCCAGAATTTCTATGTTTCCTGCTTCAAATATTGAATCGTTTGACGAGCGCTGTGTGAGCTTGCATTGTCATGATGTAGGATGATGCGTCGCCTTGGGTGTGGGTTTTGTGATAAACAAACTGTGATATACCATTCTCCATTAACCGTTCTACAGTCCTCAAGTGCAATCGTCGCAACATAACCATCAATTTATTTAGGAGCTATTATAAAACAGAGAGGAGATGAGGATTTTAAACAATCAGTGAAAGGGTAATGACTGCGTATTATGGGTATATCCAGTCCACATTGCGATATGGTTTACTTTTATGGGGGTAACCAAAGCAAGCAATTCAAAATGTGAATAAAATATAAACCTTATATAATTAAAAATAGAGTTGAAAATCGTATACCGTCGTGCTTAGAGTTAGATTAGATAAAATTTGTCAACATAATCTATTTCAGGACCCACATTATACTTCATTAATTGCTTTAATCATACTTGACATCGTATCTTGTTTACATTCGACTATTAATTGATTGATTGATATCATTTTTATCTACATATACAGGATGTATTTGAAAATAGAACACTTACTTAAATCACTAGGGTATGACTAGCAAGCAGTTACAATAAAAAAAATTGAAAAAATAGTATCCGTTTACAAGTTATGACCGTTTGAATTTCCAGATACCTCTCCCTCTCTCTTCCTCCCTCCCTCTCCATGTCTCTCTGACGCTGTACATGTAAATATAAGAAACTTGCCTCCGTCTTAAGAATTTCCGATCACGTCATAAAAATATTTTTTTAAATATATGACACTCGGACACATTTTCGATCAGGATCGTGTCCTGACGCGACTTTAACATTTTTTACTCATCTCAAAAAGTGTCCAAAGAGTCGCTAAAGAAGTTTTCACTTCAAAAATTTCAAAGTAGTCAATGGTTGGCGCATATACGCTGATTAAGTTCAGGTAGTTGTCACTCTTCAAATGAAGTCGCAACGTCGTGATCCAATCTGAGATGTGATCAGGGCACTTTTGGAATCTATTGGCAATTCGAGTACTGATCCCAAATCTGAGCTTCGAGGGTCCTTTCCAGAAGAACTTATATCCGCCGTCAACTTCATCATCACCCTCGCCAGTCAAGTGGGTCTCGCTAAAGGCGGCTACCACTGTAGCGTCGTAGTTTGCGAGCTAGAGCAACAGTCTTTCTTTCTGGGTAGGAGTTTGTTTCACGGTCTAGGAGTGTGCGTACGTTCCACGCACCAAATGTCATTCATGAAGTTGTGTTATTTTTGTGTTTGGGGACGGTCGGCCACGAGCCACGACAGATGGGATGCATAGGTAGCCGTCATTACTACCTCCCAATAGGACGGGATAAGTAGTATGTAGTATTTGTATCTATCAAAATAGTTAATTGAATGTATTTCCCAGTTGACTGATTTAACCATCTATAAACTGAGAGTGTAGACCGTACATCTAATAACAAAACCCTATAATCAAAAAATCAGTAGGGTGTCAATGAATAACGGCGCATTTGTAATTTATCTTTGTGCAAAAATAAGTAAATCAAGCAAAAATAGACATAATAAAAGTGCCAATAGAACTGCAAGAATTTTGATGCAATAATTAATTTAAATAATATGAATAGGTACCCACTACCCACTCGGGTATATTATTTAAATTCAGTATTTCTAGCGATAATAATTCTTCTTTGAATATATTAATGTTCGTTTTCTAGATTTAAGTCAAGGTTTAAATTATTAAATGTAATGTTTTTCCTAAATGAATCCTATGATTGCAAAATAACTGGTGTTTTTTTGTGAATTTCGCATTTGTATTGTATTGTTACTAAATTTTTAGGTTTATTTTATTGTCATTGCTAAATCTTTTCTAAATAGTATTCTGCACTGGTCTATTATTTTGTTTAATTTAGATTTGTCAATTAAATTGCTTAAAAAACACTCATACACTCATACACTCAGCCTAACAAACACACACACATCAATACACACGTAAGCACGCACACACGCACGCACAAACGCACGCGCGCGTGCGCTCTCAAACATACACACACACAAAATTATTTTTGTTAATCAATTAAGCTTGAATGTACTAAGAAGCTTTCATATTCCTTTTTTTTTTCACTATTCTTGAATGCCCACTTGTGCATTTGTTTTTGTTTTTATGTTTTTCTGAGAGGGGGGCGCAGGATACTTTGGGTTCCTGACTCCCACATTTATTTTTAGATCAGAACATGTAAACCACAATAAACTATCATTATAAACTGTAAATCATCACCAGGCTTAGTTACCAGTTCCCCAATTGCCTACCAATATTTCTTAAATCAATCTGAATTCAGCCTCAATCGCTTTCCGGTTCAGAGAAATGCCTGCAGAACTCTCTTACTCATGACAATGCGAGTGTCACCCATCCCCCAGCAGCTTTTTAAGTACACAATAGTTTACTCAGAGCAAAGATCATCCACATCCATATAAAGTCACATCTTTAATCCACGGCTTCTCCCATGTGGGCCTCTTTACCACAGTAAAGAGTATCCTATGTTGGCATTCCTAGTCACCATCAAAAATTCAACACTACACTATGCTATGGGAATGTTTTGGTTGTAACTTGTAGCATGATTTTATCAACAAACACAAATAGTTACTGGTGAATGAGAAATAAAAACTGAGCTTGTGCTACAAATGTAAATATAGCTTCTGACCTTCGTATGTGTTAAAATGAGACATGGATGAATAAATATGTTGTGATATCACTACTGCTTATGAGATTTGTGTTTTACTAGAAATAGGAATAATTTAACCTCTTCCTACCCATTCAAAACTTACAGGCTTGAGAATTTTAACAAGACATTCTCATCCAAACACACCAGAAAATATGGAAGTGAGGAGTATTCCATCTATTTTCCATGGTATTCCTGTCCCGAGACAGACGCATGGTTCAGATTTCCACTTGAAGTGAAGTAGCAGGTCTGCTTGGGACCATGGCACTATTAGCATAGCGGTAGATTTCTGCTGGTGATTAGCATCACCAGAAACATATGTGGAAGACATGGGTGGTTAAGGTGGTAATGTTGGGTTTCTATATTGCACTTAATGAGACCACGTGCTTGTTTCTCCTTGACCTACATATATTATGTGGTGCGGTAGTGCATTCGATTACCATGTTTGAGGTCGCGGGTCAGATGTCCGCTTAGTGCCAATATAAATATGAACATGGCTATTTGCATTTTTTGCATGGCGTTTCTACCTATAAAGTGTATGTATTTATCAAAACATGATGTGTCTAAATATTTTTATCCGTGTTCTAAAACTCAGAACGAGCCATGCATGCAGGTCTATAAAGCGCTGTGTAATAATATCCCAAAAATTGGCCAGAATACACCTACCCAGATACAATCACGCCTGCATCCCCGAAAAGGTAGACAGAGACGTATCAAACACCCACATTTTGTCAACTATGCCACTCAATTGGCAAACCCATTGCCGTCAATGGAAGCTCTTTGGGATTTAAAGACGTTAAAATTCGGAGTCTAAGCAATAGCTCGAGTAACCCGCGATCGCGTACCTGTAACTCGAACAGGTTGTTCTCCCGGGTCTAGTCTAATAGACGTTGACCTCTCATGGTACAGAAAGTCTATACAATGACAGTTCAAGTAACACTGGTCTTTAAAAAAAAAACTTTTGAAACTTAATTATGGTCGAAACTCGACCATTCGATCTTTAGTGTTTATTATATCTTGTCGTAAAAAAAGAATATCCATAAAGAGGCTCCCAAGTGTTCTAACTTCTAACTGGTAGTTCTCATACAAGATATAAGCGCATTAAGTGACATTTGAAACGATGTTACGTTTATGTGAAAGTGAATGTTGAAATAGAAAGTCTGGACTATATTACAGAAACTTTTTTCTGTTAGACTATTGAGGGCATTCACATGAGTAACTGACAATAAAATAAATGGCCGTATCTTTTGATTGCCTTCACTTAGAAACTTAATTTTTTTACAGCTTCAAGGGACCGCAGACATAATTATTGAGGATCATTTCAGCTTGATGCTTCTACAGGGTTCTGAGAAAAAGACTCTTGACAGATGGATAACAAAGTGATCCTATAAGGATTCCTTTTTTTTCCTTTTGAGGAACGGAACCCTAAAAATGGCAGCCGTTCCGATTTCAGCCAGGCGAAAAACATTTTCGCACTACAATCCATGGGGATTATAGTGCGAAAATATTTTGTTTTTACACAAATTGCTATATGTGTGTCGTGTCCTATTCATAAATAGTACTAATTGATGATAACACCTATGTGGTCCCTGTTAATAAGACAGCTTTCTTTTCTTAACGCACTTCGAACACTTTCATTGACCGTATCTTTACCGTCTTTACAGTAATAAATCTTTATTTTTCCAGTAATAAAAGGAAAATTATCCTATAACCGATATTTTCACAGTGCATAATAATAAATACCAAATATTGGTATATACCAATATTGTCCAAATTTTGTCTGATCAAGTGTCAGTCTGATCAGAGATAGTGTAATTTTTGGTGTTAGCGGATCTACACAATATTTATAGTCTAAAACTTGAGTAGGCAGTGTAATTATGCTTACTAAAAGACAATTCATGTGTGGCATGTGACATTTTATCATTGACAGACACCAGTCATATTCTAATTTTAGTATTTTATCGATTCGATTCTGGTATTACCATGTCTGCATTTCATATCGACTGCAATGAAATAAATCCTTAATTTATTAACAATTTCGCTACACTTTTCTTCATTAATATTAATTGTTTTTTTTGTTTATAACTCTACCCACACTTCACTTACAGCATTGAGAGTGTAAGTCAAATAAGTTAGATTCCTAAACCACAGGATTGACAATATTATTCCAAATGTATACCGAGCAAGTCTCTCAGCGAGTCTCAGGGAAAGTTAGACTGCCTTGAAACTCGCCTCGAATTTAATCAGAAGTGAGTCAGAGGATTTAGAAATATAATAAATCCAGTGGTCTCCTGAGCAAAGCAAGAGAAAGTTTTGAGGGTTTTTGTTGGCAATATGTAAAAAGCATCTATGGCTACAGAGCCCTTAAAAGCTCTACAAGGTATCTGTCACCGTTCGTAACTTGAGGGTACGTAACGCTGTGCCCACCTTTTTACCCGACTGGCGAAGGAGAGTAGGTAATACTTTTAGAGCATAGGTTTGTATGTTATATTCTTTGGTACGTTCTACCGCCTAGACCCTCTGTTTGACGAGTTTTCATATGAGGTGTCATGAGAGTCGTCTCAGTTATAGGAGTGGCATAGGTGTAGTGGTTATATTAATACGTTTTAAGTTAGTATTTTTAAGCCGGGTGTTAAAATTATCTATGTATCTATAACAATCTAACCTAGAGGCTAATGAGTTATTTGATATTGACCTCAATTACGACATTAAAACAATATCAACAATGATATATATTTAATTTATTGGTTTCTATTTATTGAAACATACGTCAGTCATGTGTCTAGGCCTACCATTACATAAATTAACGATGCTGGGCAAAAACTTCAAAAAACCCGGACACATGTGTGAAATTGTGACTTTTTCCCGGACACCCTCATTTTTAAAAAATAAAAACCCAGTTTCTATTTACATTTTTTTATTAATTTAAACAGCTTGTTATCAATTCACCTAACAATTATAGTTTTCCTCTCACACAGAGTGTTCGCACAGTCCGGACACCTTTTGAAAACCCCGTCCGGACGCACCCCGGACGCCCTCTAAACTAGGACAAATACGGGGAAATGGCAGCAGATATAAAGTCGAAAATAATCAAAAAGCCTAGCAACGTTGCTTAATTTGATACATCGTTTGATTTCTGTACTTCTAAGGTCAGGTTTAGCATCAAAGGTGACCCTTTGCCACCAAAACTTATAAAAGAAATATTTTCAACACAATTTCAGTACTTCGGTATTGATTAAGTACCTACATTAATTGTATTAAAAGATTAATATTCAAACCCGCTTCAAGAATTGTTGATGTTCGATGGGTTATTGATCGATGAGTAATATTCTTAATTACTAAAGACATAGTTTAAATCGATTGCACTATAGGGCCCTTTTGGATTCGATTATCATCGAAAGAGCCCTTTTTAAATGAAGTCAAACTCATAAATATTCAAGAACATCTCAAGCCGTGTTCTGGAACCTCAGCAGTACCTAAAGGTCGAAAGCGATACTGGGGCGACGCTATCAGTGCCCTTCAACACTCGATGATTGGACCTAACTAAAATACTGGAAGAAAACTTATACAAAATTGATTAAACATTCGGACATTCTATTCAAATATAGAACACAATACACGTAACATTAATGAGAAGCTTCTGAGCTAATCATGTTAACAATGGATGTTACACACATTCACATTTTACACGCATACATAGAATTTTTATAATTTTAGAACGCGTATATGTATTCATTGTATAAGTGTGCGTAGATGTTAGTACTTTCCACAGACACACACACATATGCGTATATACAGCCACTTTACAAACTAGTGTGAGTTTTACCACCCACACTTTACATACATATTTGCTATGTTCCGCGTACACATTTGTTTATTTACGAATGTGTGTGTGGTATGTAGGCACATAAACACATTTCAAGGTATTTGAAATGTGCACGTTTGTTATTGGGGTTCCCCATCCATCTTATGACGCATTTAATTTAATACTAGCAGCGCCACGCCGTTTCACCCGCGTAAGTCCCGATCCCGTGGGAATATCGGGATAGAAAGTAGCCTATGCATTAATCCAGATCTACAGCTATCTACATACCAAGTTTCATTGCAATCGGTTCAGTAGTTTTTGCGTGAAAGAGTAACAAACATCCATCCATCCATCCATCCATCCAAACTTTCACATTTATAATATTAGTGGGATTATCCCTTTTGTTTCTGTTACTCACGAGTGTGGTTTGGAGGATTTTAAATAAACTGGAATGTTTTATTCTCCGATTTTATTAAACTTAATGATATCGATAAACAAATAAAATATGTATTGTTTACCGTTCAAACAATGACAAGTCTGGAATAACCCTAACCTGTTATAAAGGAAATAACATAACTCATAGTTTTCCGCACTTATTTTCATTATTGTTGATATACTAGTCATATATCTATCTATCACGAGTAGTCTATTGATATAATTATTATCTTAGTCATGTTGAAATAATTATAAATGTATATTTTCTTTGATTTACACAACTGGATACTCAGTAATTTAGAGTATGGAGGAGTGTGATATTAGGAATACTTAGTTTATATGTAGATTCTCTTTGAGAATCGATTCCCGAGATGGGCTATCTATTTATACTATCTACTTACAAGTTTGTTTGTTTACGGGACCCTCGGTGCACGAGTTAGACTCCTTTCTCCGTTTTCGCAGCTCTGGCTTCCACGTTTAAAATCAGTTTAAAGGTCCTCATAGAAATTCCATCAGCTCGATTAAAATCAAATTTGTCGTTCTATTTTCGAAAAGATGTCAAAATATAATGTAATTTTTTTTTTGCGTATCTTTTTTTTTAAGTTCGTCGTTTCGGCCAGTTATCAATCGACCCAGGTAAGTAATTAAATAAACGCGATTAAATTAAAACCAGAAACTGCTATTCTGGTTGCATCAATTGAATATTTTTGATATTATGGAATAATTAACTTGTACATATTTTATTGTTATTATTAATTTATTATGTATATTTAAAGATTAGATTATCTAACAAAATAATATGTTACATTAGAAATGAATATTACAAATCTTATGAAATACTTAAACAATCTCCCACAAAACTAGACAACCAGTTTTTCACTATGAGAGTCGAAAGCAAGTTATTCTTTTTAAATAAATCTTAGGACTGTCGGCAGCTATTTAAAAAGAATGCGTCATACTAAGATCCTTGAAATTTTTATCATTCTTCCGGACACCGGATACTGATTAAGATATTACTGTAACACAAAGCTGTTGGTCATTTACTTATCAACAACGGAATGTTCTCGCAGCGATGTTTCTGGGAAGTCCCACTCTGTAAACATTTGTTCCATTTGTCAACCCTAACACATTTTAGTACCACTCATCGAGCTTTTACACAAAATTGCACCTAATGACTTTCAACACAAATCACACTATCGTAAAGACCTATCATATAGTAAAAACCCTAACACATTTTAGTACTACTTGTTCATTCATCAAGTTTTTACACAAAATTGCACCTTATCAGTTTCAGAACAAATCACACTATCGTAAAGAGCTACACAGTCATACATTACTTCACTCTGATATCACTACACAAGACATACAAATAAGAGTAACACTTATTGCTAACACAATATGTGTTGTATTAGAATAATGTAGAAAGTACTTTAATGTATATACGAATGTAATGTACATGTAGATGCAATTAAGATATCGTAGCGTAGGCTGCGTAGGTTTCTTCGCCTTAGGTCAGTTCAGTTTAGCGTCAAATGTTATACAATGCCAACAGGTGTGTTGTCTGTGTGTGCTAATTGGAAAAAAAAATCAGTGTTGCCAGTTTTTTTTTATATTTGTCTTAGGTGTAACTTTGTCTTGATATTGTTGTTGTGTTTAAACAATCATGCCCATTGCATTTTTTTAATCATTATAATGTGATTTAAAAAAAAATCAAGCCAAGAAGCTACTTTATGCATGTTATTGCGCTCCTTTGCTTGTCTAAGCCCCTTGGTGATATGAATAGGATCAGCTAAGCGCGTGACGTTTTGTATGTGGCGGGCGATATTTTGGGTGTGGCGAGCGTTGACCGCTGATAACTGCTTACTAACAAACGGGCCGTGTAATTAAATCATCAAAATTTTATGTACTCTTGATTTTATGTAATATATTGTAATAGCTTTTACCATGTACAATAAAAAATAAAATACATTTAGGTACACCGGGTACATTTTAAATATATTTTTAATAATAAATTGTCAAAAAATTCTTATTCCATCAGGTAACATTTTTTATCATAAAAATATCGGGTGCTAGACATTTAGATGCGCTTGATAACCCTATGGCATGCAATGACTTGACGCTTTTGGCCCATCTTGCATGAATATTCAAGTTTGACATCCGCTAAAAATAAGTTGGCTGTAAAGAAACGCTGAGCATGTTTTAATAACTAATGCAACCTTATTTTCACTGCTGCTCACTCTTAGAAGACATATTTATGTATTGACATGGGAAGTTTTTATTTGAGAATATTGACAGACAATTGCATCCTAAGTTCCTAACAGACAATAATATAGGTACTTATTTATCTTGTCGCGTCATGTATTTGATAAAAAGTCATACCTTTTTCATCAATAATAACCGTCTACATATTACAATTAATTGTCTAGAAACGGGCTGTCCCTTCAAAGGTGTAAAATTTTGGATTCGATTAAAAAATATTTCTGTGTATATATAATTTTAAACTGCGATCTGGCAGCCCTGTTTCCTCCGCCTGTTATGTGCCAGATATTGAGACTTACCTACTTACATTAAAGTTCAATTGTTAAAGTTGTTACTTACGTCTTTCTTTTTAATTATAGATAGTGATGGGCATGATTGTTACCTTTCCATTTTCAAATCTGTAAATTATATAAAATTGTGTTTGTGCTATATCCACAGATCAGAATCAAGGGGGTTATCCCCAAGGAGGTCAACCACAAGGTGGATATCCACCCCCAGGCGGTTATCCACAAGGTGGATATCCGCCCCCAGGTGGTTATCCACAAGGCGGATATCCGCCCCCAGGCGGCTACCCACCACAACAAGGTTTTCCGGCTCAACCACAACCCGTTTACGGTGCAGGATATGGCGATGTAAGTTATTTAAGAAAAAAAATATATTTTTAACCTATTTCCCGTGGCTTCGCGCGGGTTAATGTAGATATTATCAATCAATTAAGGTGTGCCTCCAATACTGTTTTTTCCGGATGCAAGGTATCTATGTCCTTGTCTGTACCTACCGCTAACAACGTGTATGCAAAGTGTCATGAATTCATGATGAACAAACAGACAAACTCACATTCGCTTTTATAATATTTGTTAGGATTTCTATCGTTTTATCATTATATTTATTAAAAAAAACAGTCAGTCAAACAGAAGTGAAAACATAACTTCACAATGTATTTGCATACACACACACACACACACACACACACACACACACACACACACATCTGTATCTATATAATTAGGTTAAATATAAAAAGTAGGTAATAACATATCGAAATGCATACATACATAGCGTACACTGAAAGTTCTGCGCTCCTGGCCGCTCATAAATGTTTGAATTTCGAATGTTATATTTTTTTAAATATAAGAAACTCGGCTGCGTCTCACGAATTTTCGATCAGGTCACGTGTCCTGACGCGAGTTTAACATTTTTTACCTATCCCAAAAAGTGCACAACGCCGCTAAAGAAGTTTCACTTCAAAAAATACCTTGTAAATGCACTCAGAAACCCCACTGCCAGTATCAAATATCAGATACTTTCAAAAAGTTTGCATTCAAACTGCTTAATTATTTATTTCGTATGATGCACACGTTTGGAACGTATGCATCACACGAAATCCAATAAACATAAATGTTTGCATAGATGGGCTCGTAATCGTAATATAATCTAAACAAAACATACTTATTTAAGTTCATTAAGATAAGCTTAATAGAAAATTATAATCTCTATGTTTATATACTTATCGTTTTACTAATTTTTTTTTTTCATCATAATTTTCATCGTTTTATCCCAAATCAGCTCCTTAACGATAAAGTCATGTACATAAGTAATATTATTTTATTAATACAAACTTTATTTAAACTTACAACTATTTCCGATACTATAAAAATTGTGCATGTGTGAATATGTCTTACAATATAGTATTGGTCTAGTTGGCTACATCATTCGTAAGGAAGCTACGTCTCTGCGCTAAAATATTGCAAATTAAAAATAATAGTTTAATGAGGCTTTAAAATGCAATGCAAGGATTTCGGTTTGTGAGTATTTCATATCTAATTTCCTGTTTAATAAATTTATATTAACATTAAGATACTACATAAGTGTAAAATTTCGTCGTTGCAAATTTGAAACCACATAAGTGTCATTTTCAAATATATAAAAACATTTTCAAACCGTTCAATCAATCAGCCTATCATAGTCCACTGCTGGACATAAGCCACTGCTGGACATAGGCCACTGCTGGACATAGGCCTCTCCCAATGTGCGCCATAGTACCCGGTACTCCGCCTTCCGCATCCAGTCCCTCCCAGCTACCTTCCTCAGGTTGTCGGTCCATCTGTCTGGGGGGCGTCCTACCTTCCGTTTACCGATTCGCGGTCTCCACTCTAGGACACGTCGTTTAAACCGTTACTGTTAAAATATTTTTAGTGTAGGTCTACATTTAATTTTTTTATCTTATGGTTCTATATCTATTAGTTGTTTACAAGAACTAATAGATAGTAATAAAAATATTGATGTGTTATGTATTACAGAACACTTTATCCAAGCAGGTCATGAAACCCATCTTTCTATTCCAAATTTTTCATTAGGTGCCTCTTTCTGTAGGGCTGAAAGTAAAAGGGGTGGTGCGTGCATTCTGGTCAAAAATGAAAGTATCTGGAAAGAAGTACCAGAATTTTCACAGATGTCTGTTGTTAGTGCGTTTGAGTGTTGTGGCTTAGAACTTACAAGCTACAATATACTAATTGTTTGTATATATAGGACTCCTTATAAAACAAATTTGAATATATTTTTCAATAAGTTAGAACAACTGTTAATAATGATTAGTAGGAAAAACTACAATAACATTATAATTGCAGGGGATTTTAATATTGACATGATGAAAAATAATGAGATTTCTTTGACATTTAATTGTTTACTTTTAAATTATAATTTAAAACTTGCTGTTAAAAAACCGACGCGGCTTAAAAGCCAAACCTGCATCGACAATTTTGCACACAATTACAAAATGAAATGTAAGACTGAAGTGTTAGAACTTGCTTTATCGGATCATACGGCACAATTATTACATTGCCCTTTGGTAAAGACATCTTTCCTTAGCCACTGGCGTAAAAAGCAGCGAATATATGCAACAGAAAATATTTTAAAATTTAAGTCGTGTATCGAAAGCCTTTCATTTTCTGACATTTATACCACAGAAGACCCTAATATCGCGTATGACATCTTTTTAGAGCAGTTCAAATTTTTCTATGATTTGTGTTTTCCATTTCAGTTAGTTACCAAGCGAATCTGTAGAAAACCTCGGTGGATATCACGAGGTATGAAAATATGTAGTAAAAAAAAAAGGTCACTTTTATGGGCATATAGAAAAAGTCCAAACGAAAAGAACAAACAAAACTATATTAACTACAGTAGAAGATTTAGAAAAATAATAAGATTAACCCAACGAGTTCAAAATAATTACAAAATTAATACATCCGGAAACATATCAAAATCGACATGGCAAATTATAAATAGTAAAAAACTGAGCAAACCTAAGGAGGAGATACTTGATATCCAAGTAAACAACAATATCATTACTGATCCAAAAACAATAGCCACAGAATTTAACAACCACTTCATTGACAAAGTCAGTTTAATACCAAAATCAAACCAAAAGGTCACTAGTTCCATTACAAGTAGAAGGGATTCAATATTTATAGTTCCTAGTAAACCCATGGATATTTTGCACATTATAAACAACCTGAAAAATACTAGCAGTGTAGGTAACGATGGCATTACGACTAAAATAATTAAATCTGTCGGTGACAGCATTTCTAGTCATTTAAGTCACCTCATTAATTTAAGCATAAGTGCTGGAATTTTCCCTAATAGCTTAAAAACAGCTATTGTGAAACCACTGTACAAAAAACTAAGCAAAAATAAAATGGAAAACTACAGGCCTATAGCACTTATTCCAGTAATTTCTAAAATATTTGAAAAATATCTGTATAATCAACTTAACTCATACTTGGAAACAAAAAAAATTATTTGTAAGGAACAAAAGGGTTTTAGACAGAAGACGACTATAAACCTGGCAATCTATGACTTTTTACGTGAAATTATGTTAAACATAGATAAAAACATACCTGTTTGCGCAATGTACTGCGATATGACACAGGCATTCGATTACGTTTCCCACTATACCCTACTCAACAAGTTAGAGGCCTACGGAATACGTGGCAATATATTGAATCTATTTGAATCATATCTATGTAACAGAAAGCAAGTAACAGAAATTACTAGAATAAATGATCGCAAAATTGAAATTAATTATCACTCTGAAGAACGCACAGTAAAATTTGGAGTTCCTCAAGGTAGCGTTCTGGGTCCTTTATTATTTATTATATACATCAATGACCTACCTAAAACAATCAAGTACCCTATTACCCTCTTCGCTGATGATAGTACCGTAGTTATACCATCAAATAGTTCTGAAGTATATGAAACTGATATAAATCAAACCTTGACATCTATTATTTCCTGGCTCGACATAAACAATTTGAAAATCAATTTAAATAAGACAGAAATAATGCACTTCAGTCAACGTCAACCAATTCCACAAAATGTAGTAGTAAGCCACAATGGGCAAGACATATCTGCTGTAAGTACGGCTAAATTTCTTGGAATAATCATAGATAGCAAACTGAATTGGAGGGCGCACATTGAGGAAATTTGTAAGAAGGTTAGCAGTTCTGCATACGCGTTGTACAAGCTCTCTCCAATAATTAACATAGATGCCCTACTTACCGCCTACCATGGGTTGGTAGCATCCATCCTGCGCTATGGCATAATATTTTGGGGTAACTCCACCGATAAGGAGATTATATTTAAAGTTCAGAAACGCTGTATTAGGTCAATGTTCAATCTTAAAAAAACAGATAGTTGTAGAACATATTTTATAACGCATAAAATTCTAACACTTCCGTCATTATACATATATGAAACTGCCCTATTTGTAAAGTCCAATCCTGATCTGTTTCCCCGATTGGCTGATGGTGCCACACGCAGTCAAAGGAACATCAGTAGGCTAAGAATACAAAGTGCCAAAACGACACTTATGAACAAGAGCATCTTTTGCCTAGCTCCTAAGATTTATAATAAATTACCTGAAACTATCAAAGACTTACACATTAACGTTTTCAAAATATCCTTAAAGGATATACTATGCAATAAATGTTACTATGATATAGCCGATTTCCTTAATGACATATTCTAATTTTTTATTTTTTAATATGGACATAATTGATTTATTTTTCCTTTATCTTTATAATTTATTATTACTATACATATATATATATATATATATATATATATATGTGTGTGTATGTATATATATATATATGTGTGTGTATGTGTATATATATATATATTTTAATATTGATATGGTCTTTTGAAAAATTATTATTTAAGGTGTTGACGTTTACAAAAATATGACTAGATTAAAATTGATTGTAAAACTTTTAGACAAGTGTTAAAAGTATTTTAAAACACATTTAAATACCGTTAAAACACTAAATTTTTGTACGCCTATAGGCAAAACATGTTGATACAACAAAAAAATGTAACACCATTATAACACATGTTTACAGAAATAAATGAATCTGAATCTGAATCTGAATTGTTTATCAAAATCTCCTGTGTGGCTGATTAGCTGATTACAAAAAACTTGCACTATCAGTAGGTAATATACCTAACCTACTTACTGCATTTTTTTATTAAACAAATTTGCTTTTGAATTAATCTGGGCATAGATAGGCACCGACACCACTACCGAACCACATACCATCAGGAGGAACGTATGTTTATCCCACTAATATTATAAATGTGAAAGTTTGGATGGATGGATGGATGGATGTTTGTTATTCTTTCACGCCAAAACTACTGAACCGATTGCGATGAAACTTGGTATGTAGATAGCTGGAGACCTGAATTAACATATAGGCAACTTTTTATCCCGATATTCCAACGGGATCGGGACTTACGCGGGTGAAACCGTGGGGCGTTGCAAGTTTTTTTATATAAGTAAAAAAAAAAACGTCGATCTGTAATCATCATTATACGTGAAGAGAATTCTTTGTACCCCTTTTTAAGAAAATTTCGCAAACGTAGTAACATGAATTTTGGAATATTTACAGTTTATATTTAGAATAAGTATAGAAAACTAAATTTTTTAAACAATAATATATTCAACCTAAAGTTGGGCGAGAACACGATATGCAGATTATGCAAAGAGGCAAAAGAAACTGCAATGCATATGCTATGCTCTTGTGGTCCACTAATGCGGCACCGAAGTATTAACCTAGGGTTGCAGTGCACTATCATGCAACCGCAGGTAATACAAATAATCACTGCTCATAGGATCTGGAGGTTTCTCGAAGCCATAAGTCTGAGCAGTGAACTGTAAAGCAAAAATGCGCTACAAAAGACCAGAAATAGTTGAGGTAGCACCAGGCACTTAATAATAATAATCGTAAACGTATCGAGTCCGCGATACGAAAACGGAGTATTATAAGACTGCAATTCTCTTTTTCTTATCGACAACACGACTGTTTTGATCATTACACAATCATACATCAATACATATTGTCACGCCCTATTCATGTAGGCCTGCCATCACTTAAATTGCTGACGCCGGACAATCTCTTGAAAAATCCCTGACACATGTGTGAAATCGAGATTCTTTCCCGGACACCTTAAAAAAACGTCGATTCCATTTTTTTTTATTAAATTAAACAGCTTGTTCACATAATAATTATAAGTTGCCCCTGACACAGTGTGTTCGGGTTTTACCCGGACGCTTTTTGAAAACCCCGCCCGGACGCACCCCGGACGCCCTCTAAACTAGGACAAATCCGGGGAAACCCGGACGGATGGCAGCCCTATATTCATGGGAACACAATATTCCTGTCCGGGGAAGGCAGAGACGATAGAGCGCCAATTACCACGATTCTGACATATGGCTTGGTCCTCTTCGACAATTCTCAGACTTGCATACGAGTACCCACTGCTGATTACGGGTGCTTGTTGCTTGTTAGTTGGCCCTTTTTCATTATACTGCCGATGTGGATAGTTGAGAGTAGAAATGAAGATGAAACGGATAGCTGTTTGGCCGAATACTGGATATTCGGCCAACATTTAGGCGGAATATCCGGCCGCTAAATATTACCTTAAACAATATAAAAAAGGACGTATGATGGTTTACCATGCATGAAGGCCTCGTTGTAAGCTGAATTAGAAAGTCCTTTTAACTCCTTAAGTCAATCTAACTAATCGACGCAACATTATTTAGAATTAGATAAACTATGTGAGAGTACCCACCCTCACATTAAAGTAATTTATATGTGCTAATATACTTTTACTATTATATATTACTGTGCCCAATAGGGTCCATAATTGATTCTACCCTTATATTTAACACCTTATCCATGCAATTATGGATTGCAATAAAGTAATGAGTACTACTTTATTCTAAATGAAAGGCTCGAATTTAGCATATTTCCGATTGCTGTTTAGGAAATGTACAGAATTCCTAGGAAATGTTTATAATAAAATTTATTTCACACGTTTCTTGTCGATTTTAGGCATTATACACATTTCCTAGGAATTCTTTATAATGACGGACTTACATTTCCGATAACATATACATTATATTGTATAATTTTATCCGGACTGCCCATTGAGGTGTAACAGTGTATTGTTTCACATTTGTAGTATTTGGGTGTGCAATAAAATATATCTATCTATCGAGTCCAAGTTTAAAAAAAAAGTCATTTTACACCTATTCGGTTCCGGTTATGTAAGTTTTATGACAATTCTATTACTAGTTTTTATAATAATTATTTAGTTTGTTTCATCCCATTCGTCTATATTATGTAAAAATAACCAGTGAACTTTACTTCTACTAACAAACAGGCTTTTTATCAGTTAGTTTAATCAATCGAGATAAAGATTCTAATGTCATTAACATATTTGATCGTAATATCTATAAATACATGTTACAGCGCCTGGCATATATTAAAGCTAGCTGCGCCCCTCGGTTTCACCCGCGTAAGTCCCGGTACCGTGGGAATAGCGTGATAAAAAGTAGCCTATGTGTTAATCCAGGTCTCCAGCTATCTACATACCAATTTTCATCGCAATCGCTTCAGTAGTTTTTGCATGAAAGAGTAGCAAACATCCAAACATCCTCACAAACTTTCACGTTTATAATATTAGTAAGATAATATTGTTAAAATTTGTTGCGGGTTTCAAGGCCGTTTGGCTTTTGCTGTCTCGCTTGATCTTAAATTACATTTAAAGGTTCATTCAAATACTTTTCATATTGTATGGAATACATTTTGTACGTAACTATAGACGACGGATGTCATTCAAGTCCTTTATTATTTGATTTTTCGACGTTTCGATCGAAAGGTTTGACAAGAAGTCAAACCTTTCCTTTCCTTTCCTTTGAAATGAAAACTTCTTTAGCAGCGTTCAGCGATTTTTGGTAGTGGCAAAACGTTACCGACATGCTAATGTGACGTATATAATATGAGTAATATGACACAGTATGTATGTAGGTATGTATGAGTATTTCAAATACGTCACATACCTACAGTTAGATATGTTTTTTTTTTTAATGTACTGCCTCTATCCTACGGATAGTAATAATTCTCCTAACGAAAAGTTTGAGAGGGAAATAAAAAAAAGATTCAAGAAATGACACAAAAGATTTATAGTTTGCTAGAGTGACGACGGCTGTAAGGGAATTGAGGACAGTTTCATTATTAATACGGACATTCATCATTTCTGTGTGTGTTGTGTATTATTACTCCTGATGGTAATTCATTTTAAATTAGTGTCATTATTCCATGATCTTGTTGCTCATGAATTAAGGCTGCGTCGTTAGATCATGTATGTCTAGATGGAGTATCGCACTGCAAAAGAACTAAAAGAAACGGGCCAAATTTATTATGCTGGTGTGCGTGACAGCTACGTTTTACACTCGCGAAAACGTCATTTTACTTTACTAGTATGTGTGCATAATGATAACAGTTCATGAAATACTCCAATTAAAATATGGAGAAATTTACTCCACGACAAAAATATAATTTGACTCGAATAATTTTATACTAGTGTCTCTCTTTCTCAAATTTTGATAAAATATTTGAATCCACATTTTAACGAGCGAAATGTATAAAACGTGTTCAAATTATATATTTAATATTTTGGTAAGAAAAGAAAATTTTAAATTTTTTGTTTGCTATCCGTGATGTGATGATGAATATGGTGAAACGAAATAATATAATGATAAAACAACAAATTTAATGAACTTTTTATTATAATTAGTGCCCTTCCCTATGGATCTGTTTTCTAAAAAGTTTTCGTTGCTTAGTAGCATCGCTTTTAACATTGTTATTTTGCCATTTGAAAACAGCAAATAAAATTTTTAATTAATTTACGAAATATTTGAATGGCTTACTTTGCTGGAACTGATATGAAATAATGCTACAAATTCTTCACGCTTTTATCACACACTGTATCTTTATATCACTGTAGTGATTGTAAACGATAATATTTCGCGTCGCAAATCGAGCGTATCTACTGACAGCGTAACTGATACTGAGCGCGGGCAAGAAACTTAGTGACCAACAGTTGGACACTATTTTTTTCGATGCCTTTACACCTTTGACAGTCTATTTAGACATATAAATGATCTAAGGCTGCATCGTCGTCTTATAGTTGTCTATACTTGTTTATTTGAGTGGAACCGTCGCCCCGCTGTCGCTCACCAACGCGGACGTGGCCAAGCACGTAACCTATTGCTGTTATTTATTTACAAGAGTAAAGAGCTTCATAGATTGATAGTAGATTTGAAACTGAGAAAATCCGGCTTCAAGGTTGACCGAATATCCGGTATCCGGCCAAATAGGTATGTTTCATCTCCAATCGATAGAATGAGTGAAGAGGGCCACCACCAGTGTTTCTAGACTCTTGTAACCTCAGGCGGGCAAGCAAATTGCTTGTTCAATTACAGGCGCAAATTTAATTGTACAAAAAACATTAAATACGGACATTGGACATATCCTTTGTCAGACTGGATATCGAGTTAAATAAATAACTAAAGATTGAAGTACATATATTTGGCAGCTTTTCTATAATTTCAAAGTAAAGAAAAGCTGCCAAATATATTTTAAGGTCATAAGGTTTACATGCTCACTTTAAGTAAACCCTTTAAAACATTGGAAACTATGATACTCATTTGCAAGTACATCAGGTCGTTCGGTCAGACACCTTATCGAGGACACCCCGAGGTGACTGAATCGTACTATCATCTATCGTACTACCAAGTAAGTATTAATATTGGTCCAAATATCCTTTTGCAACAGAAGTGTACCTTTTAGATTGTTTAAAGATTCCGAGGCAATTAATGTAAGGATTAATTCTTTTAATGATATAATGATAAAGAAATAAAAATCTTAAGGAGTTAAAGTATTAATCAAAATTGCGGCCAATTTACGTACTGAAAAAAAAATTATATCCAGGTTTTACTACATGTTTGTTTAATATTTTTTTATTAGGTATGCAAAACATCAAAATTTATTTATTATTTGCAGTTAAGGAAAGTGTACATTATGTTTTATGGTACTCTGAATTTAAATTATCAAACACTTAGAGCTATAGTCGTTATATGAGCTGCCCTTGCGTTACATAAAGATGCGGGCGCCTTGTTGTCTGTACCGAACTCAGACGTAGTGACGCCTTGTTGCGACATGATCCCTATAAGCTCATCTATTTGATGTGAATTTTGATGCTTGGGGAGTTTGCATTTCTATATGATCCACAAGCCCTTTTGCTTGTAGATCGTAAAACATTGCAATTCGAAAATTAAAAATATGATTACTGAAAACTATTTTGAATCCAAACTATACTTGCCAAATTCGATATGGAATGTTTACTAACAAACCATTGCTAAGCAATCAATGTCGGGCAGGTTTTAATAACCTGTTTTCAAATTAAAAATAAAAAAAAAACTTTGAAAAATATTTGTCGTCGCTATTTTTGAAATATATAATTTGGAGATTAACGTATTTGAAAAAAAATTGTACATATTTTGACAGGTCATTTAGGTGATAGGTCATTTGAAAATAGATTCTACTTGATAGCTATAGTAGGTGGTAGTAGTATCAAAATAGTATGTAAAGTAAAATTACTTTTCTTTTTAATTTTTAATGGTGTTCTTTAATAGCACAATGAACTTCAGACCAGAATCGTGAACCTGTTCACGCTACTGGTCTGAACGTTCATTTTAAAATAAAGCAAAGGCAATCACACTTTCGACACCGAGTCAGTTTGTTGCGGTTTCTCAAAGCACACGGAAGATGGAGTGTCTTCCGTTTCGGCTTTCATTTATAAGCCCGTAAAATTTATAATAAAAAATAATATTATACCACTATACTAACTTTGTTCCCTTTTTCACTGAGCTAATAACGTTGTTTTTACAGCTGACCAAATGCAACATTTTTATTCAATGCTATAAAAATGTCAAAAGGTATCTAACATGTGATATGACACTTTTTTGTGATATGACACTTTTTTTGCCGGGTCATTTTTGGCGACATGGGACCTTAAATAGCCATATTGTTTATCTGGGGAGTCTGTCGACAATAAATGCCTTCCTTTATCAGTACTTAGTAAACTAGTTATCGTTTTCTAATTCATCGTATTACGTACTTACTGCAGTCAGGTCATTTGTCATAAAACACGCTTCAATTAGACCGTGTCAGGTCTAAATGACGTAAGTAAATAGGAGAAACGAATAGAAGTTTCACTATATTATTTTAAGTGATTTTTACACCCACCTCGAATATACTCGGTTCGACAATTTGAAGACAATACTAGAAAGTTATTCGTCAAGTCAGAAGAAATCTATGACAATAGTTAAATTGTAAAGTTGAGGGGCTCGTGGCTAAGTGGTAACCGAGTAGGTTAGCACATTATAAAGTTAAGTAATGCTAGCCAGGTCAGTATAGGATCAGTGACCATTCTTAACACATTGAGACCCCTTCGTGCCTCGGAGAGTACGTTAAACCGTCGGTCCCGGGTGCCATACAAACATCTATGGCATTCGTTACGGGTAGTTGGAGCCCTAAAAAGTTCGACAACCTGGTCTAACTACAGAACTTCGGTATCGCCTAGTACTTGGGTTGTAGAGGTCTGATGGCAGTCGCTTCACGTAAAATATCAAAGTACGGCCGCATCGTAGTTGACTGAAAGCCGACCTCAACTTAGTTGGGAAACGGCGCGGAATGATGAGTAAAGTTCATTTAATTAGAAACAAAAATCTTTGAAACGAACTGCTACAAAAAAAAGTATTTTATTCGGTTTTCTTTTCATTTGAGTGGGTACTTTCACTAACGCAGCATTGGATGACAGATTATATTAAAATAGATATTTTATAAGTATTTCTCTGCTGAAAAATACATTAGGTTTTACGGGTTATCGGAATAGGATCTATGCGGCAAGTTGTATTAAGAAAAATCTGGTTCAACCGAATGAGCCAGGTCTTCAAGGTCAGGAAGTCTTCTTAACTAAATCGACCGGTTTTGTAATAAACTTCAATGTTCTATCGGCGGACTTGATTATTTAAAAATAGAAAGAGAAATACAAGATCACCAATAAAATCTCATAAAATCACATTTTAAACGAGGTGGCTCTTGGTGCAGGACAATTCGAAATCTAACGTCAACTTTGAACAATATTAGCATACCTTTTTTTTGTGCGTGTGTAAACCCCCTCGGGTTAGGGCTTCGATAGGGTCCGGGTTTCCTCAGATTAGTCCTAGTTTAAAGGGCGCCCGGGGAGCGTCCGGGCGGGGTTTTCAAAAAGCGTCCGGGTAAAACCCGAACCCTCTGTGCCAGGGGCAACTTATAATTATTAGGTGAACAAGCTGTTTAATTCAATAAAAAAAATGGAATCGACGTTTTTTGTAAAGGTGTCCGGAAAAGAGAGTTAAAGAGATTGTCCGGCAATTTAAGTGATGGCAGGCCTACCTCGGGTCGTCACCCCACCGGGGTTTTCGGTGGGGCGGTGTGTCGGAATCGAACCGACTAAAACCACACGGTGTGCCGTACTGCGCCTAAAATAGGAGGGATCCGGGAACAAATATTAGGATACCTTTTTTTTTTTTTTCGTGTGACAACCCCCTCGGGTCATCACCTCACCATGGCTGTTGGTGAAGTGGTATGTCGGAATCGAACCCACTAAAACCACACGGTATTCCGTAACAAGTGAGGCTATCGCAAGGGACTCGTGTATACCCTAGGAAGAAAGTCCCCGAGAACCCTAGCAGACTTTGGCCGCCCTCAAATAGAAGGCAGCCACACCATTGGTAGCGGAGGGCCTTGCCCTCCTTCCGATTTAGAGAGGCGCACGCGGAACGTTGTTTTACTCTTTAGCTAAAAATGTCACGTGAGGGGATGATCGCACGAAATCTCAATAAATTTTACCAATTAACAGCTCACGTGATTATTGATTTTTTCTTAATGTAAGTACTTTAAGAGACTAAACTAACGAAATATTGGCACAATCGTGTCTATTACCTATTAGTAACGGTATCCTTTGCTTTACTAACATAGTAGCAAATAACATAAGCCAAGTATACAAACGGCCACCTCCGTCAATGAATCGATTCCTCGTGGCCTCCAAAGATTAATTACTGCGGTTTGTGCCTTCCTTAAACAGACATAAAATATTATAGAAAACAACTTTGGAAGATATAGGTCAAGGACAAGGAAATCTATACACATACTCACGCCTGTAACCCAGAAGGGGCTAGCAGAGGTCCATTAAACCCACATTTTGCCAATAATTTCGCGCCTCTCACGCTATATTGTCGTCTTATTTCGTCGTATTTAAAATCTCTCTTAAAATATATTGTTGTGTACAACATACTTATATATAACTAGCAGTTCCCGCGCGGCTTCGCTCGCTAATTTTTTTACAATTTTTTTTCAAAATAAAAGTAGCCTAAGTTACTTCTTATAACACCAGCTATCTGCCAGTGAAAGTCCCGTTTAAATCGATCCACCCGTTCCGGAGATTTTTTCCGGTTCCGGTTCCGGAGAGGAACAAACAGACAGACAGACAAAATTTTTTGACATTAGTAACGTGCAATTAACTGTATAACTATTTTTTTGACATTACAAACAGACACTTGAATTTTCTTTACTTGTATTGATATTATGGTTTATAAAATGATATTTATTTTAGTAATTATCATTTTCAGCCAGGATACGGTTCTCCTCAAGGTGTGGGAGAAGATGGCGAAGTCAAAGGGTTCGATTTCAACGAGCAATCCATTCGGAGAGGATTCATCCGTAAGGTAACTAATGTTTAATAATATATTATGACAATAGCCGACCCACGCACGCACTTTTACCTTCTATTATGGTCACTGGTGCGCTGTCATGAGCGTGATGTAATCTGGCCTCAAAACCAAAATACCAAACCTACCAATAAAACGAACATATTATAAACTAGATGATTATGTAGCTGATAAAAATACTTGGCAAAATCGACACACTAACCGGTATTCATTAGGGTGACCCGTCCAAGTGTGAAAAATTCCTTTTTTTCTAAATTTGCGTCAGATTACGAAAATGGTAATATAATTCTTAAAAAAACCGACTTGAAAACAAAAACTATTCCATAAAAGACTTATATGGTTTTCTCATGGATGCCATTGTCAGAACTGGACCAAATTGAAATGGGACCACACGGGAAGCACCAGCTTTCAAATAAAAAAAGAATCGTCAACATCGATTCACCCAGTCGAAAGTTCTGAGGTAACAAACATAAAAAAAAACACAGTCGAATTGAGAACCTCCTCCTTTTTTGAAGTCGGTTAATACCTAGAATAGCGTGTCATCTTGAGGGCTCTACCACACTTTGAAGTTTTGTAAGTCTTTTATTTTTACTTACGGACTTAAACCGTATATAAATACAAAAATCAAGTTTAAAATGTATTTTATTTTTGAAATTAATTAATTAGAGCACAAGAAAATAAAGTGAACAAAATAAAGCTTATAAAATATGAAAAAAAATTAACCTATTTTTGTGTCCAAAATTTAATATTTCTACTCGAGATTCAAACCTGTTCTAATAAAAACATCTCTTGAAGTAGCGTCAGTTACACTTTCTGACGGCTCTGTTACTAGTTTAACACATTGTGTGTATCAATTACAGTCACCAATGTCAAAGCTCTTATCTTTTGAAATAATTTAAAGGCCTCATTAAAAATATGTCTAAGAACCGGCTATGCTGTAACCCGACACTCGTGGCACATAATAATTTAGGTGTAATCTATAGCAGAAGTAGGTAATTTTTGGTAGCTTAAATATCCTGCGTTTAGTGCTACTTTTAGCTTGTTTAGTTTTCATTATACATGACAATGCCAGCTCTCGAATGTGGTCCCTAAAAGAGTATTCCTTTCGATAACAGATTCTACAACAGATCTCATATTTTCGGGTAACAATTGAGGGTGCATAATCAACAAAAAAAAAACTTCGCGTCATATCGCACACGAAGATGATGAAATTAGCTAGCACATCGCGGGCCGCGCGCGGACTGCGAGCTTGCACCTCGCGGGCGACGCGTGGAAATAAATGGTTTTGATTTTATTTGAATTAAACCCTTAGGGCGAATTATTTTGCCGACATCATTGAGAAACCAAAAGTCACGCACGTTACCTATAGCTTTAGACGCGGTTGAGATTCATGTCTTAATTTTTTTTTATCCGCTAAATTTTTTTTATGTTTGTGTCATTACAGGTCTACTCCATCTTGATGTGTCAGCTCCTTGTGACTATGGCCTTTATCGCACTCTTCGTGTTCCACCAACCGACCAAACTGTGGGCTCAAAGAAATCCTTGGCTATTGTAAGTATATCATCAGTATTTATTCACAAATAACATTAGGTAGAACAAACGGTATGTCCCGATCAGTCAGAACTGTCCGTTTTAGGACATACATCGGGACACCACACACTTTACCAAACCACTACCATGGGGTCCCATCTCTAACAAAAGAAAAATGGTTCAAACAAATATCAATAGATGGCGTTACGGGTATCGATTTGTTATTGAAGTTTATGGAAAATCAATATTAGGTCCTGATAAAAGTATTTTCCAATTTCATAAAATACCCTAAACACGGGAAAATTGAATAAAAGCTTCTTAAATCCAGTTTTCTTATTTTGACAAAATTCAATATTGTCATCGGTCCTCTGGCGACAATTTCTGGTACTACGTTGAAGTAACACTATAACAAAACCGTACCTATCGGTTTTGTTATTGAGTTTGTAGGTATTGACTATTGATAGTTGGCCAAATTTTAATGAAACTGTATTGTTGCGTTATGTTTTTGCATTTTCTATTGTAGGTAAATTATTAATTCGAATTTCAAAGATACTATAAAAAATAATTTTTAATAATAATTTTTCTCATTGTGTTTTACATATTTTTTTCATATTGTCAGGACAATTAATAGTGAACAGCAAAACGTATGGTATGTGTCAACTTTGTTATGTAGGCAGGTTAGGTATTTAAGTAACAGACATTATGATTTGGCAAAGTAATTACTTACTTAACTAAGTATTTACACATTGCTAATAGGAATCTTTCACCTCAGACCTCACTCGATTGCAGGGCTGCCAGATTGTATAATTGGATACAAAATTTATATAATTCGGTAATCATAAGTATGCTTAGGGCTGCCATCCGTCCGGGTTTCCCCGGATTTGTCCTAGTTTAGAGGGAGTCCGGGGAGCGTCCGGGCGGGGTTTCCAAAAAGTGTCCGGGTAAAACCCGGACACTCTGTGCCAAGGAACAATTACAATTGTTAGATGAATCTTTAACAAGATAAAAATTTAAATGGTATCGGCGGTTTTTTTAAGGTGTCCGGAAAAGAATCTCGATTTCACCCATGTGTCCGGATTTTTTTAAGTTTTTGTCCGGCGTCGGCAATTTAAGTAATGGCAGGCCTAAGTATGCTGTTTGTTTAGTAGATGCATTGTATAATCGGATACAATGTCATTACTGATGTTATTGTGTAATAAGTACGAACATACACATAGAGATACCTAAAACAAATCATGTCTGTGATAACCTGTTAAGTCATTATACGTTAAGAGGTACACATAATTGTATTTTACAAAATTAGGTATTTACGCACGACATCGACTAGTTTGGACTCGCGAGTTCCTGACACTGTGTTACCGCAGTGACTAAGCAATCATGATCCTTTTTCTACTATTAAATTATTTGTTTTACTTCCTGTCTTAAAATATTATTAATAATGCGTAATGTTCCAGCCACTAGCTATGCGCCTACCGCTTTGCTGGTATAGATTATGATAGTATGAAGTTTCTTATTTTTAAAAACATTAAGTAGGTATTTTAAATAAAATTATTTCCATAATAAAAATGTGATTTAAATTAATAAAAAACTATATAAATATCAATTTAAAAATACCTATTGGTAATTAATCCAATAAGTAGTTTTGAATTGTCAACGTTTTGAGTCAGTCAGAATAAGCCAGTCGTGAAGATAGTCTGTTCCAGTACGCAGACCCTATGGAGGAGAACAGGCAAGAAACTCCAAAGACACTCTCTTTCAACATGTTTTTTTACAATTTCCTGTTCATCATCGTCAATCTTTTCGCTAATCCTCACTGTGCGAAGGTTGTGTGTTACCAGGGCCAGTTGTTGTTTAAAGGGTTGCTGTGTTTACATTTAGATATGTTATTACCTACTTCTTATTTTTAACCTAATTATATATATATACAGATGTGTATGCATATGCAAATACATTGTGAAGTTGTTTTCACTTCTGACATACAGTCCTCCTACTGATTGTTTTTTTATAATCATATTTCGTTTCCTATAATATACTCGTATATCGATTGCTACAAAATAACATAAGATAATGATATTATAATTTTATTTAAGGCAGGTGTACCTTGCTTCATTTGATTTTATTAATGTAGATGTTTGTAATGTCTTTCTAAAACATTTGTACACGGAGCGTTTTCGACTCATGCCAGATACAAATTGGCGTCATCATTATTAAAAAACTAGCAACCCGCCCCGGCTTCGCACCGGTACAAACTATACACCTAAACCTTCCTCATGAATCACTCTGTCTATTAGTGAAAGCCGCATGAAAATCTGTTCAGTAGTTTTTCAGTTTATGGCGAACAGACAGACAGACGCGGCGGGGGACTTTTTTTTATAATATGTAGTGATATGTAGTGAAGATTTTTATAATATGATTTTTTTTTCATCATTAGCTCAGCTACATGATATGATGATGATTCTAAACGCAAAAATCTCATAAAGTAATAAAAAGTAAACAGAAACACTATGCGTTCCTACAATTTTCGAGGGTTTCTCTCAATTTTATCAGGATCCCATCAACAGATCTTGACTTCCTTGACATGGGACCACCCTTGAGGTACCCTATCTAACAAAAAAGAATAATCAAAAACAGTTCAGCCCGCCAGCCGCTCTGCCCCCGCTTTTTAAATCTCTGATATCTTTTAAGATATTATTTTTTATTGTATGCTGGAAAGGGCAATTTTGATGTACATGAAATACAGAACGTACCTAATATATTTAATTGGATAAGGAATAATACGGTATTGTTTAAAATGGTTGATAAATAACCCATATTTTTTTTGTAATATGTAAAAGATAAAAATGGTTATTGTGGGCTATCCTTAAGAGATACACATATACCATCGTGGACTTTTTTATTGATCTTTTTAAGATATACAATTCCGTAGTACATTAATTTGATCTATCTCGTAAGGTTTAGCGGGCGTTTGCAATGTAAGCGCACAAAAATATGTTTGTTACGACATGACATTACAAATCTTTGAAATTCTCGACTTTTCTCTACACTAATATGCATGTATACTACAAATAAACCTTCCTCTTGAATCACTCTATCCATTGGTTAAAACCGCATGAAAATCCGTTCAGTAGTTTTTCCGTTTATCGCGAACAGACAGACAGTCGCGGCGGGGGACTTTGTTTTATAATATGTAGTGATACAGAAATCTACTATAAGAAAGAAATCTAATATATATCACACCTCAAGTTAACTAAACACACTTGGACGCACAGCGTGCCAAACAAATATGTTTGCATACTATACATACTTAATGCATACAATTGAAACTCTTTCATACTTACCTATTAGATACATACATCGTTACAAACATACAGACATAATTATTTATACATAACTTAAATTTGCATTTGTTTTCAAATGTTTGGCGATATTGATGTGATGCTTAATATATTTTTTTTTATAAATTTATTTATTTCAAAAACTTAACTATGTTACAGATAATAGTTTGGCAGCTTGGCTATTATCTGTAACATAGTACTAAGTTTTTAAAATAAATAAATAAATTTAAAAAAAATATGCTGCTACTATTTAACTGTAGTAAGATGTTGTAATTCGAACTGTCATTATAATAATAGTCTATACTATTCATACACTCGAAATACATAATCTAAATTGAGTCAAGATAAGCTCTACATCCTACAAAATAATTGTTCAATATATAGAAAATAACCAAAACATACTTCCGGGATCAAAAATAGGCAGACGTAGTATACGGTTCACGTTCTGTTGTTTGGCGTTAAAAAAATCGGCACAGGTCTTACCTCTACAAGCGCTGAATTCTGGGCAGTTAAAGGTTTTTAATTAGTTATTAAAAATAAATACAAATACCTAATTGCTTATGAACTAACGTTTATTCTGGTACAGCTATTACGAATACTATTACGGTTTTAAGTACCTAGGTTTATGCTTTTGATTGTGTTTTTTTTTCTACGTAATCCATACTACACGTATCAAATTTTGAGGCCGCTATGAACTATTCTACTATTTCAGATCAGATACATTATTATACTTTTTTCATTTTATTTGCTTAGTCGCTCAAAAAAGTGTCGGCGTGCAAATTATGTAAAACTTGCTTCGGCATTTTGACTTTGTCTATAAAATTAAGACAAAATTAAGATAAGTGAGGCCGCTATGATCTAAGCTAATAACTGTTGGTGTGGTGGTGTCGGTGTTTTCAATAAGTTTAAGTGCACGGTACGTGTTCGGTACACGTGACGTGATTGAGTGACGTAACATCGTACATTGTACAACACTGATTTTGTGTATAATAGTACGAGATTTTGAATCGATTAATTTGATATTTGAAAATAAGTTGTCCTTACTGGCAGCCCGGCTTGCTCGTGATCGTCGCGTGTCGCAGCGTCAATGCTGCAATGGTAGGTAGGTAGATTATCTACTTACTGCTAAGAGTGTTCGCAACGATGTCAAACGGGATAACTCGTTGATTGCATTGATTTTCTTCAAACAATATTCTAATTCAATATTTTAAGACAAACAAATATATTAGTTTGACGAAAATATTATCATATCTGTGGTTTGACTATTATTTTTACTAATATTTTTGTACATTGATGGGAATATAGTTGTTATGAGGTTGTACTAGAGCATAATTTGGCATGGGATACAAATATTACACAACGATGGTCGAAGTGAAATTGACCTTGAATGGTGAGATGTTGCACGTACTTAGATCTGGTCGTATGTAATAATAAATATATTCGCGCAATATAAATAATGCTTACCGGCTGTAATAAATAATAGGCCGTTTGATTATTTATAAGTAATAAGTTATTTTATCGGTTATCTAATATAACGAACAGTCCTATCTGCTGATTACATACTAATTAGCGCCATCTATTGGTTGCGTGTTTATTAGTAGGTAAATATTTTTTTCCATTCATCGCTAGGTGGCTCTAGCTATCTATCGCGCTGCTAGCGGCATCCAGCGCCTTTGTAGGCTAAAAAATAGTAGCCCGCGGAATTGCCCGAGTTAGGAGGGTCGCATTTCGTTGTATGGGATGAGGTATCTGTACTAGTATAGTATTATGTTATCTGTGCCACTACTAAATAATTGATTTCCTGCTTAAATTTGTTAGTCAATAATCGAAAGCTGTTCCGTGAATTACGACTTTGTGCTCTGACGCGAACCAAAGGGATTTGTAAATAGTTGGATAAAAGTAATCAATACCATCGAACTATTCGGTTGTGGAATGCGGTGGCACTCAATACGTTGAAAACTAGTTTTAAAAATAATAAAACACATATTACTCAGGCCTATATCCCCGAAGGGGTAGGCACGGGTGTATTAAACACCCACATTTTGCCAAATATAATTTGGTCCCACTCACATATTACAGGGTGAGTGCAAACCTATTGCCATCAACCAGGCACTTTGGGAAGTAAAGATGAGAAATATGGGAGTATACTGAAAGGAAAATGTTGTTAAGAAGGGAAGAAAAGTATAGAAATAAACCTTCACGATCAGAAGGTCTAAGTAGCAAAACGTCTAATGAGCAGTAAGCCTAATTAGCAAAATGTCCATATAGCAAAACGTCCAACTCTCAGATGGTCTGTGTAGCAGAACGTCTATTTAGCAAATCGTCATTTTTAAAATGTGTACACTCATGACAGAAAGTGAAACTCATATATAAACTTAAGAAAATTTATTTGTTATAAAAATATTGTGTTAAAAAGTACTAGCTTTTTACATATTATTAGGATATTAGGCGCACAAATTGGCCTGAATTTATGCACCTTATGTCCTTTTAATATGACCAAGGTTCACTAAAAATTTAAAGGAACTAACTTTTTGAGTCTCAAGCTTTTGAAGCTCTCTTTTGTATTTGACATTAAATATAATATCTTTCTTCTCTTATTTCCTTTAAATAACATATTCCTAATTTTGCGATTTTGACAAAGGGCTTCTTTTCCAAGAGCTTTGAGGAATAGTAGCAGGGTTGGCTTTCATTTTATATTCGTGTTGAGCTGCATTTTTTTTCTGCGTGTGGAAACCCCCTCGGACCTTCACCCCACCGGGGTTTTCTCTTTAATCGAACCGACTACAATCACACGGTGTGCCGTACTGCGCCTTAAATAGGACCGGGAACAGCTTTTATTGAGACATCCGGACCCCTGGCGCCTGCCCGTAAAAGCGCGGGCACCACCTTCTGATAAAAAAACCTCTCAATTGAGTGACGTCCGGGCACACGCAGATGCCGCCTCCTCGCGGGGGGGCCACTATAGTGAAAGGGTAAACCCGTCCCCTCCACCCGCGGCCACACTCAGGGCGGCATGAGGCGTTGGAAAGCGCGTCTCCGCCGCCTGGAGTGGAGGTCATCCTCCCGGACCCTTTCCGCCGCCTCCTTCTGCGAGACGACTTCCTCACAGAAGGTTGCGATCGCGGTAAAATTCCTGTCGCTACCATGCAAATTATGACGGCCAGTGGCGACTGATCCTCCCCAATGACTGCAGTGAGGGCCCGACGCTAAGCCGCCAGACTGGGGCAAACCGCCCAACTGGGGCAAACCGCCAGCGTGTGTTGAGCCGAGTCCTAACTGCAGTCGCAGTAGCAATTAAATACACGAAAAACAAATGAGTAATGCTAATCAAATAGCATTCATGACAATGAGTGTCAGTCATCACTAAAAAGATGAAACGCTACTAGTAAATAGACCAAGGAGTATAATTATATGTACCTACATATTATAATGCCGTGTCTGTATCCCTCCCGATGTAATAGTGTATGTTGCATGTGTGCCCGAGTATCCAGACATTTTGAGAATGTGACGATTTGCTAAGTAGACTTTCTGCTACATAGACCATCTGAGAGTTGGACGTTTTGCTATATGGACATTTTGCTAATTAGGCTTACTGCTCATTAGACGTTTCGCACTGTTGGACGTTTTACTACTTAGACCTTCTGATCGTGAGCCGAAATAAAGAGTAAGAAGATATTGCTTATACGAATTGTTCGCACGTATGGGGCCGGCTCGACCGGAGTGATACCACGGCCTCCCAAAAAACCGGCAGTGTAGCAATGGTGGCATTGCTTTTCGCCAAGTGAGTGAAGTTACCGGAGGTCCTAACCCTTCTCTCCCCTCCTCGCTCCCTATTCCTCTCTTCCCCTACTCCCACCTTAAAGGCCGGCAACGCACTTGTGATTCGTGACTGACGTGTAATTATTTACCATCAGGTGACCCCTCTGTTCGTTTGCCACCTATACTATAAAAAAATGGATTGGGAGTATAGGCAATAACTCGAGCAGGGGGGGGTTGCATATCTGTAAACTCGAACTGGCTGTTGACAAGAAGTCCAAGCCCCCTAGTAACTCAATAATAAATCGTAAACAATATTCACCAGGCCATAATGTTATTAACAATTAATTTTATCAGTACAACAATTAATTAATAATAACAGTTATCGTGGGAGAGCCATGCTTCGGCACGCATGGACCGGCTCCACAAGAGTGATACGACGGCCTCACAAAAAACCGGTAGTGAAGCATTGATTGCATTGCTTTTCGCCCTAACCCTCTCCATCTCTTCCCTCCCCCCTCTCCCACTCTTCCTCCCCCCTCTCCCATCTTAAAGGCCGGTAACGCACTTGTGACTTGGTGCCCATGGGCGGCGGTAGTCTTTTACTATCAGGTGACCCGTCTGCTCGTTTGCCCCCTATACCATAAAAATAATAATAATAATTTTCTTTTTATAGTTGGGTTGCGTTCGCTACAGTTTTCATTTGCCTGATAGTAATGGCTTGTTGTCAAAACGTGAGGCGGCAGGCGCCTATGAATTTCATATTCCTCGGAATATTCACTGTCGCTGAGAGCTTCCTTCTGGGTCTCACCTCGAGCGTTTACAAAAGCGATGCTGTGAGTACACTCTTCTTTTTTTTTTATACCTAAAAAAATTTTGAGCCGGCACCAAACATACAAAGAAGCAAATTAATTATTAAGTAAAATTTGCCGAATTGTTTTCGAATTTAATTTTTTATTTTAGGTTTGGCGCCGACTCAAAATTACTTAAGTACCTATGTACATTAGTATTGGAGTTTAGTTAGGCTAACAATTTTTAACTTTATTTTTCACTTCAGTTGAATAATTTATTAAAATGTATTTTTTTTTAGTTATAATTTAAAGTTTTAGTTATAAGTTAAAATTATTTAGTTATTTAGTAAATGGGACCAACTTCGAAGTATGCCCTGTACAATATAAAAAGAGTTATCGAAATTGGACTACCCTGTAAAAAGTTATGCGTGGTCATACATTAAAAAAGTATATATACGAGTCGACTTGAGAACCTTCTCCGTTTTTTCGTCGTGTAAAAATAAAGTTACTTTTAAAATTGCCCGCTAAAACACTCACATCGCATTTGATTACGTCACTAACTGATTAACTGACAGTTCTCCATAGAATAATAAGTAAATGGAGGTAAAATTATGATACCAATTGACAGCTTGTTCATCGGTTATTCGTTATCGACGTATTGGATCTGGTTGGTGTCACGTGATAATATTTACTATTTAAGTCGTGTTCAATCAATTTTTATACAGCTACTAACTGACCCGACAGACGTTGTCTTGTCTTGACTATGAATATTGAATTCGAATTGGTATAATTAATAATAATAAAAAATCATTCCAAAAACATAGTTCCGACCGATGCATCTGTTTTAAACGATATTTGCTGCGCGCATTCTGTCAATTGCGCCAACTGTCAAACGACTGACAGTTATGTATGTCAATAGCGCTGTGGTAAACGTTGTCCTGCCGGAACGTAAAAAATTTTTTTCTGTAACCCTATACCGGGTCCAATTGCAAAGCTAAACCATTCTTGAATCCACCTGAAGACACACAAAAAAATTTCATTAAAATCTTTCCATCCGTTTAGGAGGAGTTCAGTAACATACACACGCACAGAAGAAATATATATAAAAAGATTTATAGCTTTTAAATTTAAACAACGTGGTTTAAGGTTTTAAACATTACAATTTAATTATTTAGTTATAATTTAACATTGTAATTCGTGTCAACATCCCAATTATCTTGAACTGGGAATAGCAATGTTTATAAAAAGATCGCGGGAGGAGTCTTCGGGGCCATTGATTAGTTAAAGGGCCTTGAGAGGGAGGGAGCGATTTAAAAAACTGCTTGGCCCGATCTCGGAGGAGAGGGGTTTAAAATAAATAATATATATGACGAATCCTCAGCACAGGACTAGGCACAATGATGAGAAAACTCCCTTTTGATATTAAATCACTGATGCATTGTAAACACGCAAAGAAACACTGTACAGTTCTTAGGTTAGCGTTGACTCGGCGGAGACCAAACGTAAAGTGAGCTCGTCCGTCCGCACGCCAACACCCTCCGCCTAGACTCTACATAACGCCGATAGATGGCGTTTGTGTTCATTTCCGGTGAATTTATTACAGAGGGCGCTCTAAGTATCCGTACTAATGACCGAAGATGCGACATACTTAAATAAAAGTTTTAATGTCAAGTCATGAATATGAGTGTACCTGATCGTTTTTTAATAACATTAACTATTTAGGCAAATGTAAATTATTTTTTTATGTTGTGTAATGAACTGATGATTGATGATGGTGTGTTGTGCCGCAGGTGATGATGGCGGTGGGTATAACAGCGGCGGTGTGTTTGGCGCTGACGCTGTTCGCCTTCCAGACCAAGTGGGACTTCACCGTCATGGGCGGCGTGCTGCTCTGTGCTGTCGTCGTGCTACTCATATTTGGTACGTCTTATGTCTTATATTAAGGGATTATTCGTGAGCCATGAGAAAAAAAAAAAGACTATGTGAACGTACCCATACTACGTGACCCATGTTTACAATTTTTTATACCCCCCCCCCCTCCGTGACCACCAGTAGTAAATGCCAAATCCCCCCCCTAGTTTTCCCGTAGTAATTTATAAATATGGTTTTAAATAAATTTTTGCCTACAGAAAGTTAAAAAGCGCTAAACGCTTGCTTGTTGCCACCTGTGAGTTTAAAAAGCGTTAAACACTGCGCCACATTTGAATATAACTCGAAAAAGCACGAGATTTCCCTAGAGGATATTGACTACGTGACGAAAATCTAAGGCCCCCCTCCTCCGCCCCTGTGACCAAGCGTGGTATTTTGAAGACCCCCCCCCCCAGAACGGGTCAGGTAGTATGGGTACGTTCCCTAATTATTATCCTTCTAACTAATATTGTTAGGCCTGTTGATCTCTAGTTTTCTCAGTCATCTGAGCTGAGCCAGAGGTCGTGGGTTCGATTCCCACCCAGGACAAACGAGTGTGTGATGAGCACGATCATTTGTTCTGTGACTGGGTGTAATTAATCTATAATATGTATGTATTTAGAAATATATAAGTATGTTTATCGGCAGTCTGGTTACCATAGTACAGGCTCTGTCTAGTTTGGGATCAGACGGGCATGTGTGAGATGTGTTAAGTTATTATTATTTATTTATTAATTACAGGCATCGTCGCAATGTTCCTCCCCGGCAACAGGATCGTGACCCTTGTGTACGCGTCCCTCGGTGCTCTGATCTTCTCCGTGTACCTCGTGTACGACACGCAGCTCATGATGGGTGGCAAGCACAAGTACAGCATCTCTCCCGAGGAGTACATCTTCGCCGCTCTGAACCTGTACCTCGATATCATCAACATCTTCCTGTACATTTTAACCATTATCGGTGCGTCCAGAGACTAGGGAGAACAGGGGACGTCGGTCTAAAGGTCTAATAGTCACTGAAGTAAATGCAGGCGATTATTTTAGACTGCAGTGTTTTGGTGTAGGTTGTTTTGCAAGTACTACGTGCTAAGATTTCTTTTTTTATGCGGCAACCCTTTTTTTTTTTTTTTAATAAAGAATACTAGTAACGTGGGTCACACATTGCTAGTATTCTTGTTAACTCCTCCAGCTAAGCTAAATGCTTGTGTTAGGAGTGGGTTCACGCCGGTAGTGCACTGGGTGGGGTTCGAACCCGCAACCACTCGATCGCAAGTCCGACGCCTTAGCCATTACACTACCGCCGCTTCACCTTTGTGGACGTGATCACCTGCAATATACCAACACTTGTTTGTGTCTTTTATTTCCTACTCTGTATAATGTTGCCATAACAAGCATTAACTAATTCTGTAATTATAATTAGTTTAGTGTTTGTACATATAAATAATATTCTTTCGTACACGCTACTTGGAATTTGTAAAATTTTTATTAAATGATTAAAAAGTATTAAATAATCAAACACCAAAATATTGCAGTATTACTTTACTTTATTAATAAAAAAAAACTTTGCTTTAAATAGGTCTCCACTATTGTGTAATTAAAATGTAATTTATTTTTGTTTTTTTTTTTTGTGGTAAAAGTGCATTTACCGTGGAAAGCGAAAGACCGTTGTCCCTACTTAAAACAATAAATACAATGTGGTTCATCTAACATAGAAGTGGTACATAGCTCTAAAGTCATATAGCATATTGTTATCTCTGTGTTTCCTTTTAGAAGAAAGAGATGGCATTTCTTAGTATCTGTGTACATCACGCTAGAAGCGGTGCTTTTAACTTTTGAATGCGATTGCCACATATTTAATTAAAAAAAGATAATAAAACGCTTTGACCATTACTTTTGCAAAAAATAACATTGATTTATTTTGTCACGTGTATGTGACGATGGCGTTTAAAGAATGTACTTTTTTGGTTGACTTATTCACTATGACCATGGTACGAGAAACGTACGTTACTAAAATACTTAACATTTTACTAATGGTCATAACGAATAAGGGCGTTGATAAGTTAAAATATCTCATAAAAGCTTCTGCTTGAAATTTCTGCTTTCTTCAGAGCTGTGTACACATTTATGTATGGTAAGATAAAGTTGATTGGTAGATGGATCTCATTGTTTGTAACTAATAATCTCCAGAATAAATTAAAGCTACATGGTGTCTATATAATCTGTTAAAGATTATACAAGTGTTACAGAAAGGTTTGGTCAAATTGAATAGCCGAAAAAAAAAATCGACTAATGTTTTTCCTGGTGTATGTAGACATTTCTAAAATACGTTATGAATTTTCATGTCATTTTCAATGATTTAATTTTTTATGCAGACATTTTCAGAATTATCTAGACAATCCATCAACGTCCTTTGTATAGAATTACCCATAGTTTCATTTATGGCAGCCCTCTCTCGAAACATAAGCTTTCTTGGTGAATTTTCGAGTTTCATTTGTGAGTTTCAAAATAAAATTTCTGTATGTAAAAATCAGGAATTTTTATATACAGGCTGTACTATACGACCCTAAAACATGACCTCATCTTTCAGTAACAACCTGTATAATATAATTATATTGGCCAGTAAATATCGCTAACTGTGGTTTTACACTTTTGACTCGAGTACTTGTTCCATCTTTAACATAAGTATGATTAATTGTGTCAGGTTTTTTCTTGTAGGCTTTCGTTGTTGAAATATTATTTTCATTCAACAGATATAGCTCATCATTAACAATAATTCTAAAAAGAGTGTAATTATTGATTTAAATATACAATGTCTACCTCTGCCTAAGCGAAGGTAGTTATGTATCTGTCCTGTTTTTGGTGTATCAGTATTGTGGTGTTCCGTAGATATTTTCAAAAATAAGTATTTTTGATTAGTAAGTTGTTTCAATTAAAATCACAACATAGTACAAAGGAATATCTCCGTCTCATTTTCTTAATGATCTTGTAGCCTTGGCCGTACTTCTATTCGATCACAATAAAAGTTAGTTACGCTACGATTTTTGTTATTTTCACTTATTAATAAAATGTAAAATATTAATACTTTTTTTTTTCTTTTATTTCATTTGAAAGCTGATATTCTCTGTCAACCTTATTAAGCCTACCTCGTATGCTTTATACTTTATTCTTTGATTGAAAACAACGAGTTCACAGAGTCGGATCTATTTTTAATATCCTCACTAGACAATGTGTAGAATATTCTGTGCTATTCGTATTTATGTTTAAATATATAGCAACCAGGTATGTAACTGGTTTTATCAGGTCTTGGGGTGTAGTAATACAGCTCACTAATTACTTAGTTGTCAGGATAAAGGATTTGTAAGGACTAAATTAGGAACTTAGTACGGAAAAGAGTGGTTTACCTGATACATAATAATTATTATTTATGTATACATATATATTTTAATGTTATCAATTTAGCAGAAAAATACTTAAGTCAGTTGTGGTTTTATTTTAATTTATATGTTGGGAAAACGGCCAGGTTCAATTTTAAAAGAAGTATATGGCTTACCTAATCATCACTACATATTATAAAATAAAGTCCCCCACCGTGTCTATCTGTCTGTCTGCTCGCGGTAAACTGAAAAACTACTGAACGAATTTTTATGCGGTTTTCACTAATAGACAGAGTGATTCATGAGGAAGGTTTAGATGTTTAATTTGTTAAGATTTTGTGTAAATTGATTGAAATATGTTGTTGATTGTTGAAGATGTCTCTGCTACCCGTGCGAAGCCGGGGCGGGCTGCTAGTACAGAATAATTCATGTATGCATCACACAGAATGCTTTAAATATATTTAAATGTTATCAATTTAGCAGAAAAATACTTAAGTCAGTTGTGGTTTTATTTTAATTTATATGTTGGGAGTCCGGCCAGGCTCTATTTTAGTGTTTGTAATTATTTATATGTCATTCTGCGAAAAAGGGACAATTCACACTAAAGCACATCGGGTTGAGCATACCCCAGCAGTCTACCAGTCCACCAGCAAGTCGGAACCCAGCATCAAGTTACAAAGGGAATTACCTACGTCGCGCTTTGTACACGCACCAATGGCGTAACTTACATTGTGTAATTAGTGAGTCCTGTGTTCAGGGCCTTTGGTGCCTAGGGCCTCCTCGAGCGGGAGCCCGTGGCATTTTGCCCGCTCTGCCACCCTATTGTTACGCCACTGACACGTACATTTATTAACAATATGGTGGGATAGAATCTGACAGTGACGATGACAAGAGAAAGAAAAGGAGCCCGGACATCATCGGTCCATTTCTAAAGTATTGTGACAATTGGCGAATATGATCTTTAACTAGGTACTTTGAACTTTATTTGTATCATCATAATTACATTATACACCATAATTTATAACACAGTTAAAATAAACAACAGAAGTATAGCATTCTCAGTTGGTTCACAAATTATAGTAAAACAACAGTTGTAAATACCTACAAATAAAGTATAACCCGACATAATTTTTAACTTAACCATAATTAATTGGTGGTACACTGATAACTTCCCGTTCTAGTCAGACTGTTACGGCACGGCAAGAAGCAATTTGCCATTGTGTAAAATGCCCTCCACCTATGCTCGCCTTCTTCGCCTTGTGCTGATGAGCACGCTACGATGTGAATCGTCTCTTCGTTCTTAATTTTACTACCTCCTAATTATCAGTAATACTTCCTAAATATATAAGCCATTAGTGATGTTCGATTCAGATAGGTATTACCAATTACTACTTAATTTTCTTTTTCGATTCGCCAATTTAAACAAATTACTTGCCATAAATATTAAAAAAATATTAATTAGTTATATACTTAACATTTTCAGTTAAATTAAAAAGTACGAAACACCACAACGCATCGTCTAGTTAAAGAACCATTACCAATAAAATAATATTTTTGTAATAACGCATTAGATATAATTATGTATTTACGGGAATTAATGCGATCACGAAAAGGTATTACATACCTTAGAATTATAAATACATAATTATATCATGGAACGCGAAAGTTTAAAAGTTAGTAACGCATTAGATGTTAGGTAGTATTCCTGTTATTTATAATCCATTCATTAATGGATATATATGTATTTCGCTTTAAATAAGGTGTGATGGTATTATAATTCTTAGTAGTTGTAACTTGTAATAATTAGAACAGTCGACGAAGGAGAAATCAACTTCACTAAATTATTAAGCAATAATTTTTTTTTGACTTTTACAAACTTTAAACTCATGCCGACTAGTAACAAATTATTTTCACAATTAATATAAACACTTAGTAATTCGATTGGTGAAAGAAGCCTCCTGGGGCGTTCACAGGCTTCTAGGAGCGACCTCGCTCCTGCGAGGATATTTGCCCCTTGTGTGGCCACTCCCTCGCACTCCAGGACAACGTGGGCGGCCGTTTCCTCCGCATTAAGACAGCCTCTACATAGATGACTGTTTGTCGCATTGATGGTGAATAGGTGCCGGTTTAGGGCCAAGTGGCCCGTAATGGTACCTACAACTATTCGGATCTCAAGTCGTTTAAGACTGAGCAGTCTGCAGGTTAAACGTGGTGAGACCTCCGTCAACATCAGTCTAGATTGCCTACAGCCTATAAAAAGCCTTTCATCTAGTTATTTTTCTTTTATCTAGTTGTTTAATTGTATTTACAATACATAACATCATAATTTTGAAATTAAAGTTTAAACTTAAAGTAATGAACAAATAAAATATCGTACACACTAGATTCGTCACTTGAGTCCTCAATAACATTAATAATTAATTCTTATGTATTACATATTAAACGTGGGTAATATAATTTATTAAACATGTTCAGTACTTTAAGCAAAAATTTACTTTTAACTTTTTTTTTAAATCGATTGTTATTTTCAATCGAATCGGCAACGTCATCATTAATGGACTACTTATCGAACAAAAAGAAAAAAAAAAAGAATGGACATAGTTTATCAATGTTAAACGAAATCGTCTAACTGTGTACCAACAAAGTACGGTAGTATGTTGTATTTCTCTTTCGTTGACTGTATAAATTGAGTTAGTTTGTATATTAGAATAATTATCTTGTTATTTAGATCTAATACTGTAATTCTATAAATTATTAACAACAATACTTGGGTATTTATATGTAGATTCAGTAATACAACTTAGATTACTCAAGGTAGGTATAAGATGTCTAATCTAAAAGTGCTTTACTTGAAACTTTCGCAATAAAACCTATAAACAAGTAATTACACGGAGTAACATTTTATGCATACAAATCCATGGATGTCACCTTGAGGTGATTGTACTATAACATAACAATTACATATTTGAATCTATAAAGACGTCCCCAGTAGGGTTGCCACGCTTACTATAATATATAGTATCGTATTATAGAACAATAATATAATACGAAAAATACTATTTTTTATTGCTAACTCAACTGTCGCCATTTTAACTGAAACTGGAAAACACTGGAAATGTTTGTAACGCTTCTCGCCTTTACTACTCCATCGATCATCGTGAACTTTTAGTTATACGTTGTCAATGGTACAGAAAAGGATATAAGGTACCTACCATCCAGAAAAAATTGTTCTCATGGAATGGAAAAATAACTTTTGACAACCATCGGTTTTGACAAAATCTACAATAACGCGAAGGAAGGTTTGGGTAAAAGATAGGAATGATAAATGAGTAAGTAGTATTTTTTCCAGAATTTTCGAAAAACTATGTTTTTTTGCAAGTTTAAAAAACAATACTATATTTTTTTCAAAAAAAGGTGGCAACCCTAGTCCCCAGTCTCATAATAAAGTGATCTTTATGCTGTTTCAAAATGGCGCTGTGTTAACAAACCGTTTTCTCAGACAATATCGGTAGATCTAAAATAAGTTTGCAGATTTTCCGTTCGTGATGTATCCGCAACAATACTGCAATCGGCTTCATCTATTTTTAACAGGTCTGTGTCGTTTGTATGAATACATAAATCGTGCAATATGTCAGCATTGTGTTGTCGAGCGTTCAGGCGCTTTACAGTTTACGAAAGGGCAGGAAACTTCGTCTTTTATACAGTTTTTTTTTATGTGATAGGGGGGCAAACGAGCAGACGGGTCACCTGATAGTAAGTGACTACGGACGCCCATGGTCACCAATAACTTAAGAGTCACAAGTACGTTACCGGCCTTTAAGGTGGGAGTAGGAGAAGAGGGAAGGGTTAGGGTCTCCGGTAACCTCACTCACTCGGCGAAATACAATGAAATCTTTGCTTTACTGTCGGTTTTCTGTGAGGCCATGGTATCACTCCGGTCGAGCCGGCCCATACGTGCCGAAGCATGGCTCTCCCACTGTAAAATATGTAAAAACTTCACTTCCTTTCTTCTTTGAAATACAAAGAAACTTCTTTGGTCGCACAGGCTTAGGTTAGACACAGTATTCCTACATCGCAAAATTATTTTTAATGGTTAGTGTAAGGTAGGCGAAACTACTGCGAAATTCGCATGGGTTATCTCTACAAACAATAAACATTAAGTAAAACTATTTTAGAAGTTCAAATTCCACCTACGACCGCTGACTTAAATTTCAATGATTTATGTGCCCTCGCGATTTTTGCATTAGTTCACCAGCTCTTATATATTTGTAGTAAACAATTTCTAACTGTCCAGTTATCACTAACGAATATAAATATTGTCCTGTACCTATGTACCTACATATAATACTTTTAAATATATGTATATCATAGAAATTGACAATACAACATGTAGATCGAACACAAACTGAACTGTTTACACAATTACGCTTTTTTAATGTAGTAATCCTATATGTTACTGGTACGAATATACTCTACCTCCTGAGATTCACAAGTCAGCAGTGTTGTAGCAGCAGTTGTAGTTAGCAGTAAATATTACCCTACCGGAGCCAGGGTCTTACCTTAGCCCTTACTGTAGACCTACTGTGACGAAACACCGTGTGGTATTAGAATGTTCGATTCCGACATATTTCACCATTAGACCCGGTGAGGGATGACCCATGGGGGTTAATGTTACCCGAGTTCTCCCCATAGTCACATTTGTGGACTACCTTGACACATCTACTCAGAAAGGTAAAGTATTTCATTCGTACGTGTACATCTAGTTTGTCTCTAATATATTACAACTGGCAAATGTAAATAGTTAAAAAATAATAAATATTTAAATTTATATAACTAGTTTCTTTTAAATGATTTTCTATCAATGGTATTGGTAGAATTTTAAAGAAAGGTATTCTATCAAAAATTAATGACTGCACGGATGAGACAATGGTTTAAGTCAGGGGTGTTCAAATGGTCGATCGCGAGTGCTTTTTGAGTCGATCTAGAGAAAATATATATATATATATATACTCGGATAACTAGTACGTCCAGGAACGGTAGTTTTGCGGTTGGATTGTTGACTTTGTCGTACATCGCAACCGCAAAGTTAGGTTTGTCTCTCGAAAAAGACGGGCAAGTCTTCGAGAACTGATTTCCAAGATAGACGTACTATCTATATTTAAGTTTGTTTACTTGCGGAACCCTCGGTGCGCAAATCAGACTGTGCTAGTCTGATTTTTGTCCAGTTTTTTTAAATTGAAAAGACCATAAGTGTTTCAATTTTAGAGTTCCGTTCCATTCCAACCATTATGGGATCACTTTGTTCTTTCTGTCTGTCTGTATGTCAAGACACTTTTTCTCAGGAACCCGTGGACGAATCAAGATGAAATTCATACCAAATACATAAATCCGCAGTCCCTTGAACCTGTAAAAAAATCAAGCTTTAAAGTCAACGCAATCAAAAGATAACCAGATACAAAAGACTGCGGTCCTTTAAAGCTGTAACAAAATCAAGCTTCTAAGTCAACGCAATCAAAAGATATGGCTACTTAAGCCTTATATTTGACCAAATTTGAACATTTCGCAGGTAAATCAAAACCTATAGGGTACTTTTCATTGACTTAGAATCATAAAATTTGGTAAGAAGCAAGGTTCCACAGCACAAGTAAAGGAAAAAATCCGAAAGTCAATAATTTGTTGTTATATCTGTCTGTCTGTGTGTCCGTCACGACCCTTTTCCTCAGGAACGTGAAGGCATCAAGTTTATCAATCATCATCAAAATTAACAATTATCAATCATCAAAATAACAATATATTTTCAATCATCAAGGCATCAAAATTAACATCAAATACTAGTCTTTGAGTATTCATTTCCGGGATGGACGTACTATCTACATACGTGTTTTTTTTGCATACAGAACCCTCGGTGCGCGGGTCAGACTCGCACTTTTCCGGTTATTTCAAATATGTATTTATTATTTTTAAAGTGGCTTGCTCCACTAACATTCAAAATTGAAGATAATAAATTTTAAAGATAAAACTCGAATAAAAGCTAGATACACTGTATACAAAGGCTTATCCAGGGACAGAGGCAGGGGAGGACAGCTGCCCCTGGCTTTAGCACGTTTACGTAGGTATTAAGTTTATTAAAGTAAAAAAAATGTTTTGTTCACATTTATTTTATAATGGTGTTATATCTTAAATTCAGCTCTATACGAATTACTAATCTTGAAGGTCTATTTTGTTAAATTTTAATAAGCGCATAAGTAAGGCATGGAATCCAAAATAATTTGTATGACCTATGTAATTCGATTTCTAATTAGTATCAAAATTATTGATTACAGTCACCCGATACGTAAAATCATAGCGATATGATATCAGCCATCCGCCAGGAGTTACTCATACGATTCGTTCGTAAGTATTATCTTATCTTCTTAACAGATAACTGCGGATAGTTATTTAGTCAGTATCAACAGTATCCGTGCATACACCATTTTTCATGGCGCAGGTAATTTTTTTAATAATGTCTATATAAATATATATATAGATATTTATAATCTGTTAAAATAACTGTGTAGACACTGTTTTTCGAAAAGGTATCTCTGAATTAATCTTGAGTGGAAACTTCAGTCACAAAATTAGTCGAAAATAAAATTTCTTTTGACCCTACACAGACCTACTTAGTGCTTTTGTGAAAATGCTAAATAGTATACCTTCAAAAATTCTGAATTGAGTGCTGCAAAAATTGTTAATTGAGTGTATTTCAAACGAATTTGGCTTTTTAAAAGTGTTGGTTTTTAAAAGATACAAAGTGTGTACCGTTTCAAATCACTGAACCCAATAAACATTCAGTAAGTACGATATGAAAGCAACTTTACGCGTTAAACAACTTGTTGTAAACCCTGTTGTTGACGGTCTTTAATTAGATTTGTGTTCTTGTGAATACAATAATGCTTAAATGATTTTAGCATCATTGCCGTATTTTGGGTTGTTTTTTTACTTTTTAACTGGCCTAATAGTAAACGATTACCGGTGCCTATAAACACTGGCAACACCAAACTCACTTACGCCATGCCAAACCTATATCTACTCACTACTCACACAATAAACGACATACGACGATACTATCAATACTATCGTCTAATAAAGCAATAGTATTTTCTTATCTATATATTATCTATCGATACTATTGAAAAATTCGATATTTTCGTTAGCACTATCAAGAAAGTTACTATTTTTCAAGGTCTACTAATGACAGAGAAACATCGCTATCGCAATGAACAACACTACCGAGTGTATAGATAGGTACATACACAAAGGATATACAAACACTACGTCATACATAGATAGGTATGAATGGGCCTTGTCAGTGTTGCCAACTTTCAAATAGCCTTCTACCAGGTTTTCTTTATTTCAAATGTTTTTGTTTTTTTATATATAAATTAGTGGTCTGGTCAAAATTGATTTTTTTCACTACTAAACCTATGCTGCACCATTAGCTCTGGAAACTATGGTCGGGACAGCCCCTAGTCAAAACAATGATACTTGATGAAATATTTAGAAACTAAATAAAGGTTTAAAAGTAAGTAGGTATTTTCTTTTTAATACGGTAATAAAAATTTGTTAACGTCATGTTACATTATCGACAAACACCTGTCGGTCACGATAACAGCATACAATACTCACGTATAATATCAATAACAATGATTTACGTTCTGTCTTACTTAATCCTAACTCTCCTAACTAATAATTAACGCAAATGTGAATTTGTTTGTTTGTTAGCTTTCACGCTTTAACTACTCGATCCATCATCATAAAATTTTGCATACACTTTGCCAGGGGACAGAAAAGGACATAGGGTACCTTTCATAGAGAAAAAAAAAAGTGTATGTGTGCAATTCACATATGGCAGAAGTGAAACTTCAGAAAAACAGATCAAGATATACAAAGAATGGCCTTAATAATAAACAGTAAGCAAACCTGAAGTCCAGTTACAACTGTACACAACTTTCAAAACAAATAATACTTCGTTTTCAAAATAGGTTAAGGTTGGATTTAAATGTAAATTTGTAAAGAATCAATTAAGTATAAGTGAAATAGGGAAAAAAAGGGTATATAAAAGATAGTCGTAGCACTAAAATGACTACATGAGAGGTTCTCAAGAAAATCATGGTTCATTGATGGACACCCGACCCTACTGTTAGACCTTGCTTCTTACTAAATTTTATGATTCTAGGTGAATGAAAAGTACCCTATAGGATTTGATTTACTTGCGAAATGTTAAAATTTGTTAAAATTAAGGGTTTAGGCTGCGTTACCACCAGAAATGTGCGAGGTATCTGAGCGGTGCGAGGATGCGTAACGAAGCTGTGAAACAGTGTGAGCGTTTCCACCAGAGATGTGCTAGACCGCTGAGCGTTACGAGAATGCGTAGCGACGCTGTGAAACGGTGCGCAAATGAGCGGTGCGAGGATGTGCACAATACATATCGATGTCTAACAAACACCGTCTAGCACACGTCGCTCGCACACATCTCTCGCACACAACCCTCGCACACATCTCTCGCACCCATCCCTCGCTTGTTTTGTACGTACAAAAACCTCGCTCCGCTAAGCCGTTTCCACAGGAGCTGCGCTGAGCGAGCCTAGGTAAATGAAAGAATTCTATTGCTTCTTAACAAACACATCCCTCGCTACGCATCCTCTCACATTAATTTAATCTTGATGCGTCCACGGGTTCCTGAGAAAAAGGGTCTTGACATACAGACAGACTGACAGACAGTAAAACGGACAACAAATTAATCCATTAATGGTTGAAATGGAACGGAACGCTAAAAATGAAACACTATTATGGTTTTTTCAATTAAAAAAAAAACCGGACAAGTGCGAATCTGATTTGCGCACCGAGGGTTCAAAAGCTAGTAACGATATAATCTTACTAATATTATAAAGGCGGAAGTGAGTTTGTGAGGATGGATGGATGTTTGTTACTCTTTCCCGCAAAAAATGTCTGAACGGATCTGGATAAAATACGAAAAGAGATAGAAATCGTCTGGAATAGCACATAGGCTATCCGGCGCTTTTTATTTCAACAAAATTTCCACACGAACGAAGTTACGGGCAACACCTAGTTTATGTTAATTTTCGTTTCAGTCAACACCATACATGGCGCCAGAACAAATCAGTGTGGGCGAAGATGGCCAGGTCAGCGGGTTTGACTTCACCGAAGCATCCATACGGAGGGGCTTCATTCGTAAGGTAAGATTATTTTCCAATAATCGAATAAAAACTTTCGTGTATGGTATTCATAATAAATAAGGATAGATGAGTTTACTCACGTGTATGTTTCGGGGTTGCCCGACTCAGTCTGGTGCCTGCAACCTACGTGGTAAGACGCCTCACGCCTTGATAAACGAGAAACGTTTCGTGTTCGAAACTAGTTGGGTGTCCCCAAAAAAAACACGTGAGTAAAACGATATCTCCTTAACTAATATTTTCCAATAGTTTTACCGTTTGACTAGATGATCATCTTACTAATATGATAAAGACGAAAATTTGTGAGGATGGAGAGATTTCTTTTACCCTGTCACGCAAAAACGGTTGAACGTATCTGGATAAAATTTGGAACAAAGAAAGCTATAGGCTATTAGTAGGTATAGCTCCTAGGCTACTTTTTATCCCGGAGAAATATACGGTTCCCATGGGATTGATTTGACCAAAATTTTCACGCGGAGTCGAGGACATCTAGAACACCAGCTAGGGTAAGTTAAATATCGCAACCCCAAATTTTTTGGGAGCTAACTCAAAAAATTATATTTTTGAGTTATGCACACCATCGAATTCCTTATCTCAATACCTACCGACCAATACACCAAATTTAAAGATATCACCACTACTCGACGCTAGAAGTTAAATTCACCAACACGGGCTCAACTCGAAAACTAAACAAATATACAATACATTGTTAAGCAATAAAGAAATAACTACAAAAATTCAAATTTCAGCCCCAAAACATGATTAAAACACAAGTTTCTTACAATATCTTTCTTCTAGCTGCATATAAAACTCCAAAACTCCCACAGTGCACAGTTAGACTTTCGCCTTTTCTGAAAAAAGTGCTTTTTTGAGTTAGCTCCCTTTAGATCTAGGTGTACGATATTAGAAATTACAGTAAGAAACAGAGCAACAGTAAATATCACTGCCGATCATGTAAGTTATTTGTGGACGTATCTATAAAAATACCTACATTTCACCAATTGTAAATTTGGTCTCACTCACATAACAGCAGGCAAGTCTATTGCCGTCAAATGGGCACTTCGGGAATTAAAGATGGTGGATGGAAAGAGGGATGGTACATTGGTAGTATATTGAAAGGTCACTATAGGTAATAAGGGAAGGCAATAGAAATAAACTAATATTACTTATACGGATGGATTGGGATTGTACGGTGTGGCGACTTCCACATACAGCAAAAACATACTTCAACACCATCTAGCGAAGACGAGCTGAACTACGTAGTAACTAGTCTACTAATCCTGTGAAAGTTATCGCGCCGATAAGTATACGTAGAACTTCCCAACCTCACTTTGAGGATCCCCACTTTGTGTTGGAGGGACACGACAACCGTTCCTCCATAGTAATTCGAAAAGTGTCCGGAGTGTTATTTTTGGTGCAAGTAAACGCATACACGACACCTACATTCCTGCGCCCGACCTACAAAGTAATAGTTCAAGCAGGTCAAAGTCACATACCAGGCTGCTGCCGGGAACTCTGAGCCCTCTAACATAAAAATAATCCTAATGACATAAAAACTCGACCTCATAAATATTATTACTGAGTTGCTGACTATATGAGTCGGAAACATTTGACAAGGTTTATTACTAGCTAAATCTTGCTATTTTTTATATACCACATCGGTGGCAAACAAACATACTGCTCACCTGATGGTAACTGGTTACCGTAGCCTAAGGACGCTCGCAATTCCAGGGGACTCGCTTGATGTAACATTGTAATGTCTCCGGTAGATATATGTACTCAAATTTTAAGTTCAACCGATTACTGAAATCCCTGTGACCTATTATTTGTATAAATATTTTGACATTTTGAGATTCTAATAATTATGAATCTTTCTTTTTGCTTTTGTATCCTCTCAAAACAATTATAATACCTAATACTCTTAATATATAATTAGTTTTTGTAAAAATAATCTTCATTTGCATGTTAATAAATTTAATAATGAAGTAGTGTTTAGCATCTAAAATCATATCGTACTAACTTTTTTGTAAATTTAATGAATTTGAATTTGACAAATGCTATAAAGTTGTTGTTCTATGTGTTACAGGTGTACGCCATCTTGCTGTGTCAGCTCCTGGTAACGTTCGGCTTCATCACTCTCTTTGTGTACCACACGCCCACTGGCAACTTTGCTCGGGCGAATCCTTGGCTCGTGTGAGTATCAGAACCTTCCATTCATTTCTTTTTCTTCTTTTTAAGACGCTTTTATTAGCTTCACTTCACTAACTAGCTAATTATTTTTGGAAGTCAATGGTAACCTACTTGTAATTGTTGTATCAAAATGAAATTTTGTATGTATATGTAGTTTGGATGACAATACTTTGATATTACTTTAATTTGGCATTCACTCCAGGATATTGCAAAGCCACTATTGTTTCCTTCGTCGAGTGCATCTCTCTCTTTCGACCTTTCCCATCCATCATGATAAGTTGAAGCAGGCGATATCTATCGTGCCTAAGCACGTGGCCGAGATATTCCAGCATGCGCTTATTAATGGTTAACATCTGTGGTAGGGACACATAGGCAGGCTGGAGCACGGTTTCATTTCTGACTCTTTGTGTCCAACTGATGCGCTATGACGATAGTAAATGTGGTGTTACCGTCACATGTTTGAACGTCCTTATGCGTTTCGTAGTGACAACTTTCAGAGTCCATGTTTCACTTAACGCATGACAGGCAATTTTTTCTACGTACCTATTTTTCACAGTCCCTTCCTGTAATTTAGATTTGTGAAACAGAATTCAAAAACGAATAAGTCAAAAGCGCAGTCAAAGATCTCAAAAAGTAATACAGGTCTGCCAACTAAAGATTAGACCATACATAACTATCTGTCCTACAAAAGAACTGCGGCAGTTTAAACTGTAATTAACATACACAAAGGAGTCAAAATACAACATCATACTCTACACTCACGCCTGTGCCCCGGAGCAGTAGGCACAGGCGTAATAAACACCCACATTTTCATAACTGGGTATACATCATTTGGTCTTACCCACGTAATAGGGGACAAGTCTAGCCGGTTACTTTGGAAATTAAAGATGGGTAAATCTGGAATATATTGAAAGGGAAAGCAATGGGATAATTGCTTATCCGGATAGAATGGCTCGAGCAGCTTAAGGTAGCATACCTATTCGGTGTGTCGAAAATAGTCGGAATCGACCCAACTAAAACCACACGGTGTGCTTTTCTGCGCTCGAAAAAGACGTGAACCCACTTTAACACAAACATAACTTAACTGGAGGGGTAAACAACAATGACTGGTCCACGTTACGTCTTTAAATAATAATTACTTTTATTTATTTTACAGATGGGTCGCGTTCGGCGTGGTTCTCGCAAGTATGATAGTAATGGCTTGCTGTGGCGACATCAGGCGGCAGACGCCTATGAATTTCATCTTCCTCGCAATATTTACCCTCGCACAGAGTTTCCTCTTAGGAGTAGTCTCTAGCGTTCATGCACCTGAAGCAGTGAGTACACTTTCCTCCTTCTTTTATCCTAGAAAAGAATTTGAAAGTCAGAATCTAGTAATCATTAGATCCTTTGCTTATCTTACGCTTAGAAATAAACTAATGCCACAGAATACATATATAGTAGGTACAGGTACAGAAACAGGTACGGTCTACTCCACCAAATTATTTAAATAAATAGCGACTCTTATTCCGACACAATAAAGTCGCAATTCAGGTCACACAGCGCTAATTACCTACAGTTATATTCAGCCTAGAAAATGCCTTTCTTTCTATCGCGTAACTCTTATCTGTTCTAACGAGGCAGCGACGTTAAAGTTGTCTTTTTCTAATAATTAATTAATCTGAATAATAAAATACCAATAAATATGTGCCGATTATTCTTTTTTTTAGCACGTAGAACGGTTGGTCGATGGGCCCGAAAAGTTCTTGGATGAAAACCACGGACCGGAAAGTGCAGCGTAGGACGTCCATTAATGAGATGGACAGACGATCTTAGGAGATAAAATTGTGTGTAGATAATGAGAGTGAACTAACATGCAAAGTGCCATGTAACTGGAACAAGCTGAACTATGCATTGATAACTGATCGCAAATTGCTGAGGATTGTAAATTTAAGTTATACTAGCCAAGTCAATCTTAGGATAGGTGACCATTCTTAACACATTGAGACCCCTCCGTGCCTTGAAGAACAAGTTAAACCGTTGGTCCCGGATGCCATACAAACATCTGTGGCATTCGTTACGGGTAGTTGGAGCCCTAAAAAGTCCAACAAACTTTTTTGCGCGTGTCACACCCCCCGTGCCGTCACATTACCGGGGTTTTCGGTGGGGTGGTGTGTCGGAAACGAACCGGCTGAAGCCACACGGCTCCTAGCGCCTGCCCGTCTTCCTTTCTTAGCCACCTTTCCCATTCAATATAATCCAAAATTTTCCATTTTTAAGTCCTTACTTGAATGGGACCAAATTATAGATGGCAAAATATGGGAGTTCAATACTCTTCTGCTTACCCCTTCGTGGAGACAGGTGAGAGTGTATGTATGTTATTTATTGCAGGTAATGATGGCCGTGGGTATAACAGCGGCTGTGAGCCTGGCGCTCACACTATTCGCCTTCCAGACCAAGTGGGACTTCACTGTCATCGGCGGTGGACTGACGTGCGCAGTGGTCGTGCTCCTTATATTAGGTACATTTAAAACTAAACCCTTTTTACACACGATTGTTAAACTATTATTGTAAAAATGTAATTTAAAATTACCACCGAACCTAAAAACCGCCCCCCGTGACGCATCCTTAGCTGTTTTTTTAGGAGGACAAACTACTTACTTATCTTTATGATTATGTTAGTTTTGCATTTTATTATTTCAAGAATCTAATCCTGTAATATCTCTGTATCAATAGCTGAAGACAAAATAGTAACTTTTGCTTCTTCGTTTGTCTATGGTTTTTTTTTCTTTGGTAGCAGTAATAGGGAACGGTTTTTTTAAGCCTACTTTCTACGAGGAATTACTGTTATCAATAATTTAATTAAATACCTTAATACTTATCTTCTTTCTTACAGGTATCGCCGCAATCTTCCTCCGTGACAACAGAATTTACAACTTAATCTATGGGTCGATAGGCGCTTTAATATTTTGTCTATACCTCGTGTACGACACACAGCTCATGATGGGTGGCAAGCACAAGTACAGCATCTCCCCCGAGGAGTACATCTTTGCCGCTTTGAACCTGTACCTCGACATCATCAACATCTTTACTTACATGCTGATTATCATCAGTAGATGTTAAAAAAAAGAAATTAGACTAAAGAAGCTGGTTATAGGTTCTACATTGCAGTGTTCTAGTGTAAATAATTTATATAATACGCTATATATATATTTGTCTTGATGAAGTAATACAGATTAGAAAATTTTATAAACTATAGACGGTAAGGAAGACCCTATTTGTAAAAGGGAAAATGCACGTCAATGGGCTTTATATAGATGGCGCTACTGTGGCTAGAAAGAGTAGTAACAATGAAGAAAAAACATCCGCCTTGGAATGGCGCTCTTTCTTATATAAACGATAAATTATTTCAGAGTGCGTGGGCCTCTTCTCAGTATGAGAGGGATTAATTAGGCCATACTTACTCTGGCTGTTGCGGGTTGGCAAATCTACTTCACAAATCTACGATAACGTTATGAAGAACTGTCGTGTATGTTGTCTTTCACGTTTTGAGTTCAAATCAAAATTAGATTCGTTATTATTTTGAAGTTTAATATGTTTTTAAATTTAAAAATGATATTAAACCTACGACGATAGCGAAGTATGACGTCACAGGTTGTTATTTCACACAAGTTATCACAGAACGTGCCGTTTTGACAACGCTTACAGTGAGTACATAAAATTGTTATGTACAATGGGCGTTTAAAAAGAAAAACTTATTTGACTTAGGTATCTGCTGTTTGCCGTCATGAAGAACAAAGAAAAAATCTTGTAAAAAAGAAAAGCCTGAACATTTTGAATAAACTTGCAACATTACTAGACTGGTTAGTCTAATAATATTGCAAGTTTGTACACATCCCGCAAAGGACATAGGACACTTACATAATTGATTTTTAATGAAGTTTATAAAAATGATATGATGTCTATACAAACATGTAATATACGTATAATCAAAGAATGCACAACTATTTAAATATCACCACATAGTATTAAGCATTATCTATAGTATTTTTTATTAGTTTAGATTAAGAATAGTTTAGTTTTATATTGGTAATTAGTATTAAAACAACTTGAAAAACTTCTTAAATGTTTTTATTCTTGTCATCCTCACTTCTCAATTGGGTAATTCATGACATTCTTTATTTTAATAAAACTTTAAAACTATAAAAAATCATAGATATAAATAAAACCTTTTTAACCATAACTCAAAAATATAATGTGCCGCTGTTGATTGTTTTTTTCTTTATCTCACTTGACGCAAGCATGTCAAATAAGACAGATGATAAAGTATAGGTACTGACGCAAATACTTTTAGTTTTTTTTTTTTTTTCAAGATGGATGAATAGACGTCCATTTTTTACGTTTTTGTTATTTAACTTGTATAATTATAAAACACTTGACATTGGCGGAATTCCTGCGCTGATTCTTGCGCGGGATAGAGTCCATAATAAAATAATATATATATATAAAATACTTTTATCTACTTGAAATTTGCAAAATTGTGGTAACTCCACAAAGCCACAATCCAAAAGTTGAAGTTGAAAATACTTTTATATTAATTATAATTATTATAAAAATTTGGAATGATGCACTGCGACCAAAGATTTAAAGCATGTGTATCAAAATTGTTGGGTCTGTGTGTTTTTCTTCTTAAATTGATAGACCTCTTTTAAAGGCTGGCATATTTAATAGCTGTTTTATAAGAACAATTTATTTTATTATGTCTGTTCCCTATATCCCTACCGATAAATTCCTACTATTAGGGATAAAAGGATTTTTTTGTCTACGCTTGTTCCATATACCTATCCCTTTTTTTATTGTGTGGAAACCCCCACGGGTCATCACCTCACTGGGGCTACTGGTGAAGTGGTATCTCGGAATCGAACCGACTAAAACCACACAGTGTTCCGTCATAAATGACACAAATGAGTCTGTTGCAAGGGACTCGGGTGTACCTTAAGAAGGAAGTCCCCGAGAACCCCGGCTGTTTCATATATAATGTGTGAATCTCTTTATAAATGCGAAGCAAAATCTTGATGTTTCATTAACGTAAAAAAGAAATAGGTTTTATAACAGTAGGTATTCAATCAAAATCAAAATTATTTATTTCAAGTAAACCCATTGTAGGTATTTTTGAATTGCCAGGAGTAGGAATTAGTCAGTATAAGTCAGTCGTGAAGCTAGTTGCCTGTACCAATACCTTAATACTTAGGATCTACCTATGGAGAAGAACAGGCAAGAAGTTAGTCACAGGCCTATTGTTTGACATTTACTTTTGTATTATAGCAGTAATAAATAATCATAAATTTATTAAATTACTTATTATATATAGTAAGAAGTATTTTTTGTTAATAATCAAGTAGAAATTTCATATAGTTAATCACGGAAAAATTACTGTGCCTCTAGGTCATAATTGAGATTTTGTCAAAAAGAGTCTTACCTTACCTTACTTAGAAAGATAGGCTTTAACAAATTCGTGAGACGTTATTATTTTTGTAAACACAAATTAATGCCGTCGAAGCATATTGGTAATAAATATTCAGATTGTTTTTTTTTTGTTGATTAGGTATATAGGTGCTAGTCTAGTTCTTCCCCTCACTATAATATTTAACACATCCTTTCTTGACTGATTCTTTCCCAAAGCAATGGAAGATTACAAACGTGGCCCCAGTTCACAAATCCAGCCGTAAATACTAGGTTAATAACTACAGACCCATATCAATTCTGTCAAGTACGGCCAAGATTTTTGAATCTTAATTTCTCCATGTGTGGAATCATATTTTAAGCCCTACTTATCCGACTATCACCATGGCTTCGTGCGGTCCCGTTTAACTTGTACTAACTTTCTTTAAAGAGACCTTATCAGAAGCCCTGGATAGTCATAAGTAAGTAGATGTAATATACACAGATTTTAGCAAAGCTTTTGATAAGGTTTCTCATAGAATGTTACTTAAAAAATTGTGTGATTTGCCGGGCCCATGCACAAATGAATAGAATCATATCTAACTGATCGGGTGTTTAATTTCATGTTGATTGGTTTCAAATCGTCCCGCCATCGCATCACTTCAGGCGTTCCCCAAGGCTCTCACTTGGAACAGCTACTATTCAACATATTTATCAATGATCTTCCTCACTGCTTTAATCATGTTATTCCGATTCTATTCACAGATGATCTTAAATTTTTTAGGACCGTAATGTCATATCAGGATGTAAACCTAATTCAAAAGGTTTTGGACTCTCTATCGAAATGGTGTCAAAATAACGGGATGTTGTTAAATCCAGCTAAATGTCAATATATTAAATTTATCCGTAAACTAAATGAAATAGCATCATAACATAAGATAAACAACATGCCATTGAAAGAAGTGAATAGTGTTAGGGATCAAGGTGTCACTTTGGAAAAAAAATTACATTTATTCCCCATTTCGATATGATAATTAAAAAGCATCAGGAGCTCTGGACCTTATTATAAGGAATGGAAGAGTATTTCGCAAGGCAAGTAAAAGTTTGTTATGCAATAGTTTTGTGAGAAGTATTCTGCAATATTGTTGTGTAGTCTGGCATTCGCATTATACTGTTTATATACTAAAGGCGCAATTACACTTGTTCGTTAGCTCGTATTCGGGTGCACGAAAGACGTTACTCGAATTCGGGCACCCGATGCATTAATTACATTGTTTTTGCTCGAATTCGGTCACTGGAATACGGGCAAACGACTCTGCGCCCGCGTTCGGGGAGGTACGTGCCTGCAGACGCCATGTCATTCGCCATTTTGTGCTTCGATCGATTCACGGCGTCGAGTATTCTGATTCGGATAACCAAAACGAAAGCTAGACTAGATTGTATTAAGACGGGCGTACTCGACTCCGTTCATTTACACTTAGTCGTTTGTCCGAATTCCATAGGCAATCGAATACGAGCTAACGACCAAGTTTAATTGCGCCATAAGGATAGAACTAATACAAAATAGATGTTTATGGCACTTAACTAAATAGAGTTTAATGAAAAAAAAAAACAACCTCTTACACAAACGGACTCAATAATTTAAAAATGGATTCACTTGACACAAAAATGAAACAGTCGCTGTTACTGACAAAAATTAATTTCAGAGTACCGTATAAATATCCTCGTGCGCATTACTTCTCTTTACCCACCACCCAGAAGAACAAGTTTTGGCTCTGCTTCTCCTTCCCTAGATTATGCAAGTTACTAAACCACTGTAGTGTTTCTATAGTCGTGTTTTCAGACATAGGCTACTTTTTACGCCGATATTCCCACGGGACCGGGACTTACGTTGGTGAAACCGCGGGGCGCAGCTAGTATTAGCAGTGGCGGATTTACCAGCAGGCTGAGTAGGCTGAAGCCTAGGGCGGCAGATTTTAGAGGCGGCAAGTTATTTTTTAAGTCTTGTCCTGGGGTATCGAATTAGATAGACCGACCGGTAGGGGCGGCAAAATTTTAATAGCCTTCTGGCGGCAAATTCCGCCACTGAGTATTAGTATAAATTGATTATACAATACATATCTTGGCTATCCCGTCTATTTCTGGGAGACCAACCTCCTTCTCTCTCGAGAAGTGCGTTGCGAGAGTACCTATCGGTATGAAGAAGCCAGACTCTACGAGGGCCCTTACTACCGCGATTGTGATATGCCCTAAACCTATGTCACCCTAAGTACATCATAAAAGGGGCACGTCTTTCAAAGATAACATTAGCGAAAAACAAATGGTCATTACCACAGCCCCCGGATGTCATTACTATCATAATCAATATCGATCATGCAAATTGAATTAACTATTTTAAGGTCGGAACACACTTGGAGCTTTTCACATAGTTAAACTTGATAATGATATTATAAACCATATTTATACATATATATATATATTTTTTTTTTTTTATTAAATTAGAGATAGTTTAATGGTCGTAAACTTTGGAAGTTAATTAATTGAATAATAGGTAACATTATAAAGGCACCAGGTACCTACTGACTTGTTTCAAGTCGGTGCAAAGCTCGAAACGCAATAAGTAATTCTTAGGGATATAAACAGCTTAATTAAGAACGGAATATAATTCACCAATCGATCGAACTTCCACCGACTTCAATCAGACCAGTAGGTACCTGATGCCTTTATAATGTTAGTGTAAAGTGTCACATTAATGTAGTATTTTTAATTAAGTTTGATATCGATTATTCTTCACTTTTCAATGCCCTTTCTTAGTGCTTTTTGAAGTCGGTTTAACTTTTTTTTTAAAGTGTTTATTTTATTTTTATTTTATACAAAAATAAACTCCGTGAAATGTATGAAATGTGTGACCGAACTCATGTTATGTGAAAAAGTATATGCCAACTTTGATTTATATTGTCTAATCCTTTTTTTTTAAATCACTTGTTGTCGCGTTGAAACCGCCGTAGATGTTGGCGCTGCGTTGAGCGCGCGTGTTATCAAAACGCGCGTTAGCACGTGAACGAGTTGAACGAAATGCGTGTTCTTGTCTCAAAACGCGCGTTCAACGGCCCTCATCTGAACGTGACCTTATGTCTTTGCCTATTTAATTTTATATTTACATAATCTTGGGTAGCTACATTATTTTATAAGTTTAAACTTCTGAAACATGCTTTAAGAAGATAAAACAACTACCAAAGTTTCTGAATTGTTCTTCAGTGAGAGACTCTAATTCCCCTCACAGACAATTCCGCGAATTTCTTTGAATTATTCACTTTGATCATGATTGTCACACGATAGCGACTGAACTATCGTCCGATTAAAGACAATCAGTGCGCATTGGCTCTAAGTGTACAACAATCCTTATGAAGATAATCGACTTAACTGAACACGACTATGTACCTAACATGATTTAACATAAAAATGTAGGCACTTGCCAACCTAAATCTTATCATACAATGTCCATCACAATCATCAACACATTCACAGTTTAGTGCTACAAAATGTCACTCGTGTTGGGAATAATAAGTGTTGGTGTGATATTGTTCATTTATAATTGGCTATGTAAGGACGCTAAACCGATACTTGGTATATACGCTGTGCCGGGAAAGTGGTATTATTTGAAATATGGCTTGTTTGCGAGCCTCTATTATTTTAGAAAGGTAAGTAGTAATCTATATTAATATATAAAGCTGAAGAGTTTGGTTGTTTGCTTGAACGCGCCAATCTCAGGAACTACTGGTCCGATTTGAAAAATTCTTTCAGTGTTGGATAGCCCATTTATCGAGGAAGGCTATATGTTATATAACATCACGCTAAGACCAATAGAACTGGAGCAGTGACGCAGGTGAAACTGCGGGGACGGCTGGCGTACTTATACCTTTTAAACTGTAATCATGGTTTTATATTGGCAGTTGTGTTGTGACTTTGTTTAACAATTACGTTAATTACGAGATAAAATAAGTCAGTGAGACAAACAAAAATGCAGATAAAAGTACATTTTGAGCTCCGTATCAGTTTTAATCTACCTTTGTTTAATAACTTTTTGTCAGTGAGCTGACAAACATGATAATAATATGAAAATAAAAAGGGGGTATGGCTAATTATATGAACAAACAAAAAATCAGAAAAATGTAACAACGTTTATACCATAAATCGATCGTCGATCGGTACCACTAAGGTAGCAAACAAGAAAATGGGCCTCCTTAAATCACATGTATTTTTTTAACTGACTTCAAATACAAAAAAAACCTTGATCTACACATCCACACAAATTAATACACTGCAAAATATGCATTAAGTATCAATGTTTAAACACATGTCTATAATAATAATTTATTTGTATAGCATTATCTAACTGTATCTGTATCTACTAACTTTTAAACTTTCGCGTTCCATGATATAATTATGTATTTACGGGAATTAACGCGATCACGAAAAGATCAGCCTGTGACCACGTCCAGTGCAACCTGTTCGAAATGTCAGACAATTCAGAGGTATGTAATACCTTTTCGTGATCGCTTTAATTCCCGTAAATACGTAATTATAAATGTATCTAATTAAAGTTTTTTAATTTTTTTTACTCTGGAATTACTGTTTTATAACTAAAGGTTGGTTATTAGATGTGTTAATCGGGACTTAATTACGATAATATTTATAAGGGTTGATACATTTCTGGTCCAACCGTGACCACGTTTTCTTTCTGGAATTCCCGAAACCACCATTTCTATTAGTGGCCGGTCGAGGTTGAAGGTTAGCTGGGTGCCGCTCTCGTGTCCTTTACCTTCGGACACCTAATACAGAGACAGGAAACCCAACCACTACTGTCGAATAATATTTATAGAGGCTTATCATTTAAGTTTTTTAAATTTATCGATTACCAAACTAAAACTTTTAAGACCTGGTAAAGTGGTGACAAAGAAAAACACGAACATGTTCAGATATTTTGTTGAAAAATGCGTTGAACTTATGTTGTTTTGTAGTAGGTTAAATGTAATCAGTGAAATGACTTCTTATGAGACGTTTAAATCGGAATGTTTCTTATACGATACCTTTGTGATTTACCCGATGTTTTGAAAGATTGCGGACACTGGAGGATCCGAATACCTAAATACCTATTTTTTTCTTATTTTTTTTTTTAAAGTGTGCTAGTAACGTGGGTAACACATTACTAGTATGCTTGTGAACCACTCCAGCTAAGCTAAATGCTTGTATTAGGAGTGGGTTCACGTCGGTACTGCACTGGGTGGGGTTCGAATCCGCGACCTCTTGATCACAAGTCCGACGCCTTAGCCATTACGCTACCGACGCTTCCTAATATTTCTCTATTTTTAATTTATTTCTAATTAAATTCGATTTGCTTCTAATAAGCTTACAAGTCACGTCTGTCACAAGTGTTATAATGTGCTCACTTGAGCCCACAATCCAACTGTCAAATATTTAATTTAATGTAACATAAACTCAGTTTTTATGACTTGCGATGTTTTCAAGGTTAAATAACATTAGATACCTTCTTACATCATAATATATATATATATATTATGGATTGTTATGGAAGTGTCTCTGCTTGTAATATTTAATTATGTAAGTACCTTAGTTTATTATGCTTCCAAAAAGTTATACGGATACGACCTTCAAACCTTCAAGAAAAGAGCACGCACTTGTGACTCTTGAGTTGCAGGTGTCCATGGGCGACGGTAGTCACTTACCATCAGGTGACCCGTCTGCTCGCTTGCCCCCTATAATATAAAAAAAAACATACTTACACCACCAGAAGGCAAGGCAGTTGAAGAAACTGCAATAGCTCGAGGAGTTCAGGGTTGCCTACGTGTTAGTAACTCTAACAGGCTCTTGCCGGAAAGTACGATACCTCTAATTTATTATCCTGTAAATTTTGAAATAGGAATGATAGTTCCAGAATAGGGTTGTCAAATTTAGTTTTAATTATTTGGATATATGTACCTACGTATTTTACCATTTTACGTTATAGGTTTGACTAATCAAATGTCAAATTTTAGTGTCCAAATTTATGTAATTGCTATATTTTTTGTAACTTCAAACTTTACATTTTTTTCATAAGTTGAACATTTGTTACAAATACTGCGTCCTAATATAGTAGCATATTAGTGTAAATAGTAAAGTTGGCAACCCTGATCCTGAGATAAACTCCTTAAAATATAAAAACATTTTCAACGGTTTTATGACATTAGCACTTTGTAGACTGTGTTTAAGTAAGTATAGATAAATAAAATACTGTTGATAATGGTTACTATTGGGTATGAATATTAAATAATCAAAGTCTACATAATCCAATACGTTAATGAGTTGATAAAGAGCATTAGGTATTTTAACAGAATATCGTAATTCGATATCCAAATATGATAATGATTTTACATAATTCATTATATTTAAAACTTGTCTGATACAATTAAACAAAATGAGGTACCTATCTATTTGATACAGGTGTACGATAATCCATTGCGATTAGGTTTGTGTCACTAAGGTGGTGGATAAAACTCAGGTAAGTTGAGGTAAATTAAGAAATTAAAAGAAAAACAGTCAGTCGTAGGACTGCACGTCAGAAGTGAAAACATAACTTCACAATGTATTTGCATACACACACACACATACACACACATCTGTATATATATAATTAGGTCAGAAATAAAAAGGAGGTAATAACATATCTAAATGTATACCTACATAGGGTACACTGGAAGTTCTGCGCTCCTGGCCGCTCATAAATGTTTGAATTTCGAATGTTATATTTTTTTAAATATAAGAGACTCTGCTCCGTCTTACGAATTTTCGATCAGGTCACGTGTCCTGGAGCGAGTTTAACATTTTTTACCCATCTCAAAAAGTGCACAACGCCGCTAAAGAACTACAACTAGGTATCTACTCCCTACTAGTCTAGCAGTGTAAAGAAGAGTAACCTACATGACATTCAAAATTTGAATATATGTAATAAAATAAAGTGCCTTATAATACCAGCAAATGCACCTTGCACTGGTATCTGCTTTATTTTAATAGGTAGGTACTTAAATTAAATTTTACTTGTCCATATATATAAAAATCAATGCCACTTTTCGTTGTAATTTTATAACTCGAGAACGGGCTCACCTATCCAAACCAAATGTTTAGGCTTTGTTCGGACTATTTAGTATATGGCTTATGTGAAGTTTGCACAAAAAAGAAAACTTAACGAGGGAATTACGCGGGTGAAACCGCGGGGCGCAGCTAGTTATCCATATAAATAAAAATCAATGTTTGGTTTGTATGTTTGTCCTCTATGCGTTCCGAAAACATTGACGAGATTGTGATCAAACTGTGGTAGGGTGGTGTTCCGGGGACGCCCGCGAGGATTCATAGCCCAAAAAATATATAACAAAAGAAAAAAAGATGACATTGCAACGCATGCCGGGTGCAGCTAGTCTTCTATGTAAAAAAAAAATATATATGTAAGCATGTTTGTCCTCTCTGCATTTTTAAACCGCTGATCAGATTGTGATGAAACTTCGACAAGGTCTTCTGAGAACGCCCGCGAGAGCTTCTAGCCCAAAAAATCTATTTAATAATTAATTTAAAAAAAAGTATATAATTGACGCCAATGCGCCTAAATCATTGTCATTCATCATCATCCTTACGAAATTGAAACGGGACCATTTCGGAATAAACCTCTTTCGAATAAAATAAGAATTTTGCAAATCCGTCTATATATGACGGAGTTAAGCCCGAACATACATAAATATATAAACATCCGAATTAAGAACCTCCTCCTTTTGGAAGTCGGTTAAAAATGTTTGTCGTTTTTATAGTACCTATAACATAAATATTACTTAGTGTTTTTCTTACAGTATGCAAGCAAAAACTCTGCGGCCGGCACTGAAGGGGAAGCAGGCCAGGGCCGCAAAGCAATAGTTGATGCCTCCCTTATGGAAAGAGCGCAGCCGTTCAGCGATGATCCTAAGGTCAAAACATATTTTTTTTTTATAAAACCATTGTAAAGAAGCACACGGCCTAAGACTTGTAATCTTAGGCCGCATTCCAAGAAGTCATAATTAATTTCTAATTTTATTGTAATACACACTTCGAAAACTCAAAGTGAGTGAATCCTCTCCGAGAGTGAATTCGTACTGGCGACATAGGAAGCGTAATAATTGAAAGAAAGTTGCATAACGCACGTTACAATTGTTAGTGCAACGAAAAATGCTGACCGTGAGTTGATTTTTTTATTTACGCCAACTGTAGACTTTTTTATTGTATAGGTGGCAAACGAGCAGACGGGTCACCTGATGGTAAGTGACTACCGCTGCCCATGTGCACCTGCAACTTAAGAGGGGAGAGGGAAGGGTCCGGTAACCTCACTCACCCAGTCCAGAGGCCAGTTTTCTATGTGGCCGTGATATCACTCCGGTCGAGCTGGTTCATACGTGCCGAAGTATGGCTCTCCCACTAATATTATTTGATGTTGGTTGTATACTAATTATCCATATATTAGTTAGGGTAACTTTCACAGATGTTAATTTAAATTTCGAGTTTTTTACAATATATTTACTACATTGGACACAATTTATTCATATTCATACCTATATAGGTAACGGAACTTCGTTCCAACCGGGTGGGCCAAAGACACGACATGCATTTTTTTTCTAATTATGCCTTCAATAATTCCTAACCTTTGTGTTATTTACGAGAAAAATCAATTTCCAACTTGACTAAAACTTAACTCCCCTTCATTAATATCCATAATGAAGGGGAGTTAAGTTATGCTCATGCATGTATATCCTCTTAGCTAGTTTTATATTTTATTTTATTTTATTCGGAATACCAACAGCATGAAATACATACAATAAATGCTAGAGGAAATAACAACGAAAGCACACTCTATTATGTCTCTCATGATGGTTGTAGATAATCTATACAATAACTACAACAATCATGATGTTCTTTTAGTAAAATTTTATCAATTGCATTGTATCAAATTCTAGGCTTTTGACGCAGTCTTCTTCATTTCTTCGAAGGGTGAGTCGGACAAGGGGATCTATGTAATCGCTGGTTGTGAACGTAGACCATTGGGCATGTGCAATGGACTGTTTTACATCGGGGTAAGTCAATCTATGTAACACAGGATATATTGTTGATAGCTTGTCATTTACAAGAGTAAAACTAGACACAACAAAAGCTTTTAGCCTTCCAGTCTGAAGAAATCGGATGAAGTTATTAGGTACTGCATAAAACCATCCTCTACAATAAAGAATACTGAAAGAATAGTGTAAGTAAGTATAAGTTGCTTAAGCTAAATAAAATAGGAAGTAGATATTATTATTGTTGGTGCATGTGCTAGGTTAAAACCTGTAGCAAAGGCAGTAGCAGCGCTCATGTCTGGTATTAAGTCATATTTCCACTGAGGCTGAGGAATCAAACTCACGGCTTCTGGCGTTACAGTCAAATGCCAATTGGATTGTCAACCAAGTCAATTCATGCCCAAAGCTTTGTCGATTTTCTCTTCTTTCAGTTACCAGGTAAAGGGCTGTTATGCAGCAAGAAGATACCAGACACGGTCCTGTTTGGAGCGCAGATTGGAGAGTTTGGCACCGAAGGTCTTAAAATAATGCCCATTGTACCTATGGCCAAGTGGACCGTGTCCTACAAGGGAGAAATGAGGTAAGTTCCGGAATAAATAGTGTGTAGCTGACAGGGTGTATAAAAATATTAATTAGATAGTCATTTATAAAAATATTGTGTAATTTGGCCAATATATAACGAGAAAATTTCCAATAAATCTGCAAAAATTTCCACAATCTGAGAGCTATCTTGGTGTGCACTGTATAAGTGAAATAGGAAATCATTCATTCCAAGCGGGTGGAGCCATGGGCGGTAGCTAGTAATATACGTATATAAAAAAACAATTTGGAGCAAAATAAGCAACTGAAATACTCGACTTGTCAAATTCCAGGTACCAAAACAACCCTGAGAAAGTGGTTGAAGTGGATTTCTTCGGTGAGTGGAACGCGACGAGCAAGCCTTTTGACTTTGACAGTGACCTGCACCCGCCCGCGGTCATCAGATCCATCGCCAAAGAGAAGTGGAGCAGGGACTACTTCCGAGGACTTAAAACGTATGGAAAAGCCAAAAGCCAAGTATTTAACGTGCAGTAGGTTCTACATTGCCTTCGGTAGTGTCTGTACATTATTCACGAATCCCACCCAGTGTGGTGGTGGAAAAAACTTTAACCTAATTAGTTAGCTATATGCAAGCTAATTTAAGTGAAAGAGCAACCATGTATAAGAAATACATACTTTCACTAATCTCTAAAGCCATATTGAACCCTAATCCAATATCACCAGAGGTCACAGAAAGATCTGATAAATGCTTTTGAGAATTAATACCTAAGTAATTAATGCTAAGTATATTGCCTGTAAAGCAGTGAAAGAAAAAGTTATAATTCTACGGGTTTATATACTTGATAAACGGAGACTTCCTCTCTATTATTTAGATGCATTAAATAATACGATGATGTACTCTGATGCCGATCTCCTTAAAGAAACTCAAAACCTCTCAAGGTAACTTGGTCTTGAATACGTTCAACTGACCGCTGTAGGTTCGTCGCCTACGTCTTAAGCTTGCTATTTCTATGGAGATGGGATCTCTATCCCAGTGAGCAATTATGCATTTAGGAAAACCAGCATACGGTTCTTCTAAGTAATATAGTATGTAGTTACCAACCTTAAAACACTGGGTATTCAGTTTCACACGCATCTTAGGCAAAAAGAAATCATCCGAACAATGCACCTTCTTCCAATATATATACAGAATAGGCAGGAACAGACACGTAAAGAGCACAGTGCCTAATTATTAAACACTAAATGTCTTTTTGTGGTTACAGAGCTCACCAGTCACACTATGAGCAGTTTGGAACACTGAAGTGTAAATTCAAAATTGAAAATGAGTCGTTTGAGTTCACGCTGCCTTCCTTCAGAGATCACAGCTTTGGTGAGACCATTTTACTAAGTCTCAGTATTGGTGGAGGTATTCCCCTTTAGCGGGTGTAATTTGACCTGGAAACTGCTTTGTTCTAGATCCTTCGAAACATGTGCTTAACGTTACTAGGCGAATATGTATATTTTTTGATGTTTAAAAATGTCACTGCAGGTCATAAGCGAGATTGGACTTTGATGCACCGATACGCATTCCACCACATATTCCTGGACAATGGCGTCAACATCAGCGTGGGAGTCATCTGTCAGCCTTATACAGCTTCTGTGTAAGTCTTCTCTATCCTGAAAACTGATATTCTATCATACAGAAACATTCAACATAACTATTACATTGATAGATACAATATAATAATGTACATCCTGGAAGCCAAACCCTACTAATATTATAAACGTGAAGGTTTGTGAGGATGTATGGATGTTTGTTGTTCTTTCACGCAAAAACTACTGAACCGATTGCAATGAAACTTGGTATGTAGATAGCTGGACACCTGGATTAACACATATGCTACTTTTTATCATGATATTCCCACAACATCGGGACTTACGTGGATGTAACCGTAAATTTCTCCCGGCATATTTGTCTAGTTTCTGTATACTATAAGAAATTCCATGCAAAACTCTCATCTAATTTATATTCCACATGTTTTTCTGTCTTTACGAAGTTTTGGAATGGATTTTAGAATTGGCAACACTGGCTCCACACTAGCGTTCCATACAGTCAGGCTTTATCAAAAGATCTATGGATATTCTTATGAGGGGAGTTTTGTTTGGTATCCTAAGGTATCTCTAAGCATGCCAATGTGTCTATACCTAAAAGTCCCTTGCTCTAGTGTCCCCCAGTGAATACAATGCCCAAACTCATTATAAATATCTATGAAATCATTAATATCTCTTGATCAGTTTCGAAGCGGGTTGGATATCCTTGCCGAATGGTGAAGCACATCCGATAAAGTCAGTAGACCTGAAACTATATCAGCACGGCGAAAACGGCACCGCACCACGAGACTACGCGTTCACCTTCCTGGCCGGTGATCAAGAGTATCATGTACAGGTATGGACTTACAGCTTCAATTGATATAAATAAAGAAGAGTGACGTCATAGTTACATAGGTAGGTGACCTGAACAACTACCGGGTAATGTGCAAATGTACCTAAGTTCCTTGTGTTGTTGATGACATGAGCCAAGCTTAGAATTTCATGAGAATCTGTCATTCGCAGAAATCTAAAACACTGATAGTTACTAAATGACTACATGATAGTACCCATTACTACATATCCATGCAATTCATCCCCAGACTGTGTGCACCCAAAGAAGAACTCAAATGACAATATTTGACTTTTTCTTCTTTGGGTGCCTCGCCAATGAATGAAGGTTGACAGTCAGCTCTGCACATTTGGCTTGTCTCTAGTGAGTTGAAAAAGTTCTGCTGCACTCTTTAAACCCCTCAATTCACAGATGTTTCACCACCATGACTTCTATCTACTATAGATACTACTAGCAGATCCCGCGCGGCTTTGGTCGCGTGTACATATTTGTATATTTTACGCGGAACCTTTTCCAAAATAAAACTATCCTAAGTTACTCCTTATAACACTAGCTATCTGCCAATGAAATGAGTCCACCCGTTCCGGAGATTAGCCGGAACAGACAGACAGACAGACAAAAATTTTAAAAAGTGATTTTTAGGTATAGTGCAAATAACTGTACTTATAAGCTTAAAAAAACTATTATTGTGACATTAAAATCAGACACTTCAATTTTATTTATTTACTAACCCTAGGTCTCACATGCTGCAGAGTGCTACATACAACATGCACAGTGCGAATAAAAGTTTTAATTCAATTAATGTATTTCTTATTTATTCTCCGTCAGGTTCTAGTGGAATACGAGTCCATCCACTACGTATCCTCAGACTGGGATGCTCGTATGTGCGAGCGGTTCTGTAAATTCATCGTGAACAGTGTACCTGGCCGAGGAGTTTCAGAGTTTCACTACAGACACAAAGATGGAAGACCTGAAAGTGTTGCAACGAATGATCCTGAGTGGTACAGGAAAATGTGTCATAAGATTTAATGTGTTTCGTAAATTTTTCGAACGTCACCCAAAACTAACGACCGATTTATTTTGAACTAGCAACTCGCCCCGGCTTCGCACGGGTTCAAATTATACACCTAAACCTTCCTCATTAATCACTCTGTCTATTAGTGAAAACCGCATGAAAATCCGTTCTGTAGTTTTTCAGTTTATCGCGAACAAACAGACAGATAGACAGACCGGCGGGGGACTTTATTTTATAATATGTAGTGATAAACTCTTTGTTCCAGACAAGCTATGTTTATGCCGCTAGCAGCTATGCTCATTACGGGTCGCGTGCGATCCGATTTTCAATTTTGTTACTTTGTCGATAATATTATGTGTATAATAATAATTTAAGTAAGCGTTTTTTACAACAATATATTGATTTTTCTAGAAAGTATTTTATTCCTTTTTCACCCGATCTTTTAGTAACAAACGTTTTAACAAAACTTACTTAAATCGACGGAGGAAAGGATTTAAAAAGAAAGCGAAAAATAAACTTGTTATCCTAACTAAACTCCTACACTAATGTAAATTCCTAAATCATTTTCGGCGCCAAACATACTTGGTCGGTTTAATTTTTTGTTAAAACGTTTTTAGTTTTTTGTGGCTAAAATATACTTATAATTACCTAATAGTTACTTATTTAAAATTTTTACTTGTCTAACTTACTTAATTAACGTATGTATAATCTAATTACCTACTTTAACTATTCATTGTTATTTGTTATAAATATTTAAACAACAGATATTCAATAATCTTTTATTAGGTTATAAATTCTCGTTAAGATGAATTAATAAGAGCAAACACGAAACGAGGTTGAGGACTTCCCTCGACTGGATACCGCATCCATTATCAAATCAATTACAGGTCTTCGTCATGTTCTAGTGTCATTAGAACTACATAATTATGTGTGCTAAGTTTCAACAAAATCGGTTTACAGGTGTCAATGGGCAAACAATCATTCGTCCCCTGTTTTTCTACCCTTAGGGTGGATATTTTTATTTGACATTTAAATGGGACCAACTCCGAAGTATACCCTATCTAATAAAAAAGAGTTATCGAAATCGGACTACTCTGTAAAAAGTTATGCGTGGACATACATAATAATTAAAAAAACAAATATACGAGTTGACTTGAGAAAAAAAATGTAGAACCTCTTCAAGTATTCAAGTAATTCGAACTTAATGTAGAAGTTTCCAATTCTTTTTTTATGAATGAATTATTAAAATTTTAATAAAACATAACAAAAATATGAAAGAATCATTCAAATATGTCAACAAATAAAAAAGTTACGGTACTTTAACGGCGCTCCAGTGGAAAGAAGAACTACTTACTTTATTTCTGTTTATTTCAGCATCAACAAAAAGTTAATTTCTGTATACTTAATATTATTATATGAATTCTATTCAAATTATTACTTGTCCCTTTACGAAGCCTTCTTCTATTATGGAGCCATCCATAAATTACTTCACACGACATTTGTGGGCCCCCTTCACTGGGATGATGTCACAAAAGCTAAAATAATAATAAAAAGTTGAATTTATTTTATTCGGATCGACCAAAAAAAATCTGTGCCATGGATGGAGGTTAGACAAAGTTAACAATATATTTAGATATTTAGTCTACGCACAACAGTTGACAGAAAATCTGTTTATTTCAAAATAGTTTTTATAAAAAAGATCAAACGGTTGCTAATGTTCAAAATGTTACTTAACAGCGCCATCTATTGATAAGTTCAGAATTAAACTGTTGTTGGAGTAACAATAAATTTGTACTATTTTACTTATTGTTAATCCTGAATACAACCTAACCGTGTACAAAATTTCATCAAAATTCATAAGAAACACCTTCATACACTTGTATCTACAAGTAACTCCTACTCAACGTACCTACTCACAGAATTGAAACACGTAATGAATCAAAATAAATACTAAATATGACCATGAAAGCCTTGGGGTGTCCATCGACAAAGATTCTACAATAACTATACGTAATGCAATGTTAGATCTGCTGGTGCAATCTAGCTAATATCAAATTATACAATAGATAACTGTCCATGGATTACAAATATACATACATAGATTCCCGACCTTGGTCGGCTTGGGCAGGGAACGGTCCTATGCCTCAATTATATCGCTAATCGAATTGGCTGACTACAGCAAATGAAATAATTGCCCACGCGCATCCCATTTTATCTACATGCAGAGACTGTAAAAGTCTTTTGTATTTTCTTTTATTGTTCTCTTAAAAGTTTACGTGATAAGTACAACAAAACGCAAATGAGTAAATAAAAAATTAAATAACTATGTTACAATATAAATTTAACTTTCTGAAACAGTTACTTATTCGCAGAAAAACTCGGTATTCTTCATGAAGGAAAAAAAACAGAGTGTGAGATGTTCTTCTTTTTTTACTTTTTCTATGTGAGTAAAACCCCATCTGCTACTCTCCATCTTTAACTTCATTTAACGACCTCCGGTCTCCAGTGTCTGCTGTGGGAATTATTGAGAGGGAGGATGGTGCAGTGGCTTGCAATCTCTTCTAGTAAAACCCGTATGATGTGACTTTCGTGTGGTGAAGTACGGGAAAACATTTCAGATTCGGCAGAAAGGTCTAAGTACTTGAAGAACTAATTAGAAGCTACGTAGCAAGTGTGATAAGGTGAGAAACCAATTGACGGTCAGTTCCAGTGGCACAAATGAAATAACGATATTTTCAGGAGGGATCAGTGGGTTATGTTCGTTACTTGGATTTAAACAATTCAGCAACTTTGACAGATTCTATACTCCCTAATATACTAAAGAGAAAAATGAATCCCCATACAAAATCATAAGTTATGTATTTCCACGGGAATTGACGCGATCACGAAAAATTACATACCTCTGAATTGCATTTATGACTCCGAGTTATTTAACGATAATTACGTCGTATATAGGCGCGACAGGGAGGATACGAAATATAATAGCCGAAAGAATGGAGGTGGGGTACTTGTTGCCGTCTCTAGAAATTTAAAATCAAATCGAATGTTAGAGTTTGAGAGTAGTCTGGAGGATTTATGGGTGTGTATAGATTTAGACGATTCTGGGCACAAAAATAAGCAACTTTACATCAATGCTATTTACTTGCCGCCACCACTGAAACAAGACGTTCTAGAGTTTTAGTAGAGGTTTTGGATAGTAAAGAACACGTATTGCTGGTAGGTGACTTTAATTTGAGTAGCATCGTCTGGCATCCTAAATACAATGCACAGCAACTGAATCCGGAATCAAACAACTCAGAAATCAACAATGCATTTCTTGAATTTATCACTTTAAATAGTTTGGGTCAATATAATTGCGTACTCAATCATAAGTCTAAAACATTAGACTTAATTCTTAGTACTACTCCGGTAATAAACGTCACACGCTCTGACTGGCCTCTAACACCGTTGGATCCTTTACATCCACCTCTTCTATTTAGTATGACATTACCGTGCATATCCATCCTCCAACCTCAGCCCACATTAAAACCAAATTTCTTTAGAGCCGACTATGAAACCGTTATGGGACACTTAAATTCAATTGATTGGGAGACCCTATTTGACGACTGCTCTACGGTAAATGACACTGTTAGCAAGTTCTATACTGTGCTTAGAGAAACAATTACTCTTTACATACCTTTGAAAAAGATTGCGTGTACTAAATATCCGGTCTGGTACTCAAAAGAGCTTATTAGTGCACTTAAAGAAAAACACAAATATCATAAACGAATAAAAAAATACAATAATCCATTGGATCGGGAAACATTCAACAGTTTGCGTACTAGATGTAGTGTTTTATTGTCCAGATGTTATCACAATTATGTTGAAAAAATGGAAAAGGCTATCAAATCTAATCCTAAATTATTCTGGTCTTTCATTAAAAACCGAAAAAAGGGCTCAAATTCTTACCCTGCTACCATGAAGTTTGACAACAAAATAGCGTCCAACGGCAACGACATATGTAATTTATTCGTGGAATGTTTCAAAAAATCTTTTAACGTCTCAAGTAACTCGAACCAAACACACATTTCAAATAGCTCAACTATGTCATCCTCTGCTCTTTGTAGTCTATCTTTCAGCGATTTAGAAATATCAAGAGTCTTAAAATCACTAGACCAATCTAAAGGTGCGGGTAGTGATGGGATTCCCCCTTTATTCATTAAACGCTGTGCAAAGGCTTTAGTCACACCACTGAAAATCATTTTTAACAGGTCCCTTGCTGAGGGTATCTTCCCCGACGTTTGGAAAGAAGCATTGATAGTACCTATTTTTAAGTCGGGTGACAAAAGCTCCGTAGCTAATTATAGGCCTATTTCCATACTTGTAACTTTTGGAAAAATCTTTGAAAAACTAGTAACTAATCACTTAACATGGTATCTCAAACAGCACACATCCGAATTCCAGCACGGTTTCATAAAGGCCAGATCAACCACTACTAATTTAGTGAGCTTTACGTCTCTGTTGGTCAACAGTGTAGATAGCCGAATTCCCGTTGACGCAGTCTACACGGATTTCAGTAAAGCGTTCGATCCCGTAGACCATTTGGCCCTTTTATATAAACTTAACAGATTGGGAATATGTGGATCGATGATAAAGTGGATTGGTTCTTACTTAGCCGATAGGACATCGCAAGTCGTGGCTAGCGGGTACCGTTCAAGCGCATACTCTGTGACATCTGGGGTACCACAAGGGTCCCACTTGGGTCCTATCCTATTTAACGTTTTTATTAACGATATTTCAAGCTGTTTCAAACATTCACACTTTTACCTTTACGCTGATGATCTCAAAGTTGTGAAACCTATAGAGAACGAACTAGACCCAATATTGCTACAGGAAGACCTGAATTCATTATATCGGTGGTGTAACACAAACAGAATGGCTTTAAACATCGATAAGTGTTACTTCATACAATTCACGCGAAATAAGAACACACACACCAATGTATACAGTATCAACGGAACCCCACTAGAGTGTAAGGATAAAGTTAGAGATTTAGGTATAACAATAGACACTCATTTGAAATTCGACACCCACATCTTGAATACTGTCTCAAAAGGCTTTAAAACCTTAGGTTTTGTTACCCGGACCTGTAAAGAATTCAAGCAGTCAAGCACTAAAATTAAGTTATTTAATACTATTGTGCGGCCTTTTCTAGAATATAATACCATTGTTTGGAATCCTCACTACGAAGTATATAACATGCGCATAGAAAGTGTACAAAAACGCTTTCTCTACCACCTATCCTATAAAGACCACCTAGCAAAAAAGCTTCCCAGTTACACAGAGAGGCTGAAACACTACAATATGTGTACACTAAGCAGTCGCAGGAAGTATTTAGATGCCTTGTTCTTATACAAACTATACAATGGGTATTTGGATTGTAATGAACTTACCAGTGCTCTAACAATAACGATACCGTCGCGTCTACCACGAAAAACAACTTACAATCTCTTCTCAATCCCAGCTGCTAAGTCCAATCTTGGTCACTTTGCCCCTATACCGAGACTCTGTAGGCAATATAACTTTCTTTCATAAAGCAACGATCTTGATCTCAGTGCACCTCTACATAAATTTAAAACCAGTCTTAAAAGCATAATTGATGTAAATTAGTTTTGATTTTTTTATGTTTTATTTTAGATGTTTATTTTTGATCTTAAATATTTTATTCTGATTGTTTAATTTGATGCTTTGTTTTTAATTGTTATTGTTTATCTTTTATCTTTTATTGTAAATTCTAATTTTATTTCTTAATTCCTAACTAGTGCCTAAGTTTTCTGTTTTTTACATTTTTGATCTGTGTTAAATCTGTGTTTGTCACAATAATATTTTACTTGCATGCTGTGGTCTCCTATAATTGAAGGAGTACACGATATGATATGTGGACTGTCTTAAATGTCAAGTAATTGTGTATGTCCTTTGTTGGAGACCCTTATTTAATAAATAAATAAATAAATAAATAAATTGCCTGAAGTTTCGACCAGGTTGCATTGGCCGTGGTCAGAGGCTGAGTCATACGAAGCGTCAAAATACATAATCATATCATGGAACGCGAAATTTTAAAAGTCAGTAAAATCATAAGTGTCTAAGATAGCCAGTTTGATTTAATATTCTAGTAATAGGTGATAAGTGTGATAACTGCATATTAGATGTGTGAATTTAGATTTAATAGCGATAGCTGATATTTTATCAGTTACAAAACACTTTTGTTTACCTACTTGACGTACACCGATGGTGGTCACTCTCACAAGTCCCGGTTAACCGGTTAATAAATTTAATTTACATACAAATAGCAAACAATAATAACTGCGTTTTTGTTATGGGGAACCTGAAATAATAAGGTTGACCGAAGTCTATTTATACATGCAATGGTCGACAAACGCCAATGCCATAATGTAATAATTGTTTTAAGTCTCCATATTGAGGAATCGTTTGAAAAGGTGACATATACTCATAAGATGTTATGGCTAGGGCATGGGCCTATCGAGGGGGGGGCGGGGGTCAGGGGAGGGCAGCTGCCTCCCCTTTTGAGTAAAGTTTTTGATTTGTCTTCCCCCTCCCTGGACCACCAAAAAATAATTTTCCCCTGGGCTAAGAGCTGAGTACGCCCATGGCCATGGTATTGAATATAAAAAACTGATCAACCATTGCCTTCCTTTTATAATATTTTTGGTTTATTTCTTGCATCAACCTGTATTCGAGTGAGTGTTTAGTGTCCTTAGCTAATGTGTAGGTACGGCAGCATTTGCACAATCTGGCAGTCAGGATAGATACAGTGAAGGGTTTGGACTATCGGTACAATGTGTTTCTAGAAATTGTTATTATTTTGAACTATTTATAGCACTTGTAAGGTAAGATTATTTTTAAATGATTATCTAGGTATTGTATTAATGTGATTTTTGTTTTATAAATAATAGTTAATTAGTTGAATTACCTTCAATGACTTTGTAAGGTAACCTAAGCTAACTGATTAAAAACTGATCTTCTTAGAAAAAAGTCAATGGAGGTCCTAAGTCGCAATTTCGACTCAAAAGTGTCCCAAGTTTCGAGTTACAGCACAGCCTCATAACTGTAACTGTCAGAGCTTCTCGTGAATATCTGACAGTTCACAAAAACATAGAAACGAGCAAATTAATTAATATGTATAAAATGGAAGTGATGACAGCGGCGGCGCGACGCGTCTATTTGCCGAATCGTTTTCGAATTTCATTTTGTATTTCTACGTGTGTTAGGCTTTTTTTTTCGTGTGGAAGCCCCCACGGGTCATCACCTCACCATGGCTATTGGTGAGGTGGTATGTCGGAATCGAACCGACTAAAACCACACGGTGTTCCGTAACAAGTGAGTCTATCGCAAGGGACTCGGGTATACCCTAGGAAGGAAGTCCCCGAGAACGTGTGTTAGGCTAACAAGTTTATTTTTCGCTTTTCAGTTCCTTTCTTCTGTCGTCGGTTTAATTTTTTGTTACTTTTTGTGGCAATATAATTATAATTAATAGTAGTTACTTATTTAAAATTCTTACTTACTTAACTTACTTAATAAATTTATGGATAATTTAGTTACCTAATTTAACTATTCATTGTTATTTGTTATAAATATTTAAAGAATAGATTTTTCTTAAAGTTCTTATTAAGATAAATTATTAAACACGAGATAGTTGCTGTAAACCGTTGAGAAGTTCCCTCAACTGGCTTCCGCATCCATCATACAATCAACTACAGGCCTCCGTCATGTTGTAGTACTAAATTTCAACAAAATTGGTTCACAGGTGTAAAGTCAATGGGTGAACAATCATTACGGTCACTAAAAAAAAATTTAAATAGAGATTATCGAAGTCAGACTACATTGTATAAAAATGCTTGGCCACCGTTTTTCGTCGGTTAAAAATTAAATCATTGATAACTTACTGAAGTGATAAAGATAAAATATTGTGATTAAACCTCTGTGCCTGAGAGTTCTCAATAATGTTGGTACACTCTTAATTAGGAACCGAATATATCGCAATTAGCATTTTGACATCGGAATAAGGTGTCTCGAACTTTTTCATATTTGATATCACGACATCACTACATATTATAAAACAAAGTCCCTGTTCGCAAAAAACTGAAAAACTACTGAACGGATTTTCGTGCGGTTTTCACTAATAGACAGAGTGATTCATGAGGAAGGTTTAGGTGTATAATTTGTACCCGTGCGAAGCTGCTTGTGCTAGTTATTCAATATTTTAAATCAGTTTTCTATTGTCAAACTTTTAGTATATTTCAAGAGTAAAATAAAAAAAACACGTCTGATTAAAATAACCAATTCTACAGAAAGGTATAGTAAATGTTTAATAAGGGTTCCGTACCCAAAGGGTAAAAACGGAACCCTATTATTAAGACTGTCCGTCAGTCTATCATCAGGCTGTATCTCATGACCTGTAATAGGTAGACTTAGAATTTTCACAGAATGTGTATATCTGTTGCCGCTATAACAACAAATAATTAAAATTAAAATAAATTAAAAATTAAAGGGGGCTCTCCTACTAGAGACGTATTTTTTTGGTTTATAGGATTAAATCTTGTACGATGGTGCGGAACCCTTTATGCGCGAGTCCGACTCGCACTTAGCCAGTTTTTTTACACGCTTTATTTTAGCTTCACTTGTATGTTTGTTTGTAACCGACTCCTTTGGGCGCGATTTTGACCCACTTTAAACGGCCAGATTTCATTCAAATTTTGCACACGTGTCAGTGACCGATGACAATGCAATAATTCGATTAATTTTTTTATTTTTTTTAGTTGAATTTTCTATAAAAGCGTGTTTTTTAGTTTTTTAAACTATAATTATTTAATGTCCTTTTAAGTGACGTTGGACAACAACAAAAAATTTGATAGTTAACATGTACTTTTAACACCCTCAGAATGGATTTCGACGCAATCTTAGAAGATGTGGGCTCATTCGGACGTTACCAGAAGCTTGTCATCTATCTGATCCTACTCCCGGCTGTCATACCCTGCGGCTTCCATGCGTACGCGCAACTGTTCATGGCAGCTAACGTGGAACACTGGTGCCGGGTGCCTGAACTCGATATTATATCGGACATAAATCTCGTCAAGAATCTGAGGTTAGATAATGAAATGTACTGAAAAGATGTCGAAAGAACTGTCCGTAAAACGTGTCACCATTTCATCTTCTTAGATCCTTACGAAATAATAGGTATATAGGCTGTTACAATAAGGTCAATTTTAAGAGCATTATGTGTAGTCTACAAATCGTTTATTTAGAAAGAAAAAAAAATGGATTAAAAAATAAAAGTATCGAAAATTGCGTTTTCCGACTGTAGATGCACATATCTGGGGAGAAATTCGTTCCGTTATAGACAGACAGTATACTGCCACAGTATCGTAGGGAAATATATGACGCCATAAACGTCGCCATTTTTGTACTGTGAGCACTGGAGTTTTCGAGGGAAGGATCTCTCAGTGCTGTCACATGGCTGTCTCACTGTCACTTTTATTAAGCAATTTGACAATTGACTTGAATTGACAACTGACAGTATACTGGACTGCGTTCCGTTATAAACAGTAACCACTATAGCTAACTATAAAGGAACGGCTTCGCAGTATACAACATTGACGACATATTACGAAATATCATGTCAATTTCAATGATTTTGTTTTTTTTTATTTTTACGCAGACACTTACAGAAAAATCAGGACATTCACCAACATCCTTGGTATTAATACCCATAGCTTCATTCATGTCAGCTCTCTCTCATACGTAATATTGACTTGATTGGTCAATTTTCAAATTAAATTTATCATTTTCAATCATTCTCTATTAAAAATCATGAATTTTCTTAAAATTGTTAGCGCTTTAGAGATCTTTGATCGAATTTCGATTCGATCTCCGATGATTGGAATATTGAATGGGAGTGAAGGGCAGTGGCAATAAGATGCAATATGCTGGCTCGCAGGTTTTCAAGGTGTTCAAAATCCATTGAAATTGCACTTTTTAAAACATACTGTCAAGCCTAGCCTAAAATATGACCACACCTTTCTCTAATACCCTGGATATAGTGTGTTATAAAACCCCGTTGTCTATAGTCCCACAATTGCAGCATATATTTTTTAGCGTCTCGATAAGTTATTAACATTCTTAGTATCCAGATATGATTAGACCTTCAGTACGTTCAAACAAAACTGTATATCACTGCGGAGAATAGCCTGCTTCTTTATTTAAGTGGTAAGTCCAACCCAATATGGAGTTCTGTGTTTACCTGGATAGAAGCACCATCGTACCAACTGGAACCTTTAGACTCTGTACAAAGACGAGGGAAAAGAATTTCCTCATTGTAGAAAAGCTGATAGAATGTCCTAATAAATATGGCAGCCATCCACGACTATGATATTTGGATCATCGTGATTTTTATAATGAAGCAGAAGTTTTTTGGAATTGCTACCCAAAATCGTCAACAGTATAAGAAATATTTTTATATTTACTTCGTCATCCATTGATAGACACTTAATATCGTTTCAACCCCAATTTGGATATTTTTAAACTATAATAAGTTCTATAAAAGCAGAATTTTAGGTAATGAATGAAGAATGAAGAAGATCTGGCTTTCACCGGCTCTTGCTCTATTAGCTCTATTAGGCTAACTTTTCAAATCTTCTTTTCCTAAAAGCTTTATTCATACTACTATCAACATATAAAAGAAAGAATTAGTCAAATCGGTTTAGCCGGTCTCAAGTAAGTCATAGTCTACAGTATAGACTATAAGATCGTGTTAGTACCATTCTGATTTTGAATCAAATTCCAGCATCCCCATGGAGCTAAAGAATGAAGTACTACAGTACTCAGAGTGCAGTATGTACAACCTGAACTACAGTGATATCGTTAAGAACTATAGGACCCTGGACGACGTCACATCGATACAATCTAGATCTGAAACCATACCCTGTACTAAAGGCTGGAATTACAACAGAAACATATATAAGAACACTGTCGTTACTGAGGTGAGTTATATATAATACTAGCGACCCGCCGCGGCTTCGCACGGGTGCAATGATGATATTAAATATACTACAGAATGTCTTTAAATACAACGTTCACAGCTTTTTTGTCATTAGACAATACAAACATGTTTTCTTCAGAGGTTGAAAGAGCGACATATAATTGGCCATGTGAAAAACACTTAACGCACAAATCTAAGTCTGCAACATTGAAAGTTTGACCTTGCGATTTATTAATGGTCATCACAAAAGATGTCTTTACCGGAAATTGTCCGGCCCTCTGGCCGGTACCGCCGCAACCGCTGTCCCTGCAGTTTAAATCTGTAATATCTTCGAAAATATTCATTGAAATTACATGCTGTAAGGGGCTATTTTGATCCATATTAAATGCACAATGTATTTAAGGTACTTAATTGGATAAGGATTAATGCTGTGTTGCTTAAAATCGTTTCGTAAATAAGCCATTATTTCCTGTAAAAAGTAAAGGGTAAAAAATGGTTATTGTGGGTTATCCCTAAGAGATAGACATATACCATCGCCGACTTTTTTGTAGACCTTTTTAAGGTGTACAATACTGTGGTACATTATTTTGCTCGTAGGGTTCAGCCAGCGTTTGCAATGTAAACGCAAAAAATGTGTTTATTTACGACATCCCATTGGAAACCTCTAAAGTTATTAGTGTTTCTCTACTATATTATGCATGTATTATTTATATATAAACCTTCCTCTTGAATCACTCTATCTATTAAAAAAAACCGCATCAAATTCCATTGCGTAGTTTTAAAAATCTAAGCATACATAGGGACAGACGGACAGCAGGAAGCGACTTTGTTTTATACTATGTAATGATGATGATGTTGTTACGAGTTGACGTTCGGGATTAGAAAATTATACCAATTTATTACCAAAATAGATACTATTTATTTTAATAAATCACAAAATACACAGGGAAACTAACAACAACACAATTACAATTAATTATCACTATTACACTTCTAAATTCAGTTGCACTTCGCACTTTACTCGCTTGTTGCTCTCTTGAAAACTAAACACACCGTAACACCGTAATGCGACGTCTTATATAGCCGAAACGTTATTTTCAAAAAAATCGCGACATCTCTCGTATACTCGACAATACAGTAAAACTTTGCAGTACATCGTGGCACACATTAACGGGTTACCAGTTCTGTGTTTTATCAACAGATGGCGTGCATCGTACTCTAACTATCTATTTATGACCTCCTATAGTCGGTAATAGATGGCGTGGGTTATTAGTAACAATATGTTTATTATAATACATATTTATTTATTCTAAATGTATAAAATAGAAAACTAAGTACTTATCCATATAAGTAAAAGTACTTATAGAATGTATATAATAAATTATCATTTTCCTACCCTTTTTTCAATTATATTTGTGTTTCGCACAGTTTTCTTCTTCCATTCTAGTCTATCATTCAAGATTTCACCGCTTACTCACTTTCTAGCCATATTTTCTTTGGTTGTAAACTTACCTCTTCACTACATTTTACTCATTCCTCCGTATCACATGTCTAACATTCACTTAATTTGATTAAAATAAATGAACTGATTATAATGATGATTAGTTAATCAAGAAACTTATATAAATTGACAGTGGGACCTCGTCTGCAATAGAGACTTTTTACCGACTCTTGGCTTAGTCCTCCTGGCTGTAGGAGGCATCGTTGGCAATTACATCTTCGGCTACCTTCAGGACTCGTTTGGGAGAAAACCAGCGTTCTTCATCTATCTTCTCATTGAGTGTATCTTCGGAGCAGCGACTGCCTTTGCCCAAAACTATATAATTTGGATCATTTATAGAATCGGTGTTGGATTCACTGTACCAGCGATTATGACCACACCTTATGTTCTAGGTAAGTAGGTATATTACACATATCCAAAAATAATTTAAATTCAATAAATAGTAGTAATAAATCATAATACAGTTCCTGCAGTTCCCCATAATTCAATAGCGTTAAATATTTTTTTTGGCTATAGCTATAAGTCCCTAAATGAAGATATTTTAAATAATTAATAATTAATTTGTATTAAACAATGCGTTATTATTATTAGACATTAAAAATATCCAATAATAATAACGCGATAAATCTCTTTCAGTTCAGGCCATCCGTCTGTGGAATGCATTGCCACTGACCATCAGGCTCGCAAAAACATTACCCAATTTTAAAAAAATGTATAAAGGAGCATTAACTAAGTTGCTGAGTGGTTATTTATTTGTGTATGTGTATATATGTATATATATATATATATATTTGCCTATATTGTTATGTGTATGTATGTGAAAATATATGTATGTTATTATTATGACTTAAATATTTTTTTTCAATCAATTATGCCCTACATAAACTCTTGCCATACATAAACTCTCGTTCCATTCAATGGTTGCCTGGAGGTCTCTACTTTTAGTTTGTAAAAATATTTATATACAGTTTTGTATAATTATCTATGTTGTGTGCAATAAAGAGTTTATCGATCTATCTATTATTAGAGAATTGCAATGCAATATGGAACGTCTTTCGGGTTTCAAGGTGATTGAATCAATTGAAATCTACGATAGCATAGTAGTCGTTCTTTACTATGTTAACCATTCTTATTATTTTTGGACTACTCAGTTTAACCTATGAACACGTGCTAAAGCCACCACACAAAAGTTCGCTTGATTTGAATTTTTCAGTTTAGATAAAGATGCGAGCTATGTATAATATGAGTTCCGCAAGGCTACCTGAAGTATCAGAGATGATCAGATGTCGTACTTAACATTGACCTACATGTAGTAAATTTTTGCGTTCTTCCTTGAAAGATTTATAATATGAATGCTTTGTCTTCCACAGCTATAGAACTTGTAGGCCCACGAAGTAGAACGCTCTGCACAATTCTGTCAAACATAGCTTATTCAACTGGCCTAATTCTGCTTGCAAGCGTGGTGTATCTAGTCAGAGATTGGCGTCATCTAGCGCTTGCCACCACGCTGCCGTTCGTGTGCTTCTTTTTATACCTATGGCCGATGCCAGAAAGCCCACGATGGCTCCTGGCAAGAGGACAGTTTGAAAAAGCCGAAGTTATTTTGAGGAATATGGCGCAGTAAGTGCAGTGTTAAATCGCATTTATCAGCTTGCCGTATCAGCTACTGATTTTGTTTTCTACAACTGTCAACCTTTGCAGTTTAGCAGTAGAGAGACTGCTTATGCCGCTTCAATCTCTGAGGATTAGAAACCGTCCCGAATCTTTATACAAAAACTGTTATTACCAGAATCCATTAAGCATACTTTAGATTTCTACCTTTATTAACTTTTAGTTCGCAATTATTATTACACTTTTTTGACTTCTTATACCTTAAACTTCACAGAATCAATGGCAAATCCTTACCAGCAAATTACATGGTGCAGCTCCATCGCAAATACGAAACTGACAAACTGAACCAAGACATGGAAAAAGCCAAATCTAGGAAATATGGTATCTTGGATCTCTTCAGAACACCCAATTTAAGAAAAAAAACCATTATAATAACATTTATTTGGTTCACGAATACTAGTGTATATGTTGGGTTGTCGTACTACGCGCCAGTCTTGGGTGGAGACGAATTCTTGAATTTCTTTCTCGCCGGAATAGTGGAGCTCCCTACATATTTATTCCTGTGGCCTTCTATGGAGAGGCTTGGAAGAAGGTGGACCTTGTGTATGAGTATGGTTGTCGGAGGAGTTGCATGTTTGACGACATTTTTGGTTCAGCATGGTTAGTATCCAAAAACTTTGTGTCTAAGACCCGTAGTTTCTGTTGTAAACCCAAACGCGTTATTTAAAAACTGGTCAGTATGAGCAGAGATCCCATAAAAGTAAGATGCCCTAATTAAAATATACTACGTATCGATACGATGCAAATAATCCACAGCTAATATGTATTAATTTATCTGCAGTAAAACTCAAAGACGCATTTCATCTTCCTGTCTTTCTTACAGAAACTTACATAACTTTGGCTCTATATTGCGTTGGTAAAATGGGCATATCATCATCGTTCGTAGTATTACCTCTAATGGCGTCAGAGTTGTACCCAACCGTCGTGAGGGGACTCGGGATGAGCTTGAGCTCAGTACTTGGCATGCTTGGACCTATCTTCATACCGCTCGTGAATTATTTGGTAAGATCTTAAAAGTAACTCAATTCTATCTGCGATGAAGTTGCAAAGTTGTGGATTCTAATAATACAGAACTTTATGAAAATGAGTTTGAAACCCATTTGGCCGTGTTTTTTATTCATAACAAGATATTATCATTAAACAAATTTTATAGAATTATTAATTAGACGGAGGTCAATACAACTACCATGAATATTTAAAGTTTATGTAAAGCAATGCTTGTCGTAAACTTCTTCATGTATTTGCTCACAACGCCTTTGAGAAAACGGATGGCTTACTAAAACAACGTATGGAAAGATTGGACATACTTAAACTATAAAAACTAAAAACTCGGACTACAGTAATAAAAATAAATTATAACAGGTATCTAATTTCCTAAATTTTGTACGGTTTCAGGGTTCCGACATCATGGTACTTCCATTGATTATTATGGGAGCTCTACTAGTAGCAGGGGGTATAACTAGCTTACTTCTACCAGAAACCCTCAATCAGAATCTTCCACAGACTTTAGAAGATGGTGAGAAAATGGGCCTAGATACTGACTTCTGTTGCAATCCTCCTGTTAAAGAAACCAAGAATACCAACGTAGTCGCTAAAGATAGTGCTATAGAACAAAGTGTGTGTGCTTCTTGCAATGCGTTATGTTCCTGTCAAATGGTAAATGTATCTCTGGTAGATAACATAGCTGCTGTAATTGAAAAAGACAGTGAAAAGGTCGACTTTATATTAGTTAAATAAAATTGTTATTATGAGTTCTGTACCATATAACCAACTATGTAGGTACCTACCTAATAAAATGTTGTCAAACAGTTGTTGCCTTTTTCATCTTAATTGTTATTTGAATCCACGTGATGACAAAATGTTCTTATGAACCATTTAATGATATCATCATTAAGTTTGATATTATTAATAAACATTGGAATTATCATAACTGATATTATGATCAACCCGCAAGGGTTACAATAAAAAAGAAACTATCTCACATAAATTAATCACATAATTTATCTAAAGGTAAACTCTCAATTTAGATTCGTTACCTACATATGAAATAAAGTACGTTATAGAGGACGACGTTATATTGATGATCTATAATAATAATAATTTTAGATACCTCACAGACGGCCGTCTAATCCCAAACTAGGCAGAGTCTGAACCATGGATACCAGGCTGCTGATAAAAATACTGATATATTTTTAAATACATACGTACATATAGATAATATACCCCTAGACAGAACAATTTTATAATAAACATGAATAAACAAGCAAATACATAAACCATTCATTTAATGCAGTCAGTCCTAAGCCTGAATAAATTAGGAAGTTCATTTGAGTTAGACGTTTACTGATGTAATTATAACCACAAAACAGCTACTTAGTACGGCTTCGCTACGCACGGAACGTAGTCATGTCGTAACTCGTAACGTCACACTCAAGTGACTCAAGTCGAAGCTACGGCGCACTGAGATGAGACTAGTCACAAATCACACATACTCAAAATCACGCGTACTCGTAACTAGTGACGCCTTTACAGTTAGGACACTTTACATTTCGTGAAATTCACGTAACGACCCATACCTAGTTTTTATTAAGAGAGCACTTAATGTTGTTTTATAGATTTTAGAATAAAAGAGGTTTGGTATTTCTTGCTCTTGCTTGCTTGCCGATTAAATACTGTTTTACTGAATTATCATACCAAACAACCCGTCGTTATCATTTGGCACTTGTCAGGAATAAATTAAATTTTAGTAATTTTTTGTCTAGTTTAGAGAGTTTTGTAACAACTGACCAAATGGTGTAAATTAGGCAAATAGGACTGCACGTCAGAAGTGAAATACACACATCTGTATATTTGTATCGGAGCTTGACACGAACGGCCACGCGAGTTTAGTGCTTTTTTCTTCAGTGCCTAAAGAAGATTTTACTTCAAAAACATTGTAAATGATCGTATAACTTATGATTATGCTTTCCCTAATATTACTTTACTCTTTGTTAATGCTCTTAGGTTATGACCTATCTACTGTCAAAAGTGCAATATTCAAAAACCATAAAGTAAGAATTAAGTAAATATTTTGACTATGGTTCTTTAATCAGCTGTCAAAAGTCACACTTTTATGTGCGGCTTATATATTATGAATTATCTAATTATTTTTATGAAATAAACAGTTCTGTTTGTGAAATATGGCTTTATCATTTCTACGCAGTAATGTGATTACTCAAAATATAAAAAAACAACTTTACCAAAGCAAACGCAATGCTGGATACGTTGTCCTGTAAGTAATCAGTGGTTGTTTTCCTATAAAAATATATAATTCTAAGGCAAAAATAATATGTAATAATATATAAATATATGTATGTTTAAAAACATAATAGCACAATAAAAGGATGTAACAAAATTTACTGAATATTGTTAAAACTGTCCGGTTCTTTAAAAAGAGTGGTCGTGAGTTTGCCCGATTTCTTCTCACAAGGCTCAACCATTTGGAAACGGGCGGTTATAAATCGATACAGGCAAATATGAAATTATGTTATTTTTTTATAATTTTACATTAATTTGACAAAGCAAACTATTGTTGCCGAGACTGTGTTGACCTATAATTTTAAATTATAAAAAATATTTTTTAAATTAACGATCTCGAATAATTGATGATTAATTTTATGAAATAAAGATATTGAATTTGCATTTGTCTATTGACAGCATGACGTAATTTTTTTTTAACGTAATATATATATATTAATTGTTCAAATTTTCTTCCTGAATCCCTAAATTATTGTAATTTAAAAGTTTGTAAGATAGACTTAAATAGAATGTTTTTATTACAAAGATTAATATAACAGAATAATGAATATCTAAATCCTGACAATAAATACCTCACATCCTTGGCTCTAGATTCCATGTGGTTACACAATGTTTCAAAAACTTTGCCCTTCATTAAGTCTAAATATTGCTTATAAAATCATAATTGTTTCTACCTTTCAGCATACCAGAAATAGGAGAAGATGGAGATAATACATTACTCTCAGAGAATGGGTTACCAGAATTCAATGACTTTACCATTGAGAAATGTATCGCAACCATCAGCAAACAAAGTTTAGAGTATGAAAATGGAACTCGGCAAATAGAACACTCAGCTGCAAATAGCAAAAATGCCTTTACAGATGTATTTAAGCCTTTAGAAATGCTTGACAGCCAGTTGGAGCTTACATGGGGCATGGCAAAGACATTGTACCTCGGAAACAGTTCCTTGATGCCTACTAAGTCATATATTCAAGTACATGAAAGAGCCCACAAAGCTCGGTCAAGCAAATTTAATAGCATTCCCATATTCCAAGCTGCTGTAACAGAAAAGAACCGTCTTAAAAAACTGACAGATGAGGAACAGAGGCTTTTAGATAAGTATATCCTGGAAGGTAAACTAAATGGATTAGATGTCAAAGGAATCAAAAGAGAGAGACTGGACAATATCCTTCCCACCTTACAGAAAGAAAGGCAAATGTTCAGAGACAAAGTAAACGTAGCCAATAAGATTTTTACTAGTACTATCAAGGATAGAAATCTTATAAGAGAGTTTCCACGAGCTCTAGTGAAAGATATGGCCATGGGAGTTGATTCAGACAAAGGCCCCTGGAAACTTACTTTACAGCCTCACATCTATGAACCTTTCATGCAATACTGTCCAGACAGAGATTTACGATGGAATGCCTGGCAAGCACATGTACAAAGGTGCTCTGGATATGCTAACAAGGAAATGGAAACAGCTACACACCTAGAAAATATTAGAAGGCTAAGGATTGAACAAGCTACAATTTTAGGTTATGAGACTTATGCAGACATGAGTATGGAGACCAAAATGGCTGGATCAGTAGAAAATGTGTACAATGTCTTAGACAATTTATTAGAGAGTGCTAGATCAATGCAAGATGTTGAAATAGAGCTGCTACAAAGATATGCACAAGAAAGAGGTTTTGATGAAAAGTTAGAACACTGGGATATACCATATTGGCAAAGGAAACAAAAATGGAGTCTCTATGGTTTTGATGAAGACAAAATACGAGAATACTTCCCCATGCCGAGAGTCCTTAATAGTCTTTTTAATCTGTGCAGTACTCTATTCAATATTCAAATTGTAGAAAGGCCAAGTGTACATGCTTGGCATAAAGATGTCAAGTTCTATGACATATATGAAGAGTCAAATGATATTCCTATAGCCAACTTCTACTTAGACCCTTATGCCCGTCAAGACGAAAAGATTCGCATTTACGATGATGCAGGATGGCATATTGGTATCTGTAACAAATGCACATCGACAGGTACATCTCCATTGTCAGCCTTGATATTCAATTTCCAACAACCGGTTGATGGAAAGCCGTCTCTACTTTCATTCAATGAAGTAACTATTTTGTTCCAAAGATTTGGTCACTCTCTTCGCCACTTGTTAACTAAAGCTAATTATTCTGAAGTTGCTGGGCTCTCTAACGTGGAATGGGATGCAGCAGAAGTTTGTGGCCAGGTTATGACTCATTGGCTATATGACCCAAATACTATAAGAACTGTGAGTGGACACTACAGCACAGAAGAATCATTATCGGATGATATTGTCAGAAACCTGCAGAATATAAGAGGTCATATGTCTGGTTATAATCTGTGTAAAGAATTATACTTATCTAAACTTGATTTGGAACTGCATTCTAAGAAGGCTTTCTGGAGGGACATTGTGAGGGAAATGTGGCCGAAATATCATGCACTACCTTTTGACAAATACGACTCCCATCCTCTTTCGTTTACTAAGATTTTCTCCGAGGAATGGGGAGCAGCATATTACTGTCGTATTTGGTCTAGAATGATTGCTGCAGATATATACAGTGCTTTTGAAGAGGCAAGACATGGTGAAAATGATATATCAGCAGTGGGGAAAAGATATAGGGACACTTTCTTAGCTGTTGGGGGCAGTTGTCACCCCAGTGAAGTGTTCAGGCGGTTCCGTGGGAGAGATCCTTCACCCCATGCTTTACTTAAGAACCTTAGTTTGCCCAAAAAAGTTATAGAAGAATAAAATATGCATTCATGTATGTATTATAATTAGATTATAACAGTTTTCACTATTAATATTATTTATATTTATGTTGTGATATTTTATATTTTGAACTTTTCTTTTTAGTACGTAGTTTAGATTTCTATTAGTAAAACATGTAAAAAATAAATGTGTGAAACAAAATTAAAAATAAAACAAATATACATAATTAATAAATAATTATTTTATTGTTCTTGCTTTAGCAATAATACACAATACATTTTTAGATAATCATTAGGTTTCAGAATTAGACTCAAAAAAAGCAAGCAAAACCTGAAACAAGTTCTAGCCCAAAATAATAATAGTACATCGAACTAAGAGTCAACTCAAGAGTCACAAGTGCGTTGCCGGCTTTAAGTAGGGGGAGAGGGCGGAAGAGGGGGCAGGGAGAAGGGTTAGGGCCTCACTCAGGGGTAACCTCACTCACGCGGCGAAAAATAATGCAAACATTGCTTCACTTCACTGCCGGTTTTCTGGGAGGCCGTGGATCGCTCCGGTCGAGCCGGCCCATACGATCCAAAGCATGGCTCTCCCACGAACAATATTATAGTAAATGATTCCATGTCAAAGTCATCGTTTTTAATTCTGAAAACAAAATATGTATCTTAATTAATCAGAATCAGGATTTTGTTCCCAAGCTCTCTCCATGTCGTAAATATCCTTCTTGATGCTCTCATCTTCGGGCAAAAGTTTGCCTGCTGCCTTCATTTCATCAATGGCCTTATTAAGGCGACCTATCCTGGCGAGGGCGGCCGCACGCCGAGCAATGCACTTGGCTCGGCTGCGACGGTTGCTCTCACACGCCGGTTTCATGAGCTCTAGAGCAGTGGAGCAGTCCTGAATCTGAATCGAAAAAATATAATTTATATGGGAATAATATACCTATTTAGATTTATTTACTTACAAAAAAACTAAAAACGAATATATTATTTCGAAATTTTCACTATGATAACGAACTAAGCACAAAGCAGGTACACTTCCCGCAGTTGAGAAGTTACAAGGAAAATTGGTGACAAAATATACGATCGACAAAGAATTAGTTAAATAATCCAACAAGAAAAGACCGAAGAGAAAGGATACATTTGCGTTGATTAAAACTCAAACCGAAGCGATACAATTGCAAATCAAAGTCGAAGTCTTGAGTTTATGACTGCGTGAACAATATGGTAACGATGCCGAACGGAGCTATAGACTGCATACCTAATGCAATCGCAGGCATCCAATTTTAAATTTAAGTACGTGTTTTAATACCTACTCAATTTTCCCAAAATTCTATTTGTCCAAGAAATAGAAAACTATGCAATTACCTCCGTCTAGCAAGTAAAAAAAAGGATATGATTGCACACTTACACACTTGTTAAAATTTCCAAGCGCGAAATGCGTGGCGGATCTGTTAGCATAGAGGCTTGGGAACTTGTCGGACAACGTGATGCCGTGACTGTATGCGCTGACGGCCCCGAGGAAGTTGCCGTTCCGGAAGAACTCGTCGCCTTTGGCCTTGCACCACTGAGGATCTTGCTCCTCAGGACGCAAGTCCTCCGATACGAAACCTAAGAAAAGTTAAATATGGAACTGATGTTTGTTGTCATGTGTCCTAAATATTGGAAATTACGTCATAAAAAACCCTATAATTAAATTTTAAAAAGATAACCCTAGATGCAAGAGTCGAAGTATTATTTCCCCATTGTGAAGTATTAAATAGTTTCTTACCATTAATTTTTCTTGTCTAAGAACGAAAAGTAAGTTTTTAGCAACTTTTCATGAAGTAGAGGTATCGTTTAAAATATGAAAAGCTACTGAAAACTTGGATAGTGAAAATTCTAAAAAAACAAACTTAGTTTTATAAACTAATGTCCGCTTGTCTTCACGACGACTCCCATCTTCCATCCACACACTTGCCCTAAGTATACCTACCTAGACTTTAAACTGTGAGTATAAGCCACGGTTATATTCTCAATCGTTCAATAATAGCAAAATAAAAGAGATGTTACCAGTTGCCCTCCTCGCCAATGTAATATTCTTCAACCAAGCTTGTTCTTCGTCCGCCTGGGACTCTCTACTGGGCGTCGGAAATGATCGCGGTGTGTGTGTTATTTCTAAGTTCGTCATTTGTCGGAGCCTCGGCAAAACCCTTTTAGCTGCCTGCTCTTTCTTACTTTCAACATATTCTGATTTCACAGGTGTTCTAACAGGCTTTCTAAGAGGGGGTTTCTTAACTGGAGCGATTATTTTCTTTCCAGCATCATCTTTCACTGCATCAGTTTCCATACTGTCTTTCTTTTCATCATCTTTTTTACCTTCATCATCAGATGGAGGTAGTTCAGTGATTTCGACGCCACTTTGCTCGCGATGTGGGCCCTTTATATACTTTGCTTTGAAACCCTCGTCTTGTGGTTGATCAGTAACTTGTTTTTTATTACCATCACACGTATTATTAACTCGCCATTCTTCCAGAGCATCCATTGCCTCTTTTCTTACGGTATCACGCCTGGAGTCCATCAAATTATGATGCTTACCATCTATTTCCATAGCCTGTTGGACCGTGAATCTTTCTAATTGACTCTTCTTTATTTGGCGGTCTTCAGACTGTTGTTTTGCTTCCTCCTGGCATTTTTTAATAACTTCGTGCCTTATTGTCATTTTCTCTTCCTTTGTCAATTCTTTTTCTAAGCATCCCCATTCTATCTGCTCCAGTTTCACTAAATCTAAATATATTAAGTCCTCTTTCACCAGACATTTGCTTTTTTTAATATCTACTTCGTATAATAAAAACACTTCAAACAGAAATGGGCTAAAATGTGCTTTGATATATTTGTTACTTGGAAAAAGATCAACTTTTTCATGACTAACTGGATTAAGAGGTATTCTGATGTGTACCACTTCACTTGTTTGGGACCAGGTATAGTCTTTTACCAAGATTGGCATTTTAAATATCTCTGCGAATACAACATACCAAACGTTAAAAGACGAGTCAGCTTGAAAAACAATAATCTGGTCGCTATGGTAATTTTGCTTTTGTTTGAAAAGTGCGCGCGTGTGTAAATTTATTCCGTTGCACGCAAACTGTTTATAGACACTAAAAGTCTACATTATTACGTAAACTATATTTATCTGACCTCGTTACAAACATCGTGCTTATGTTTTATGCAGTGTAGCAATTCAAACATTATTTACAGTCAAGTCTATTTAGTATATCTACGTAAACAAGATAATAATAATAAATACTTACATAGGTATATCAGTTAGGTACGACTACGTTATAATACTACGTAATTGACGTAGGTACTTAGTTGTTGCGTTCTCTTGAAATGATAAAGTGATAAGTTCTAGTTCAAGCGAATGTTTCGTGTTACTATTTAACTGATTACAAATTGGAGACAACAAGATGACTGCTAAGGTACAGACTGGTAAGCATTTTACACAAAATTTATCAGAAATTAAAATTGGGCTCGAGATCTTTCTGTAAGTATTAATTTTTAAATTCTTAAAAATAGAAAAGTAGGTATTATTAATTTTATACCGCCAGATGTTAAATGCCAGCAAACACCTTAAACGTACCAGGTACAGGTAGGTATAGGTAACCAAGAAAACATTATTTTAACATTCAAACAGCCCTGACTCCTCAGTATAAGGCCTGCAATTATAGAGGTCAAGATTATAGTCACTGGAAACAGTGATTAAATTTATTTTAGTTCGACATGAATTGAAGATTTTCGAAATCATCGGCCACTATGCCACTATACCTACATTCGATTCGTAACTAATAAAGACAGTTCTTCTGAGTATTTAAGGGATCATACCAACCGGTGTATGTTTGTCATTGTGTCGTAGCCCCTTTAATTAAAACTTTGTTGATTTTGGCCTTGTTAGCCAACCATAAAATATAAACTATTTACCATAGACAAACCTAAAGACCTACGCTTGCGGCAATTTTTTTCTAACTCATGGCACACCTATTCCTTGAATACGATACATGTTCGATATAGTACCAAAAAAGTATTAGAGTTAGTTTAAGTAATAAGTATCTAGGCCAGATTGAAATAAAAGTAAACAAGATAACGACTTACATCATTAAAGTAATTTATGATAATTTAGATAGATAATGATTCTGTATACCTACCTACTACAACAACCAATAGGTAGGTATGTGTCAGTTGAGAATTTGCCATGCTTCCCAAATTAATTAGTCAAAGTGCCTAACTTTGACTACGGTCAGCTAGTAATTTCGAGTTTAATCTTGAGACTTGACCTTGTTTCAAATATGTAAATAATAACAAAATCAAAAAGATAATGCGTTATTTCGGAAGTCATAATAAAATGTGTCATTCAACAAATCGATACGACCTTCAAACCTTCAAGAAAAGAGCGTACTCGCCGTACTCCCACCTCAAAGTCCAGCAAGGCACTTGTGATTCTTGAGCTCCAGGTGTCCATGGGCGACGGTAGTCACTTACCATCACGTGACCCGTCTGCTCGTTTACCCTATACCATAAACTAACACTTATTTTGATGTTGTTCCCGTAGGGTCTAAAGGGCATCGATTGTGATAGGTATATAGGCTTTGTTTTATGATATGTAGTGATGATGTGTAACTCATTACTTATTCGTGATACTACATATTATAAGGTACAATACCTTTTTGTTTACCCGAAGTTTCGATCGAATTGCACCGAGTTCATACGTGACCACGATCGGATCACGTCCCGAGTTACACATCTAATACGTCTCTAATTTTATCCTTTTTTTTAACAGTATTAGGGGACGTAAATCCTTCTGCCCTCGGACGTACCCTTACTCATGAACACCTCGCAATGGACTTCTCACACTTCTACTCCAACCCGCCGGCGCAGTTGGCTGACAAGTTCCAAACTCTACCGTATACCCTAGACTTGATTGGATACATCAAGCAGTATCCATATAGTTCTCCTTACAACTTGTTGTTTGATGATAGTGATGCAAACACTGCTGTACTCGAAGATCTGATAGCATATAAGAAATATGGTGGAGGTATGGAAGGCTACTGATAATTTAAGTTTCTTCTATTCAATTCCTGATAGATTCATTTTAACCGACATCAACACAGTTTTTTTTTTTATTCTGGTGCGTGGAGGAACCCCCTTTATGAATGTAGCCAGTTTATTTTGAAGCTAATAACATTATGTTCGTATTATGTATCAATATGTAATTTATTAAATTCGCGCAATACATAAGCGACAAACATTCATTCTTTTGTATAATTGTTTCGTTTTCTAATAATGGTTTCTCCATTTAGTATCTGTCTCCATTACAAGTTACGTAGATACCTACTTCAATTCTAACAATTTTTTTCAAGTTTTATTCCTAGCTGTATGTTCATAATTTCAGGTACAATCGTAGAAAATACAACTGAAGGCATAAAGAGAAATGTGAACTTTTACAAACGCCTGTCTCAAGCCAGTGATGTGCACATAGTGGCTGGCACAGGCTATTATATATCAGACACGCAGGACGAGACGTCTCTACTGCAGTCTACCGAAGACATGTACAATCACATGCTGAAAGAGTTGACAGATGGCTGTGTAGAAGCGTCTGGAATCAAGGCGGGGTTTATGGGAGAGATTGGCAGCGTATGGCCCTTAAAGGGTAACTGTCACATTACAGTTGTGAACGTTTAACAATTTTAGGATTCTTTTTAAAACAAAAGCTCATTTCGAAACTAAAACTAAATTTGATAATCTATACTAATTTAATAAAACTAAACAAAGTTTTGTTGGATTGTTTGTTTATTTGTTTAATTAAACGCGCTGTGGCGAATTGCCACTTGCCCATAGCATAGAAAAGAAACCTTAAGTCTATGCCCAAGACGGAAGTGTAGAGTTATGTAACACTCTATGCTCTCTCTTGTCCCGGCGTTCGTACAACACAGAACGTTTTCTGGCTCTTACCTATTTGTGTAATTAGGTACTCAAGTATTGTATAAAGTGTGTGCTATAAGTTGAGTGATGTATAGTTTTGGGAATTACATATATTTTATCTACCACACTTTTGTGTTACTTAACTGACCGAAGACCGACCTACCACCGGACAGGACTGGACAACCCAAACCACTAAAGCGCTAATCTCTCTAATTAATAGTCGGATTCGAAAAAATCTTTTTAAAATCATTAAATTAATAAAACATTTAGTGTCGTTCACACTAAAGCAAAAGTTATTGATACGATCCAGTAATTAATAGACTGTATTTTGAATTTGTGTAGATTTTGAACGCAAAGCAATCGTTGCCGCTGGAGAGTTACAGCCACAAGTCAAATGTGGAGTGAGCTTCCATCCCCACAGAACACCAGATGCTCCATTCGAGATAATACGCTTGTACCTCGAAGCTGGTGGGTCTGTCGATAAGGTCGTCATGTCGCATTTGGATCGTAAGTACCTTTACCTACTGGTCTTTTAGACTAAGTACCTATACCTATTAATCGAATAAAAACTTTGGTAAGTAAAAGTTAAAAGAAATGTACGGTTTTACTCAGTATGTATTTCTGGGGTGCCCGACTTGTTCCGGACCCGATGGAGGCCCTTTGTCAGGGGGTTAGGCGTCCTGTCGCAACAACGTCAGGCGCGACAGGACGAAAACGAAAACTATACTTAGAATATCTTTAATAAATAGGTATATTATTGGCGTAAGAGTTTTTGGAACCTATGAGCGGAGTCCAGTGTATAAAGTTCGAATAGGGGTGATTATGCGAAACGATGCAACTGAAGTAGAATTCATTATTTAAGAAGCTAAAACTAAACAAGGAAAAGCTATTATATGTGCACCGCTGTGAAAGAATTCACAAACAGTAAACCCATCTCGCCTGGAGAGGCGCTTATACGCGGAAAAACAGAGCTGTACAAAATGTTCCACTCATTGCAGAAGATTAGCCGGAAGCAGCAACATCTCTTTTGATCAAGAAGGACGCGTAGCATCGACGCTTGTTTCCGTACCCCCACTTTCGTTCAATCAAAGCTTTATAATTAATCTACCATCTCAAATTGTTCCAGGAACATTACTACAAGACGATAAACTTCTAGAGTTCGCCGAGCTCGGCACTTACTGTCAGTTCGACTTGTTTGGCTGCGAGGTGTCGTACTACCAGCTGAGTGTGTCAACGGACATGCCCAGCGATGCCCAACGGATGGACAAAGTAGCCCTGCTGGTGAAGGAAGGGAGAGAAGACAAGATACTCCTGTCGCATGATATACATACGAAACATAGACTGGTAAGAGAGAGAGCGGGATCTAACAACATTACAGCTTAGTAAACTGTTTACTTGTATCCTGTCCTAAATGTACCTCCCATTGGGGGTTATCCATTAATTACGTGATGCCGTTTTTCAAACCCCCCTCACTCATTGGTGGTCTCAAAAGTGACTACTGGAATGACATGTCCATGTGATTTATAGTAAAATCATCTGCTTCTTCAACCTTGCCCTGATTTATTCACTCTGGTGTTTAACTGGCCGGTAGCTGCTAAACAACCGAGGCCATATTTTAGTGAAGAAACATTTTTTACCGTAATCTCGAAATATTACACAATTTCTTGCGGAAAAATATTACGTATTTGCCAGGACCCCCCACGTACGATTGCATGAGATTCGACACCACCCTCTCCCCACCACCCTAAACTCACCTAATTAACGGATAATATAGATAATGTAATATAGAATACTAACTTTTAAACTTTCGCGTTCCATGATAATATTATTATGGTAAGGGAATAAACGCGATCAGCTATTTAAAAAATATTACATACCTTTGATTTGCCTGACGTTTCGAGCAGGTTGCACTGGCTGTAGTCACAGGCTGACTGGCTCAGTGGTGCACGCCCTCCGCCTTCGAACCCGTGATCCGAGGTAGAAGTTTCTTCATCTACGCGCACATTTTCGATATTTACCTAATAAATTTGTTTCGCCGTGTCCTTATTCTGTAAGCATACCGATGTGTCCCTAATCTTTTTTTTTGGTATAGGGGGCAAACGAGCAGACAGATCACCTGATGGTAAATGACTACTGCCGTCCACTGCACCTGCAGCTCAAGAGTCACAAGTGCGTTGCGGCCGACTAGGGGGAGAGTGGGGGGAAGGGTTAGGGCCTCCGGTTACCTCACTCACTCGGCGAAAAGCAATGAAACATTGCTTCACTGCCGGTTTTCTGTGAGGCCGTAGTATCACTCCGGTCGAGCCGGCCCATACGTGTCGAAGCATGGCTCTCCCACGATAAATCTGGTGTTATCAGCAGGTACTGGTAACTATTAGCTTAGACATCAGGTTCGAGTTTGATTCTCGGTAGCGCGTCTCTGACTCTTTAAAGTTTCTGTCTATTACAAACTATTTGTCACTTACTTTAACCTCGTGATAAAATCTATATTATCCTCAATATTATCTGAAAATCAATCAGTCAATCAATCAGTTCTATGATTTGTGAAAACTGCCAACCCACTTTTCATTGTGGTTCATTTTAGCCAAACCTCTTTTATGTTGTGAAGTTCATGCCTAGCAGTGGGACAGTTCATGCCTAGCAATGGGACAGTTCATGCCTAGCAGTGGGACAGTTCATGCCTTGCTGTGGGACAGTTCATGCCAAGCTGTGAAACAGTTCATGTCTAGCAGTGGGACAGTTCATGCCTAGCAGTGTGACAGTTCATGCCAAGCTGTGAAACAGTTCATGTCTAGCAGTGGGACAGTTCATAGACAGAGCACCGGTCATGTAGTTTTGCAATACTTTCTAAATTATATTAACACTTCTGTATTTAACGAACTCTTTGCAAAGATTTATTATTTTACTTTCCTTTTTTTTTTCAGATTCGTTTCGGCGGCCACGGGTACTCGCACATCATAAACAACGTACTGCCAAAGCTGAATTCTATAAAAGGAATACCTCAAGAAGTCATAGACAAAATTATCATAGACAACCCAGCTAGATGGTTGGAGATCAAAAATTAAGACTGGAATCACAATAACGAATGTGTCTAAACGTATATTCTATATAAATAACAATGCAAAATAAGTACTGTTCGTTCGTAAGCGCTTCACTTGACAACGGCTGATTTTTAAGTCAGCTTGGTCTGCTTGGTATACACCTAAGTTGGCAAACAAGTACTCATCCAATACGAAGGTAGCATTTACATTACCAGAGTGGTGTCTCTGGAGATCTGGTTGGCGCCCACGAATTATATTTAACTCGTGGCGGAACTATTTACCTCTATAAACGATTGATTAAATAGTTATTTGTTCATACAGTATTGTATTACCAAATAAAAAAAAACGAAATAAATAAAATACGTTATTTTATTTACAAATACAATATGTACCTACTTAGTTTAATTTTCAGGAAAACATCAAATTGAAACATTTTATGTTGAACAACATACTTATGTAGTTTTCTTTAATATTCATTTATACAATACTTTTTGATATTTTATTCTAACACATTTCTTAATAGGAAGGAAGGACAATGTTTGGAAAAAATCAAGTTTAAAAAAATATATAAAAAGGGTATAGTTGACTATGAGTTCAACGTTAAATGGAAGGGTTACATGTCGCACGAACATCTAAGTCGTTGAGTAAAATTCTTAATGTTTGTGTGTATATTAATGCTATTGTAAGATTATATTTACTGACAAACAACAGTTTAACACTTGAGAGAGAACACGAGTCATAAAAGCCATTTACAGCAAACTTGATACTTGTAACGATCATAACACCTAAGGACTTACTACGTCACAGTTTAATTAATAATACAACAACTGGCTTACTTGAATATGTCATTTAAATAAACAGCATCTCTTGCTTTATATTAATAAAGTACAATTTTGATCATAATGTCTAAAATGTATATTTGTGCTTAATCACAAAAAAATATAATATAAATATATATAATTTTATTTTATAGACACTATGAGTTCAAGTTGAATGGAAGGTTTAATAAATATACCTACCTATATTTATTTATTTTAATAATACACATGATACTGAAAAACATGTAGCACGAACATCTAAGACGTTGAGTAAAATTCTTAATGTTTACGTCTATTTTAATGCTATCGTAAGATTATATTTACTGACAAACTACCAGTGGCGTAACTATACCAACTGAGGCTCGTGACAAATTCTGTCTGACATGCACTTGGCCGTTATTTTCTTACGGATGTGTTAAAATATGATATAATTCATTTATATAACTCGTCTATTTTATAAGGTTTTTTTTAAATTAGACACATATTTATTTTACAATTAGAGCCTCCTGTGTTCAGGGCCTTTGGTGCCCTGGGGCCCCTCGGACCGTGAGCCCGTGACATTTTGCCCGCTCTGCCACCCTATTGTTACGCCACTGCAAACTACAGTTTACAACTTGAGAGAGAACACGAGTAATAATAGCCATTTAATTATTATCAGTCAATTACGTGAAATATTTGCGGACATTTCGAATTTACATCAAACTTTGATACCTGTAACGATCATAACACCTAAGGACCTACTACGTCACCAATTAATTAATAGTACAACAACTCGCTCACTTTAATATGTCATTTGAATAAATAGTATCTCTTGCTTCAGATTAATAAAGTACAATTTTGATCGCACCGTAACATGTGTCTAAAATTTACTGAACCACTCGAAGACTAAAATGTACGTAATTACAAAGAGCGAGGGCACATTTTACAGTAAATGTCATCAATCGGTACTTATATCTTCGAAATTATTATAGTTGCCATCTAATGACTGGGTGTCTGAACAATATTAATTTATCACGTCAGTCATTTTCATGTAATTTTAAAACTTAAAATGATACGTAACTCTCTTTTCGTCATGTTCGTACGTCGCACGTCGAATCGAACGGCGTTTCTGATCCTACTGAGTGAGACGCCTACAGACGGTCAGCCGGCGTAGGTATATTTTATACCTAATACGCTGCGGCAGTAGTGAGAAAGACCCGATTACGTATGTTAAAAAAAAAAGAAAAAATGTTACAAACTAAGTTTTATTTATACTGTTCTAATAGGAATATTTACAGTTGGACAATACATACATACACTTACGCTTTTATCCCCGAAGGGGTTGGGAGAGCCGTATTAAACACCCACAATTTTCTTTTGCCATCTATAATTTAGGAACACTCCCAGAATAAGGGGCAAGTCTATTACCGGTAACCGGGCAAGGGGGGTCGTCCATTAATCACGTGATTTTTTTTAGAAACTTTTTAACCCCTCCCCCTCCTCCCTGATGATACGTGGTGAGGTTTTATACTAACTCCCCCCCCCAGCCAAAATCACGTGTATTTTTTATTTCCAAATATATTAAAAATTTTCAAAATATTATCGTTAAATACAGATATAATAGCGCGTTATACGAAAAATTAAATACACGTGATAACTCACTTCATCCCCCCTATTCCTTGTGATATTTCATGATTTTTTCCGACCCCTTTCGAGCCTCACGTGATTAATGGACAATCCCGTCAGGTCCCGGTCAGGGTCGTATACCTGTAACTCGGACAGGCTGTTGCCGGGAAGTACGAGCCCTCTAACATGATGTTACAATAATAGACATTTTTTTTAATAAGGTTCCTTATCGCACGTTACAGTTCAGTCGCTGGGGCCGGCCGGCTAACCGGAAAAAAGTGTAAGCTCTACGAAAAATGCTGACCGCGGGCTAATTTATTTTATTTTTACGCCATCTATGGATTCTGCGAGATACTACTGTAATATCTTGTTTACTAATTATCCGTGTATTAGTTAGGGCAACTTTCACAGATGGCGCAATATGAATTAGTTTTAATAATATTTTGATATAATTGATATATTATTATATATCGAAAGGAACTTCGTTCCAACCAGGTGTCTAAAAGACACCTCACGCATTTTTCTTTATTCTAGAGCGGCTAATTAAACCTAGCTTTGTAACACCTCTCATATCCAGGTCTTCATATTCGTCTTTGCGTTGGTTCACTTTATTGAATATCTTAGATCAAATACACCACAGATATAAGATCTCCTACAAAAAGTGGCACTCGATAATTCTACATTACTTTACGTGCATGCATTTAACATGCCATTGTAATAATAAACCAAACCATACAATGAATGTTTCTGTAAATATGTGTTGTAATAGGTTGATACAAAAACTGCAATGTATAGGGTCTGTAGTTTATTACTTACCACAACATAGCACATATTAGACTCGTGGTACGCGGTCGCGAGACTGAAAAGAACGGGTACGCAAGCACGTATTTAAAAAAAAAAACTAACTTTTTACATTACAGTTTGTTGGTGTTATTATACATTAAAAACTCAAGCAATGATAAAAATATTATTCTTATCAAAAGTACGACATTTCAGGCATTCTTTGCATTTTTAAGGCATAGTTTTATAATTTTTCGGCTACACGTAAACCGTGTCAGCGCTAGAGCGGGCGCGAGGCGTGTGAGCGCCAACTGTGCGCACAAATATATTTAAGCACAGTTCAGTTGGTGCCATTTTTTGAGCGTCGATCGAACGTCTACGGTGTATATGATCGAAGCTGAATATACATTTGTCCGTCGTTGTCGGCTATTCTCATATTTGGTAGGAAATTGATCTTATCATGAGGCTCTCATTGCAATTAAATTCACTTTAATATCGGTCCTATACTCTCAGAATAAATAATGTTGAAAAAATATAAAAAATGTACGAATATAAATGAACAAAGATAACTAAAACATCTCATTCGTGACCGCTGAATGTGGTCTACACTATTATTAACAAAGATATTTAATATAATTTTCTATTTCTAGGACTTTTTAATTTTTTTTTCATATCATATCACTAGCCGCCATTCCCAGATACGTCCACGCTTCCAATGATGAAAGTTTTTTTTTTTCATCAGAAGAGAATTCCGTCCCTATACTACATACATACAAACTCACAAAAATCAGACTTTGGAATCAAATTTGTTTGAAGATCATAAAATGATGAAAAAGAAATTTTCATAGTAATGCTTACGACATCTAACTTAAAGCCAAAACTGGCCAAAACCTGCAATTAAGATTTAAAAGGAAATAATTACTATAATTCATGGATTTTTACAACAAGATAGATTTCAAACATGGGCTGTCCGTTGCCATTGTAACTGTACTGGCCTGTTGGTCTAGTGGTTGGTGACCCTGACTGTTGAGCCAGAGGTCGTGGGTTCGATTCCCACTCAGGACAAGACACTCTGTTTGTTTGGTTGAACGCGCTGACCTCTGGGACTACTAGTTCGAATAGAACAATTCTTTTAGCATTGGATAGACCATTTATCAAGACATAGCCAGACCAATAGGCGGAGCATCAATGAAAAATGTTGCCAAAAAGGGGAAAATTGACGAAAACGAAGTCGCGCAGGTCATCTATTTTTTTTTAGATGTACTCGCATTCTTCAAATCAGCGGCACAAAAATCGTAATGATGAACCCAATGGTGACGAAATAAAAATTTGAGTAACTCCTAGTCTTCCTCTGAATCTTCTTCCAGTTCCTCATCGAGGTCTTCATCCATGAAGAGGTTCTCGTTGATGGGGACATCGACGTCCATGATCTGGTCGGAGGAGGAACTTTCCTTGGACGCGTCGCCCTCGGGCTCGTCCGTGCCGTTGGCGAGGCCGAGGTTGAGCTGTTGCAGGCGGTCTTCTGTGGCTTTCGTACCCGTGTCGTCCACCTTCAAATTAACAATTTATTTAGTACTTATTAACACAAAAATTAACACTTAAGTCAATTGAAGGATGAGATCTGCGATATTATTTAATGAACTCCTCATCGGGAACCATTTTTGAACTGTCATTTAGACGCTTCAGATAGGTCTGAAGTAGCAGTGAGATGGCCACATTGCCAGCAAAACTGGTAACCTCTGAGATAGACAAGTTCTGGAGTGGAGACCGCGTCTAGAGACACGGACACCCTGCGGACAGATGGAGCGACGAGAGCTGACGATGACGACGAGCTCAGTGGCGTACACTATGCTAGGCTAGAGGCCTATGTTCAGCACTGGACGATGAAAAACTGATGATGATTACCAGGGTGCTAATATGTTGATAAAGTTTCGATGTCAAGAATAATGTTTAAGAATAAGAAATTAGAGTAATTCTTTATTAACCCTGAAATTTGTGTTCGATTTGACATTAAATATCTAGTACAGCAATTTGATAGTTTTACTTGGAAAGTTTTTCGAGAGTTTAGAAAATAGGTGACTTTATACATTCTGACGTGTTCGTCTCTCAAATTTGACGCTTGCCGCTACATCGGCGCCTAAAAAACAGTTTTATAACAATATCTTCCTATAATTTATCTAATTAATTGCCTGCTTTTTTATAAAATTAACCGTGTTAGCGTACGAGCGGTGCAAAGTCAACTCAACACACGTTTAATTTCCATAAAACCATGAGGTGGAGAGTAAGTGGCGCGTTTTTTTTATTGTGGTTGCGGTGTAGGGCTAATCCACATGTAATGCACTATTACAATATTTAGGGCATTCGCCTTCGCTTCGCTATTCTTGATGGACCAGGTGTCGTGTGTTCATCGTCTTTAGTACCGAGGAAACTATTAATTTTACATAAATTATAGCACTAATAATAATTATGGCACCAACTTTCCAATATGGCGGCGCGAGCGGCAAAGGTGGCAAAGTATAAATTCGGAAAGAGCAGGTCGATATCTATAAAATTACCAATTTTGAAAAGTACTAGCAAACTAATGCTATACTATTCATTGTAATGTAAAAATTAACAAGGTAATTATATATTCATGAAAAAATTATAATGTTATAAAAGTCTTACCTCAGAAGCTTCCATGCTTATGAGCTCGAACTGCACCTCTCTGTACTCCGTCATATCCTGTTCTTCATTGCCGTAGGTGCCCAGGTCCACGGCCTCGTCGTCTTCCTCATCAGCATCAGCCGCCAGCGCAGGGTCGAAGGAGAACATCTCTCGCCCTGAGAGTCCCACCGCTCTTCCTGCCTTGTAGTCGCTGCGACGCTGTTCGTCTGCCTTGTTCAATGCCTCCTGGAATAATATGGAGATTGTTAAGAGCATGGATTTATTGGCATTTGCTAATTTAGAGATACAAATTCCGTAATTCCAGTTTTTTGCCTGTGGAAAAGATTTAATAGGAAAAAATTAAGAATCCATCTTGTCTTTTCTTATTTTCCATCTTTTAACTTAACTTTAACTTTAATAACATGATAGCGTTACCGTAGTAACAAAAAAGTCATGTAATAATACAATTTACCAAAATATTCTTAAAACTATCTGGTGATTTCAAAGAGTGGCCGTGAGTTTATTTTCCTTCTCACAAAGCTCAACCATTTGGAAACGGTTGGTTATAGATCGACACAGGCAGATAAAGTATTAACTGTTATCCATTTTTATTTTATTTTACTGGTGGTTGAACATGTACTAAACCATTTTACGAAGCGATGTGTGTTAATCTATAATTTCGATTTTTTTTATTTACCATTCCGAAAATTTGATAACTATCATCCTCCGCGCCTTTTTTCAACATAGTTGGGGTCGGCTTTCGGTCTAACTACGATACAATTCCAAAAATTTGATAACCAATTTGATGAAATAAACATATTGAATTGGAAAATTTGTCTTGAATAATTAGATCCTATCAATGGTGCCAATTCTGTTACATCACTCTCTAAACTATATTCTGACTACATTTTCTTCATATAAGATGTAAACCTTGTACACTTTGAAACAAGGTCTTATTTCAAATTTAAACAAATAGGTAACATATGTCGCTATCAAAATAAGCTATTTATTTGTCGACTATAGTCTGACACGCTTAAATAAACTTTAATACCACGTAGCGAGGGCCGCTATCCGTTGAATGCCTGCCATCTTTTATGCTCTGTGTTTTTAGTAAGCGTTTTCGTAAGTGTCGATTAAAATAACGTGAGAGAGATAAAGTGAGTGACAGTTTATTTCGGTAGGTGCTTTGAGCGCGGTGATAAACACACTCACATGTATTCATCACCAATTTTTTATTTCAATTCTAAGAAAACAAAAAAAATGATTTTATAAATGGTTGGTAACAAATTACAAACCTGTCTCTCACTAATCTTCTTCTTCTTCCACGCCAAGAATGTTTCCAGCGTAATCTTTGTCTGGTTAGATCCTAGTGCTGCCCTCTCCCTCTCAATGAGGTCTACGAGTGATATCTCGTTCTTCTTCTCTTCCAGTTTTTTCTTGTCTCTCTTTAGAACGAAGCCGGCCGGCAAGGCATGCCTGTATATACATTTCGTTCCTGATGGACATTCCCAGAACCAACCATACTTTGACTTTTCTACAGCTTCCAAGAAATGCTTGCAAATCTGAAAGTGAAACATTTAGTACAATCTTCAAGAGTTGCAAATAACAAAGATCTCTTATTTTTAATACCATTTACACAGATAGGAGGTTGTTGGCTTTGCTATACTCCATGATTGAACAACCTGATTCAATAGTTCGGCATTATGGAGAGGCTCGACCGAAATGATATGACGGCCTCACAGAAAACCGGCAGTAAAACAGTTTTAACATGCTTACTCGACGGGCAAATCAACAGAATCTGCCCTACATCGAGTCATTTCATAGATAGAGGGCAATCTAAAATGCAAAATATCAACCTTTGGAACTTTCGTCCTTTGACAGAACTAGCTTCACCAGCATAACCCAGGCTCTATCAAGACATGGGGTCGACTCCACAATTGCTGGTTGGATCGACAGCATGCTTAAATACAGAGCTATACATCCTTTCCCCTCTCTTATGGAACATTATGGTCAATGAGCTCATCACTCAGCTCAATGACCGCAAGTCTGACCTGGCCGAATGAGAGAGGCCGAGAGAGAGGGCGTAGAACAGAAGTTTAGGAGAACTGAGACTAACTAAACTATTTGCTCTACTGGACAATAAACTCCTGTGGAACAGGCACCTGGACACAAAACTGAACAAGGCCTGCGTTATTTTCTGCCAATGCAAGACACACACACACCCACAACTGCCCTTGAGGTGGCTCTTGATTTAGCTCCACTAGACCTATGTATGTAGTATATAAAACAGGAAGCAGTTGTGGCAGCCATCAGACTTAAACTTCTGGGTCTGTGATATAAACGAGAGGGACCCCAAATCAAATTATGGAATCAATTAGTGGAATATCAACCACTAATCGCTGCCCCATGCGACAGTATCCCGAAACAACAGCTCTTCGTGAGGAAGTATCAAATACAACTATTTGAAAACGACGATTCACTCGGGAACGACGCCGCCGATGAGCTGGCAAGGGAGGGTTCTACAACACTAACATCATCTACAACTATACTGCTGCAACTTCCCTTCAACCAATTTCGCTCATGGGTAAGGCAACGGACTCGTGAAGCGCACAACGTCGCTGGGCCATCACACCTGGCTGCAGGCAGTCTAAACTGGTGCCGACGAAGATCTCACCACGTTTGTCATCAGAATAGTTGTAGGAACCATTACAGGACATTTGGCCCTGAATCGGCATCTATTCACCATTCGACAGACAGCCCTCTATGCAGAGGATGTCTCAACGCATAGGAAACAGTCGCCCAACGTGGATGAGGGAGTGGCCACACAACGGGCAAATATCCTCGGGGATGCGAGGTCGCTCCTAGAAGCCTTTGAACGCGCCTCAGGTGGCTTCTGTGCTTCTGGAAGGAGCTGGGCTAGCTCAACTAGCCAGCTATATCTGAACGCATAATGGACCGTTTTAGAGTCTAAATGCAGAAACAGAACCCTTAACCAATACTACTCTTTAATGATGGCATGTAACTTAATGGAACTTAACGAGGATACTTCAAAGACTGTATTTAGAATATGGCCCGGTATACTTCTGTTTTAGCTTACAAGTCATTTTGTTTAAAAAAAACTATGATTAAGTTACTTACAATATCAGTAGTAGGTCTCTGTTTATCTCCTTCCCCATGCTTCTTCTCCACCACCTCTTTGAGCTTATCTTCGTCCCAGTTGTCCATATTATCATCATCATCTCGCATATCCACATACAAAGATCGTTTCTCTGCCTGAAAATGAAATCCATTGTCTAGGGTAACTTAAGTTTTATGGCATAACAAATATTGTTTAAAGATTATGAAACAAACAAATTAATAATGGATAAATGGTAATAAATCAAATAACTACAAGCCAAGAAAATCAATGTTAAGTGTAAAGGCATAACTCATATTGTAAATAATAAAAGCAGGGAGATTTGCCTTGAATCGGCGTAACAAAAGGGTGGCAGAGCGGGCAAAATACCAAGGGCCCCCGGCTCGAGGGGGCTCCGGGCCCCCGGCTCGAGGGGGCCCCGGGCACCAATAGTATCGTGCAAATAACTGTATGAGCTTAAGAAAGAACTATCATTTAGACATTACAAACAGACACTTAAATTTGATTTGTTTGTTTTGATAAACTACATAGGTACAGAACAAACGATCATGCTCATCACACAATTATTTGTAATGCGTGGCAATCACAGGATCACAAACCATTAACTAGACCAACAGGCCTGTCAAAATCGAATAACTTAGTAACTATAGTTATTATATGCTCTACCTACCTTCCGTTCAATAGTCAAGTCATGAGAGAACTTGCACCTATCTCCTTTGGTACACTGGCCCTGTTTAAAGAAAGCGCATACCACAGACTTGGGGTCGGTACCTGAAAAAGAAAATTTATTTATTTTTATTTAAAAATAAACCAACTTAAAAAAAAATCTATTCCATAAAAGGCTTATATGGTTTTCAATGGGAACACACAGGCGCAACCGGCTTTCAAATAAAAAAAGAATAGTCAAAATCGGTTCACCCAGTCAAAAGTTACGAGGTAACAAAAAAAAAAATACAGTTCAGTACAGAACCTCCTCCTTTTTTGAAGTCGATTAAAAGTCAAGACATAAAAGGTTTAAAGACAGTCATATAATGCTTTTATCTATTTATTTTCGTCTTTCTCCATCCAAAGGTTGCCTAGGAGTAATTGCTTCCTTGCAGCGGTAAGGCCGCCCTTTGTACATATTCACCTAATATATTATTCTTTATAAAAAATTCTTTTGGTGTACACTAAAGTTTATTCTATTATGCTGAACTTTGAAATGTATAGATGTAGGTTTGTCAAAGTTATAATTTTCTGGATCAGATAGATAGGTAAACTCCATTGTGTACAAAAACATAAGGACTGTATATACATATTCTTCCAGACAACCATTGTATGGAAAAAGAGTTTATATAATGGCAAGAGGAGCCAGTGTATAATTTATTGAAAACACTATCTAATTAAAGCAATCAATATATATAAAAATCAATGCCACTTTTCGTTGTAATTTTATAACTCAAGAAGGGGCACACCTATCCAAACCGAATGTTTAGGCTTGTTCGGACTATTTAGTAGATGGTTTATGTGAAGTTAGCACAAAATCGGTCGATATATTCACTTTATTCGTAGCGAAGCACGTACCGGGCCGCTAGTTACTCATAATAATAGATACACCTATGTATTGACATACATACAAGTAGGCCTGCCATCACTTAAATTGCCGACGCAGGACAAAAACTTAAAAAAATCCAGACACATGGGTGAAACCGACATTCTTTCCCGGACACCTTAAAAAAACGACAATTCCATTTAAATTTTTAGCATGTTAACGATTCATCTAACAATTATAATTGTCCGTTGGCACAGAGTGTACACTTTTTGAAAACCCTGCCCGGACGCTCCCCGAACGCCCTCTAAACTAGGACAAATCCGGGGAAACCTGGACGGATGGCAGCCCTAAATACAAGTAACTATACATATACATGAATAAATAAACGCACACACATTTAAATGCACAGACCCATAAATGTGTGTTGTGTAACAATTGAAATCATTCTTCGAGATAATGACGAGTGTTACGATTAAAACGTGTACTATAATATCGGTACCTCTTGGCAGAATCGGTAGAATCTTGTTATTTTTTACCTATATTTAATTTTTTCATTCTAATTTTTTAGTTTACCTTTCTCAACCTTCTGTGTCTGTACCGGTTTGAATAACATTGCCAATTCCTTCTGCTCTTTCAGTTTGGCATCTTTGTCTTTCTTCTTGTCATCCATCGGCTTAGCTGGGTGGATCCCGCCACTCTTTACTTGCTTCTCAACCTGCTGGATAAACTTTTGTTGCTTCGCACCCTTTTTGTTCTTGAGACCAAATGTTTTGTCCTGAAATAAAAAAATAAGTCCTCAGTAATGCTATGTCGTGAATAAAACAACTAGACATTTGTGTGAATCATCCAATTATTTCATGTCAAAATATTTCTTAAGTGAATAATTTTTAACCCCCCATGCAAAAAGATGACTTGATAAGTATAACATGTGTATCTGTGTATATGTGTGTCAATCTATATATGCATGGTCCAGGTATAATTTGGTTTTTCTTTTGTTAGATGACTTGATCGAGTGTTCATAGCCATAATTCAAGAAAATCTGTTAAGCAGTTTGAAGACCATCAGCCCTCTTCTAATAGTTGAAGGGATTTTCGAGTTGCATGTATTTTTAATTTATGCCTGTGAGGTAAAAAGAAAAGGCCCCATATTACAGACTTTATTTAATAGTTAATTTTTTTCACCCCCAGCATCAGTTTCTACATGACCATACCTAATTTGTGGTTTACATTGTGGAAAAATCTGCATTATTTGCATAATTAGAATATTATTCAAAACATATAATTATTTACACACATACATTACTATTATACATACATTACTACTCCACGTTAACATAATCAATAGATATTATATACCCTTGAATCGCCTGACAATTCAACCAGGTTGCACTAGCTGTGGTCACAGGGTAAATCTAATATATAAAATTCTCATGTTGTTGTATTTCTTACCAAACTCCTACGAAAAGGCTGGACCGCTTTTTTATGAAATTTTGTGTGCATGGGTAGGTCTGAGAATCGGCCATCTACATGATAAGGCAATCGGCAATCTACACCTAAATGATAAGGGTGACCCACCCCTAAATATTTTTTTTTATTTTTTTGACACCTTTTTGGAACGAAGTTCCTTATGGCGCGTTGCAAAAGGGGGCTAAACGGAAAAAAATTAAGTTGTAACGACACTTTTTGCTATAGTAAAAGAAATAAAATTTTATTACAATTCCTTCACTAATTAATCGAAAGGAACTTCGTTCCATCCGGGTGTCCCTTGACACCTCTCATTTTTATTTTATTATGATTTAGCATTAAAAAATACATACAACTTCAACTTTTCACCCTTCTAAGAAAAACCCATGTTTTTTAATCATGATTTTTATATTATTCTGTTCCATCCACAGATCCGCAATAGGGTTACAAGATGGCAATCAAATATAATAATTGTAGCACAGTAAATTTTCATGTATAGTTTATAATTCCAATTTACTTTAATTATATCTTTTTTTAAATTATTTATTAAAACTTTGTGCAAGATTTTGAATATTTTCCACCATACAGTTTAATAATCGAAATTTTAGTAAAGGGAAGAAGTTTATTAATCTTTATCACTACATATTATAAAACAAAGTCCCCCGCCGCGTCTGTCTGTCTGTCTGTCTGTTCGCGATAAAATAAAAAACAACTAAATGACTGACTGACTATCATGCGGTTTTCACCAATAGACATTCATGAGGAAGGTTTAGGTGTATAATTTGTTAAGGTTTTGTGTAAAATGGTTGAAATATGTTGATGATCGTTGAAGATGTCTCTGCTACCCGTGCGAAGCCAGGGCGGGTCGCTAGTAATTATATATATATCATTGAATGCAGTTAGTATTATTAAAGACAATAATATAATAATAACTTGAGACACCTCACACACGGCTGTCTGATGTTAAACTAGGTAGAGCCTGTACTATGGTCACCAGACTGCGAATAAACTAACTTATATGTAGATAAATTACACCCAGACAGAACAAATGACCATGGTCATCACACCACTATATAACGATGCCAACAGGCCCGTCATATATTATACCTCATACACTAATATTTTTCTTTCAGGTGCACTTGCGATAAAAAAGTATGATCCGTGGAAATGCATTATTGCCTGCATTTCTAGCCGGCCTAAGTCCTAATAGTGCATTAGCTAGATAGATGTTATTAGCTCCAAAATGATTTTTCCCTATTTATTTACCTCAATGACTTTCTCCTTTTTCTTCTGGTCAGTCTTTTTACTGGGGCCTGCGCCTGCACTAGTTTTTTTAGGAGGCATGGTTATGTTTTTCTTCGACTTGAATTTTCTAGTTTATATAACACTGCTGTTGGCCGATCTTAATTTCCTATTATAGGATGCAAAATATTCCTATAATTGGTGTTTCTATTTGATAGATACTTGTTTTTAAGGATAAGTATCTTCCACGGAACACAGCATGCATATGTGTATAGGAATAACACGTTCCAGTTACTGAAGAAGCGCTAAATTTGTATTTTTTTCTGGTCTTTGTCACTCTTTATTAAAATATATATATCGCTACTCTTCTCGACACGGTACCATAAAGTAAGAAATACTAAACAGAAACGATTCTGAATTTCTCCTTAGTCTACGACCATAGAGGTATTATATCTAGAGGCGGGCGGCAAGCAACAATCTGTCGACGTCGGTAGAAAGAGAAAGAAGACAGCAATTTACATGCATCTCTCTCGCACCTCAACGCTGATTTATATAAAACATCTCTGTTTTTATGAGTAACTGTTTGATAAAGAAGATAGGATAACCGCATCAAATAAACATTTTGCTTATTTTGAAAGTAAAGTTTCCTCCTAAGCTACTGTTATTTTAATTTTCTGTTCCTTATAAACTGTAAAAATAATTTATAGTGTAATTTCAGAGCAACATAAAAGGTTCGGTAAAGCATTTACAAACATAACAGCTTTTTGTCATGTTGAATTTTTTTTTAAACTATTAATAACTACAACATTTTCATGCTGCTGTATACTTACAGGTGCATAGGTTATGTTTTGGACCTCTGATGACATTTACTCATAGGTATACTTTGAGTCAACCAATCAGCGAAGAGGTGCGGAGAGATACATGTCTCCTTTCTCTTTCTACTGACGGTGACGTCCGAATCCCACATACAGGGAATCCCAAAGAGCGGGAACCCAATGCGTTCCCGCCTCTCGCTATAATACCTCTATGTCTACGACAAGGAGTCTACGGAAGACATTTAAATATGATTTTTGGGTTGAGTGTTGGTCACAAACACAAATAATAACAACAACAATAAGTATTGTGAGGAGGTTTCTGTCTCTGGAACTCTAACTACCGCTGCACCGGTAGCTTGGTCGGTCGATCGGACATAGTATCCTGTATATCCTGTGTAGTATAGATAAATATCTTTATCAAGCATTTCTTTAAGGGAAAACTTCTTTAGGCACGTTAGGCACTTTTGGTATAGGGAAAAAGCACTGAATATAACGTCGCGTCACGTTATATTGTCACTACTTTCCCACGTAAGTCCCGATCCCGTGGGAATATCGCTATAAAAGTAGCATTTGCGTTAATCCAGGTCCCCAGCTATCTTCATACCAAGTTTCATCGCAATTGGTTCAGTAGTTTTTGCGTGAATGAGTATCAAACATCCATACATCCTCACAAACTTTCACGTTTATAATATTAGTAGGATGATGACAACACATGTAAATATTTGTGTGTACCTATGTATTTTCACTTCTGACGTGAAGTCTTACGATTGACAGTTTTTTATTTATTTTAAACCGTTTAATGCTATAGTAACATCTGAGTGGTGCAAACCTCCTATCCTGTGTACTGTTCGACGCCTACAACACACGGGATAGGAGGTATGCGGACACCATCGCTTGTCACAGCAATAGGGAACGTGCACAAACTTTAGGTGGCAGCACAAATCAACACGAGAGCCACAGTGTGCTGAAAAAAAGAAACTTTTTAGAACTGTTTTCATGTTGCCGTCAATGTTTAATTTGTATTGAAATCGTTTTCGTTATTATTATTATTATGATTAAAATTATAAAATATGGATTTCAAAGAAATATAGAAAAAAAATTTGGAAGACAAATAACATTACTACTAATTTCTTAATGTTTTTAAAACTCATACTTACATATATTATGTTTTTTTACTGCATATATTCACTTATATCATTTATCACATAACCATGAAGAGTGAGTATTTTTATACCATGCGACTTATTTTTGTTTTTTTTTAATGTTCAAGCATCCAGAAATGCAACAATACATTTTCACTTAGTTAAATGTTACTGTTCACTGCTTTAAGGTGATTATTTAATAACGTGAAGTGCCAATATTAGTATTGTTTTCGTAAAAGGTTGGGATTTGCGCCACCAGATAGTAGAGCCATCGTTGTGCACGTTCCCAATACGATCCTTATATTCCTTATAATGCTACAGCGGTGTTGAACGCTTACTGTAAGTACTGTTTACTGTACTCTGATCCTTCAAGGGAGATAGACGTGATTTAAATGTCCCTAATACATTCTGATACTTTTTTCGATACAGAACATTAACATAAAAACATATTGATGTTGAATGAAAAAAAAAAATTGGTTGCCTGTAAAGTCGGTATACGGGCGAAAGTTTTACGTGACAACGACTTTGAGTGGTAAAATAATTTTAATGTGAATATTCATTCGTATATAAATTATATATATATTATTATTATTCGTATATTAATTCGAATATTCACGCGTGCCTCTCACTCGCTCTCATTGTGAGCGCATAACGTGAGCGGAGCGTAACGCAGTTTCTTGAAGTGTCACCCGGCAAACCAATTTATAAGACGTTGTCACGTCAAAAATAATTCAAATTATTATAATTTTTTTTTTAATATTGTAGTATTTATTGTAATTTTATATAATTTTACTTATAATATGAATAGACTGTTAATGAATACTGTATATACAAACCTTATAATTAAGTTTATTAAAACTAATTTAAAAAAATATATATTTAATGTTATTGTATATCGATATGTATATTATTGACAAAATCAGTACAATACTATTTGTTGTGAGCGGAGTTCCGACGGGTTTGAGAAACATTTGGCTTAAGGCGTGACCTGAAGCGAAATGTTCAACTCCTTTTCATTTGTCTATGCAATAATTCAGCACTTCGTCCGCCGATGTAATACGGGCTTTGTTTTGACGTTTCTTGTCATAGTCGACGTCTAGCCATCTGTCTAACTAAAACTAAATTTATAGTCTGTGACAAGTGATCGTAGTGGCCGGTCGTATATAAAATTAGTTCTCGGCCGTGCGTAAATGGGAAGTAAACAGTCGCTTGAATTAGGCCATGGCGAACGATACCTTGTGTAAATGTAAACAGTACAAACATAAATAGTCTGTGTTTAAATCATCAATCATAAGGGATAATCACCATGGAAATTGTCGACGTTGAAGAATGCCAGCCCGACCCCGTAGCGGTCACAAGAAAGAAAAGTTTCTGGGCTAAAATTAACAATAGGACAACATACAGTTATTTATTTAACATAGTAGTATCGATACTATTGCTCACATGTCTGGTACTAGTGCTCTATTTCTTCAAAGAATATCTAAAAACGATTTTATATTGGGTTGACGCGCAGGATCCCTGGATAATATTTTTGTTATTTATGGGCTTATTTTTGGTGGTGAGTTTCCCAGTGACTATTGGTTACTTAGTGTTAATAATTACTAGTGGTTACTTGTTTGGAATAATCCAGGGTTTAGGTACTGTTTTGGTGAGTGCGAACTTTGGCGTGGCAATAGCTCACTTTACGTTGAAAGCTCTTCGGAACTACCTACCGCTGGACCGGCTTTTGAAAAACGAAACAGCCAGGGCGCTGTTGAAGGTGATCTCAGGGCCTCAGGCCTTTAAAATCGTATTCTTCGCGAGACTGACTCCAATACCTTTTGGATTGCAGAACACAATATTCGCTGTAAGTATTTTGTTTTAAATTTGTATTAAAACCTATTTGTAATAAAATCTTAGTTTGACCTTAGTGCCTTATTTAAAAAAAATAAAATTCCAAACATGACCAACCTTTTTAACCTTAAGCTGATAATTATTATTACATAAACATATTGCTGACTTAGCTCTTCAACACTGACATATTTTTTTAAAATTATAATCTGTAACCAAGTGAAAAATATTGATAATGGCCAGTGTCAATAAGAATATTTTTAATTTGTGTATTCACCATGTATTCACCTTCTGTTTGGTCACTGGTCGGCTCCTATGGATTTTACTATGATAGTATGAGTCTATAATCTTTTTCCATAAATAGGCTACCTAATTCAAAAAGAATTTTACAAATCATACTTTTTCTTTTTTTTTTTCTTTTTTAACTTTATTTTATTATTAGAACATGACTACAAATGAATAAACCAACTATATCTTTATAATAATTAGTCACTGTTATAATATAATATGAATTGTTAATTTAGTCAACAGTGAGGTATAACTAGCAGAATAAAAAAAAAACAATATGCAAATTATCTTTTTATTTTTAAACATTTACCTGTTGCTACTTACATGATGGATAACATTAAGCAACGATGATATGCAAATTCTTTAAACTTGTTTTATAATGTTCAGATATAACCTAAATTATTACCAGTTACTAGGGAATATGCAAGTATTTTTTTTATATTCTTTGACATAATTCCATGTCATTTCATTACTTAAAAAAAATATACATTATACAATGCTATCAATGACTACAGTTAAAATAATAAAAATAATACTACTGCCAGTTTCGTGTGATGCCATTTCGGCGCGCTTTTTCTGTGACGTCATGGACCACTATCTGTTTTATTCTTTGATTAGCTAGCTAGACAGTACGTCTCTCCTTGGCAATGCTTGTTTCTCGCAGGGCGGCCAAGGTTGGTATGCGTCACTTGCTCGTTACCTTAGCAGACCCAGGCGTGAGACGGTGGCGTGGGGCAAGGCCCTCAGCACGCAATGTTGTCGCTGTCAGGCGGCTAAGGTCAGCCGGGGTTTTCGAGGACTTCATTCGTAGATTATAACCAAGCCCGGTGACAGATGACCCACATGATAAAAACTGTGTTTGTGCCACTATTCTATAGACCCAATCTGACTGTTGAATTATTTTAATTTGCCTAATGCCTGTGTAGCCTAATTCAAGATAGCTTATACTATTTCTCATAAATCTGGCTATCATATACAAAAAATGAAATAATTTTTCGAATCTGACTGGTAGTTCCAGATATTAACGCATTTAATCAAACAAACAAACTCTAGCTTTGTTGAACATGTTTAGTTAAAGATACAAAACCTACTTATTATTATTGAAAAGTACACAAACGCTGCTATAATACAATTACTAAATACATTTAAATAATAATACAAAACATAATAACAAAAAAAAAAAAATTACATTACAAAAAAGTTGTGACATATGCTTAAAAAGTTAGGAGGCTCCAATTCAAGAGAAATCCGTTTTGCCCTACCTCATACAAATTGCAGCCGGTAAAGCATACTATAATATAGTATTTTACTATTAATCATTAGTAGACAATATATCCATAGAATCTAAAGGGCTCACTGTAAATTACAAACAAAAAAAAACAAAATGTAATTACGAAATCTCCCAATGTAATTCCCAGAAATCTAAGATCAACATGTGATATTTTTGTCACACATGAAATAAACAAAGTGTCATTATACTTTATTAGAACTAAAAATACATACATGATACAATTTATTTGAAATGACTGGGTTTTTGTTTACTACTTTTTAAAAGACTTTGTGGGTTCAAATTCGAAAATTTGTTTTTTTTTTTGATAAAGTAAAACCAATGAACTCTAGGTAGCATTTATTAGTTGCAGTTTTGAACCCCACCCAGGACACTACTGAGACGTGAACCCATTTCTTACAGAAGCATTTAGCTCAGCTGGACGAGTTCAAACCATCCCCATCCAGCTTATCCTTAAATGAGTTAACCATTTAAATCACTACATATTATAAAACAAAGTCCCCCGCCGCGTCTGTCTGTCTGTCTGTTTCGCGATAAACTGAAAAACTACTGAACGGATTTTCATGCGGTTTTCACTAATAGACAGAGGTATTCATGAGGAAGGTTTAGGTGTATAATTTGTATGTATATTTAAATAAAAAATACTAAGGAACTGATTACATTAGCATATTATTACTAACAAAGTCGCGGCTGTTGCCCGCGACTTTGTTCCCGTGGAAATTCAAATTGATCTTACGGGAACTGTACATTTTTCTGAGATAAAAAGGATCCTATCCTTCCCAGCTGTCCCTGTCAGCCGTCTAGTCGTGACAAGGTAACAAACAAACAGAGTTAATTTCGCATTTATAATATTAGTATTGTTGATACGATATGAGGGGCTCGTGGCTAATTGGTAACCAAGTACGTTAGCACATTACAAAGTTAAATAATACTAGCCAGGTCAGTCTAGGATGGGTGACCATGGTGGTGGTGACTCCCAGCCGTGGTACCTGCGGATCCCTCGGTTGGGCATAAACCTACGCTTGCCCGGGTATTGGGGGATCTCTGCCCGGGTCGACCTTTAGTTCTCCCCCAATCGTGGGTCTAAAATGGAATCTTTAAATTTAAAAACAAAAAACAACGATGAACAAAAGAAGGAGAAAGTGAATAGGAAGGAGAAGAGTAAGAGGGTGGAGAGTCAGAAGGCGGAGGACACCTCATCTAATGACGAGGGAGTTTTACTCAGAACGCCTATCTCGGAAGAGCTCCCAGAAGTCAATCTGACTCCTGGGAGCAGAAGAGTTTCGGAGCGTCTACGTTCCAAGGCCGGACTATCCACAGGAACAGATAACCAAAGTCCTGAGGCTGTGGATATGGAGGTTGAGCTCCGAGATCTAGAGAGCCGAAAACGAGGACGCTCAACAGACGAGGACTATGAACCGTCCAGAGATATGCTCCCGCCCAAAGTGGCTAGTAGCCAAAGAGGGCGGTCGAGGTCGCGTACGCCGATCCCTGTTCCGGCTGGGTCTGCCTTTTCAAGGTCGGCATCATATGCGCGAGCTCGCGCGGAGGGTGAGATTGTTGCGGAGGAGGAGATCGCGGATCTCCTTGTCAAGATCCGTGCACCGGTGGAAGTGGGTTCTGTCCCTCAAACACCGGTAACGTTGAGGGAGAGGACGAGTGCGGCGGTGGCTATCATTCAAAAAGTGGCCACCAAGTCCACGAACCTTAAGGGTTCCTTTGTTAGGGCCCTTAAGGACTCCTCCTCCACCATCTCTGGGGTTGTTGAGACTCTCATTGGGGACGTGAAGCGCCTCCAGGCCGCGAATGAACAGCTCACGGCACGGGTTGCTGAGCTCGGCGCTCAATTCTCCGAATTTCGGGCGCAGGCGAATTGCCCTGAGCAGCTGAGCCCGGTTGCCCAGCAACCTGCCCCCTCCCCTGTTTCAGATGCCCAGCAATCTGCCCCCTCCCCCGTTCCGGATGCCCACTTGCGTCACATTATAGACGCAGTGTGGCGCATGATGGACGGGCGCCTCGCGGGACTCGAGGCAAGGCTGCCTCCAGCCCCCATCGTTCGGCCGCCGCTCGCATCGGATAAGACGAAGGCCGCATCAGCCTCGACACCACTTCCCGTCGTCGGTGGCCGCGTCGCTGTCTCATATGCGGTTGCGGCGTCAGCACCAGGGCCTGCTCGGGCGGCTCCGAAGGGTGGGCGACCGGCTAAGACCGCAACAAAGGCGGCGACGGGATTCCCTTCGCTCCCCTCTCCGGCACCTAGAGGAGCGAGCACGCCTCACGCTCCTTCTGGTGCTAAGCCTGCGCCTGGACCTTCTGCGTCTGCCCCTTCAAACGACGGTTGGCAGACAGTTGAAGGCGGCAAAAGCCGCAGGAAGAGGAAGAAGGCGACCAAGAAAGCCACCTCGTCACAGGCACCGGCAGGAGCCACGCAAAAGAAGACAGCGGGAAAGACTCGGCGGCTCCAGCCACCGAAAACGGCAGCCGTGGTAGTTACAGTGCTACCGGAGGCGGCAAATTGCGGTATTTCTTACGCTGCCGTCTTCAAAAAGGCTCGAGACCACCTCTCTTCCGAATTCGGGAGCGTAGGTGCTCGACTACGCCTCGCCCAGACGGGGGCTCGAGTTCTCGAGTTCCCCGGGGCTGAGGGCGCGAAGACGGCAGACATCTTTGCAGAGAAGTTGCGGGGTATCTTTGCAGCTACGGATGGAATACGGATCGCCAGGCCCACCAAGTGCGCCGAGCTGCGCATATCGGGACTGGATGATTCCGTGACGGTCGATGACGTCCGGGGTTCAATTCAGCAGAAGACGGGTTGTTCCTCGGATAACATTAGAATCGGCACCATCCGCCCCGGACAAGGAGGACTTGGCACGGTGTGGGTCAGCTGTCCTGTGGCAGCCGCCAAGATGTTAGGCGATGCCGGGAGAATCCTCATCGGTTTTGTAAACGCCAGAGTTACTATTCTGGATGCAAGACCGATGAGGTGCTTCAAATGTTTGGCGGCAGGACACACCCGCGTCAAGTGCGGAAGTTGTTTCGACTGCAGCGGACTTTGTTTCCGCTGCGGTCGACCGGGGCACAAGGCGGCGGAATGTTCCGCCGCCCCTCACTGCCCAGCGTGTGCAGCGGGTAACCTGCCCGCTAATCACCAGATGGGGCAGGGAGGCTGCAAGCCTCCCCGCGCTTCTCAGACAACATCGGGGGCTAGCCAGTCGACCCAGGCTGCCTCCGACGTCATTCCTGCGTCCTCGTCGTCGGCAATGGAGGGGGTTGTAGAGACAGTCTCTTAATGGACCAAGTCTCCAACCTCCTTGTCCAGACGAACCTGAACCACTCTGCCGGTGCGCAGGACCTTTTCCTGCAAACCATGGTGGAGTGGTCGATAGGTGTGGCCGTAGCCGCGGAGCCCTATTACGTCCCTCCCCGTCCAAATTGGCTGGGTGACCGGGACGGCTCCGTGGCAATCGTCGGCTCCACGGCGGCTCATTCCCCACCCTTGTCGCTGAGAGACAAGGGTACTGGATATGTTGCTGCCGAATGGGGGGGGATCACCATATATGGTGTCTACTTCTCCCCCAACCGGAGTCTGAGCGATTTTGAGGTTTTCCTTAACAACTTTGAGACCTCGATGCGGCGTCTGGCGTCTGGGCACGTCCTGGTGCTGGGGGACTTCAACACAAAGTCCATTGCGTGGGGTTCCCCCAGGACGGACGCACGGGGCGATGCCGTAGAGGAGTGGGCGGCATCGGTGGGCCTCTGTCTCCTAAACAGAGGCTCCACCAATACGTGCGTGCGACAGCAGGGGGGGTCGATAGTGGACCTTTCGTTCGCTACCCCCTGCTCTCGCCGCACGAGTAAGGAACTGGCGTGTCCTGGAGGAGGTTGAGACGCTCTCGGATCACCTCTATATCCGATTTGAGCTCTCCCGGTCCCAGGACCCCAGAAGGGGTCACATGGCGCGGCGTTCTTCGCGCTTCCCGCGGTGGGCTGTCTCGAAGCTCGATAGGGACCTACTGGAGGAGGCAGCCATCATTCACTCGTGGCTGTCTCCGCAGCCTCTGACCGTGGAGGCAGACATGGGGGCAGGCCGCTTTCGCGATGCGATTACGCAGATTTGCGATGCGGCCATGCCCCGCGTTCGAGGTCGTCGGCCTCCAAGGAAGGAGGTCTACTGGTGGTCCCAGGAGTTGGCGGACCTCCGCGCGGCCTGTACTCGTGCCCGGAGGCCCTACACTCGCAGTCGGCGACGTCACCGCGAAGAGGGGGAAGAGGACCAGCTTCATGAGGAGTACCGAGAGGCGCGGCAAACTCTGAAGCTGGCCATTAGCCGCGCCAAAGAGGAGAAACGAAAAGAGATGCTGGAGGGTCTCGATCGTGACCCCTGGGGTCGCCCATATCGCGCGGCGCAACAAAAGCTCCGCGCGTCGGGCCCCCCCCTTACGGAGACTCTCCAGCCCAGCTTCCTGCAGGAAGTGGTTGAGGGCCTTTTCCCGCAACGGGTGGAGCACGTACCCCCGTCGATGGCCCCCTTGGCCGGAGACGACGGGGAGAACGAGGAGAATGGTGTTCCGCCCGTCACGGAGGCGGAGGTAGGGGCGGCTGTTCTACGGATCCGTTCCAAGAACACCGCCCCCGGGCCAGATGGGATCCCTGCCCGAGTGTTGGCCCTGGCCCTCGACCATATGTCCGACCGCCTCAGGGAGGTGTTCGACGCTAGCTTGGCGTCCGGACGCTTTCCTGACTGCTGGAAGAGCGGGAAGCTGGTACTTTTAAAGAAGCCGGGACGGCCTACCGATTCGGTCGCGGCCTACAGGCCCATCGTGTTGCTGGACGAGGCGGGTAAATTGTTTGAGAGGGTGCTCTCTGCCCGCATCGTCCGGCACTTGTGCGAGGTCGGCCCCGATTTGTCGGACGCCCAATTCGGTTTTCGAGCGGGGCGTTCGACAATCGGTGCCGTTTTGCGCCTGAGGGCCGTGACCGAAGAGGTAGTGAGCTGTGGCGGCGTGCTGTTGGCGGTGTCGTTGGACATCGCCAACGCGTTCAATAGTCTGCCATTCAGCTGCATCAGGGAAGCACTCCACTATCACGGAGTGCCAGGGTACCTGAGGCGGCTAGTGGCAGACTATTTAGAGGAGCGTACCGTCATGTACGAGGACCGAGATGGAGTTTTGAGTCGTCGGCCCATGTCGTGCGGTGTTCCGCAGGGGTCTGTCCTTGGACCACTCCTGTGGAACATGGGGTACGACTGGGCCCTTCGAGGCGACTTCCCCCCCGGGCTCGGCGTAATCTGTTACGCCGATGACACGTTGGTGACGGCCCGGGGGGTGAACTTTCAGGAGGCGGCGCGCCTGGCCACCAGGGGAGTCTCCCTGGTGGTCGGGCGCATCGAGGCGCTGGGTTTACGGGTGGCCCTGGATAAGACGGAGGCCCTTTTATTTCATGGGCCCCGTCGTGGTCCACCCCCTGGCGCCTCTATCGAGGTCAACTCGGTCCTCGTACCGGTTCGGGCCCACATAAAGTATCTGGGCCTGATCCTTGACGGAAGGTGGCGCTTCGACGAGCACTTCCAGCAGCTTGCTCCCAGGCTGGTCGGCGCTGCGTCCGCCCTTGGGCGACTCTTACCCAATTTGGGTGGATCCAGCGTCGCTACGAGGCGGCTCTACACGGGGGTTGTCCGGTCAATGGCACTCTACGGTGCACCGGTGTGGGCGGAGGCTCTGACCGCCCAGAATAGGGCGCGCCTCTGGCGCCCTCAGAGGGTTATGGCGGTTAGAGCCATACGCGGATACCGCACCGTGTCGACGGAGGCGGCGTGCGCGTTGGCCGGGACTCCCCCGTGGGATTTGGAGGCGGAAGTGCTCGCCGAAGTATATCGGCGAACGGCTGAGTTCCGGGCGGGAAGCGGCAGTCGGCCCCCGCCCGAAGAGGTACGCGAATGGCGTGAGGCCGCTCGCCGAGCCACCATGGCTCGTTGGTCGTCCCGGCTGGAGGCTCCACGTGCTGGCTTTGCCGCCGTGGAGGCGCTCCAGCCGGTCATCATCGAGTGGGCAGGGCGGCAGCACGGGACCCTTTCCTTCCGACTGACGCAGGTTCTTTCCGGGCACGGCTGCTTCGGGAAGTACCTGCACTCGGTCGCTAGGAGGGAATTGAGTCCTGCCTGTCACCACTGCGACTGCAGTGAGGACTCGGCTCAGCACACGCTGGCGGTCTGCTCTGCTTGGGCAACGCAGCGCCGGGCCCTCACTGCAGTCATCGGAGAGGATCTCTCGCTACCGGCCGTCATACGCTCCATGGCCGGTAGCGACAGGAATTTTGCCGCGGTCGCGACCTTCTGTGAGGAAGCCATCTCACAGAAGGAGGCGGCGGAAAGGGTCCGGGAGGATGACCTCCACTCGGACTTAATTCGCCGCCGGCGAACCGGGCGGCGGAGGCGCGCTTACCAGCGCCTCATGCCGCCCTGAGTGTGGCCGCGGGTGGACGGGACGGGTTTTCCCCTCCACCCGCTACAGTGGCCCCCCGCGAGGAGGCGACGTCCGCGTGTGCCTGGACGTCGCCTAATTGAGAAGTTCTAAGTTTTTACCCGGAGGTGGTGCCCGCGCTTAGCGGGCAGGCGCTAGGGGGGGTCCGGATGTCTTAATAAAAGCTGTTCCCGGATCCCTCCTCCTTAAGGCGCAGTACGGCACACCGTGTGGTTTTAGTCGGTTCGATTCCGACACACCGCCCCACCGAAAACCCCGGTGGGGTGACGGCCCGAGGGGGTTTCCACACGCACAAAAAAAAAAAAAAAAAAAAAAAAGGATGGGTGACCATTCTTAACACATTGAGACCCCTCCGTGCCTCGGAGAGCACGTTAAACCGTCGGTCCCGGGTGCCATACAAACATCTGTGGCATTCGTTACAGGTGGTTGGATCCCTAAAAAGTTCGACAACCTTGTCTAAATACAGAACTTCGATATCGCCTAGTACTTGGGTTGTAGAGGTCTGATGGCAGTCACTATACGTAAAATATCAAAGTTCAGCCGTAGCGTAGTTAGACTGAAAGCTGACCCCAACTTAGTTGGGAAAAGGCGCGGAGGATGATGATGAATATTGATGTAGGTATCGTTCTGCTGGGATTTCCCTTATATTGCCTTAGTCCACAATTTGCCCCAGTAAAATGATGACGTTATCTTACATGTTATGTAAACATTAATATCATGATGATTTCATTACATATTCGTAAATGTAGTAACATATAGAGAATCAATGAAAATGTATATTTCATAGTGCCTCAAGTATACCTTACTTCTTAAATGTATGATTATATTTTGAAGATAGGTAGAAAAATAGTATATATCACTACATATTATAAAACGAAGTCCCCCGCCGCGTCTGTCTGTTCGCGATAAACTGAAAAACTACTGAACGGATTTTCATTCGACTTTCACTAATAGACAGACTGATTCATGAGGAAGGTTTTGGTGTATAATATGTACCCGTGCGAAGCCGGGGCGGGTTGCTAGTTACGAATATAGTACAGTAAGAAATCTATTCTAAGGCTCTGTTTTGGTATGCTAAAGGTTAATAAATAGCTTATTAACCTTTAGCACTTATTACAAAAATAGATTATGTTAAAAAAAAAAAGATTGGTATTGATAAACACTGCGTGTTATGACGACTGTGATGATAATTTTTAGATCATCCCACGTATTATATCTGTGTGTCCGTGAACATAACCACAGCGTGTAATGAAATTTTCGCTTGTGCTGTTTGCGATAACTTATCAGAAATGCTTGCTACTCTGAGTAATAATTTATTATTAGTCATTCTCAAGTTATGCAAATAATCATTACAATTTGTTTTTCTTGTTCAATGTTGAGCTCGTGTATAGTATTATAAAATCTCAATTCCTTGAGACCTTTCTTTGCACGAAATCTATCATAAATGAAGATCAAACAAACCATTTACGGTGAGATAAAGAATTAACAATATGTATACACATCCTAAGTCAGTGTTTCTACCAAATTCACCAAATTGAAACATACAATTAAGTTTATTGTGTAAGGTGAAATCTTGCCTTTGGTCGGTCCCAGTTCTTATACATAATTATATGTTAGGTACATATAATATATCGGTCCTTCCATTAGACAAGTTGGTAGTCTTAAATTCCGCATGGTTTTACAGGGGCTCAGGGTTCAGATGCTGTAGCTGCATAACACTATAGAATACAATGCAAATAAGTGGCTTCAAGACTACTCCACATTATAAGTACATGTACGTTATCGCATACGTTGTTCATCAGTACGCATGCTAACTTACTGCTGCGACAATAAAGAAACGTAAATAAGGATGCAATCTCTGTGAAATTGCAGAAATATGGCTAGAAACGTATTTATATTGATTGATAGGATACAGAGAGGATTATTTGCAACTATGTACACGGTAATATCGACTGTCATGACGTATCTATATGGATTTCTAATATAAATAGCCACTAATCACTTTCTCATTGGTGTTTAAAAATTTTATGCAACAAAAAAACGGCATTAAAATCATTGATTGATGGATATACATTTAAACGACATCTGTGACAGTACAAAGTACAACGTATTAGTCTCCAAGGCGGAAATCATACCTGGCGTCTTGGTGTGCAGTTGACCTATTTACTGATCATTAAATAAGCTTTAAAGGTTAGGACAGACAGAGGGCGAAGCGAGTCGGCCGGCGACGCAGCGTGATCGGTTGCAATGTATTAGGGTCATAGGTCATTAGAGCCACCCGGCACCCGACCAGCACCGCCTCGTCGTTCGGCGTCTACTCGTTGTCGATAGGTGGTGAACGGGTGGACGTCGCGTTATCACTTGTGGGCAGGGTGCGGTCCATTCGGGACCCGTGCGTTTGCAATGCGCAGTCAACGCTAGGCAAGCATGCGTGCAGCGAGTTGACACCGAGCGGTCCACGCGCGTACGGCGAGTGATCTACGCGTCCGTGCGTGGACAGCTTGCAGAGTTGATGTAGTAAGCGCATATCTATTGAAGTCCATATAAAAAAAATATTAATCGCACGAGGCAAGGCGGTGTGGGTCGGTTGCCGAGTGGCTCTAATGAGCTATGACCCGTAGCGCCGAACGTGTGACGGTGACGATCTTCTATATTAACTGATTCATTACAACCTGCCATCCCGCCCCGCCTGCTGTCTGGCCCAACCATTAAACGCGGACTATACGATAACCAGTCACTCTACCGAATCAAGTAGTAGTTTAGTAGTAGTAGTACGTAGTTAGTAGTTTATCTCTATAACAGTGTGTATAAAAATAATAATATTAGATAATTGCATGATCTCCAATTTTTACCTGACCTATTTTATTTATGATTAAACTTACCATTTGACTGAAAAATGCAGAAATCCCATATTTGCGAACTTCGACCTTGAATAGCTTTTTTGCAGATGTGGGATCGATGGGGACTTTACACATTTCATTTATAATGGTGGTTTTTTTTTTGTGCGTGTGGAAACCCCCTCGGGCCGTCACCCCACCGAAGTTTTCGGTGGGGCGGTGTGTCAGAATCGAACCGACTAAAACCACACGGTGTGCCGTACCTCGCCTTAAGTAGGAGGGATCCGGAGTACTAGTTTTTCCTGGACCCTAACCTAACCTTACCACTATTGTTTGAGCTAACTTGACCGGGGTATTTATTATACTTATTGTCATATAATGCGACGGTTGTATTTTTTAATCCCAGCGATATTTTTTGTGCACCTACGTAGGGTATTCTATTCCGAGAACCACATCCGACTACCATAAACCGGTTTCATCACGGTCTGTATAACCAGACCATTATATTTATAGTAAAACGCTGTAACTTTGCTACGATACCGTAACGGTTGGCATGATACTGCGAATACATCTTTGTTTCTATAAATTAAGTTAATGGCTATTGTTCTTTGAACTCATGGACTTAATGGTTAATTAAATCAATTTAACTACAGTTTATGAGACTCGTTTGACTTATCATCGTTTCATCATATGGGAGTTGTCAAGTACAAGTAAATATGGTGGCATGCTTCTGCCGCGAATAGATTTCCAGAATTCCTTTAAGACTTTGAGGAGGCACTGGATTGTCAGTGATTAAGAAACAAGTTGGGGTATATAAAGGAGAAACCAGTAAAATATGATAATTAGTTGCAATCGGAAGCATCAATTTTGGCGGCGGTAATGTAATGTTAAGTTTACACACTTGCCTGTGGACAAAGTATGACCTTATGGCCTATACACTCAATCTCTTCCAGGCAACTTTAGGATGGACTGGAATTATCTTAGTAAATTGGTCATTATCGTAAGCGTATAAAGAAAAGCTTGTCAAAGCGTATCATCTATTAAATACATTAAAACTCAATAGTTACACCTACTTATCATACATACAAGTTCTCTCATATACATACATGACGTGGGAGAGCCATGCTTCGGCACGTATGGGCCGGCTCGACTCCGCTCGATACCACGGCCTCATAGAAAACCGGCAGTGAAGCAATGCTTGCATTGCATTTCGCCGCATGAGTGAGGTTACCGGAGGCCCTAACCCTTCCCTCCCTCTTCCCACTCTTCCCCTCTCCCCCTCTTCTACTCCCACCTTAAAGGGCGGCAACGCACTTGTGACTCTTGAGCTACAGGTGCCCATGGGCGGCGGTAGTCATTTACCATCAGGTGACCCGTCTGCTCGTTTGCCCCCTATACCATAAAAAAAAAATCGTACATAAAAACACATATATATTTATACACAACAAATAATATACCCATTATATTTTATATAGAATAAAATATATTAAGTTTATAGTGAGAGATAATGCTAATAATGTATTGAACTCAGCTAACGAGTGTGGTCGTCTGATAGCAACTGGCAATGCATTCCATAAACGCACAGCTTCCACAGTAAATAAATTATCATAAAGATCGCTGGAATGCCCTGGCAAGTCTCAAATTTTCAGATGACCTCAGAGACTTGCTGCAATTCCTATTAAATATAAACCTAAAATTCCAATTTTTATCATGATTTGTGTATTTCATGTTGCTACGTCATGTTGTTTCCATCACTTTAGCTTATTGAATGTATTGAAAGCCGAAGATTTGACATGCAACAAGATTGACATGTGGCGCCATAAAATTGCGTCGCGATTGAATATCTAAAGCGAACAACAGCTTTTACTGTGTATGTTATGTACGTGATTAGGAAGTAATAACGAAGCCACTCCTAAAACAAGCATTTAGCTTAACCGGAGGGGTTAACAGGAATACTAGTAATGTGACACCCTTATTACTAGTTGTCTTAAAAAGTTACTAATTTCAAAAAATTAAAAAGCGTAGCCAATTCTTTTTTCATTGAAAATGGTTACATGCAGCCGCCATATTGCATTTTTTTTCAAATGATAGCCAGTGCTGTTTATGCCAAGCAGTGTCACTGGGGATGATGTAAGGATTCTAACGATATCACATACATCTAAATCTGTTCAGGCATTAAGTAGGTATGGTGGGATAAAGAAACTCACATGCCTACATACATACAAGAACACTAAAAACATTACACTCGTTTTTTGGGCAGTCGTGTAATAAAAACCTTGGCCAGGTAATCTAATAAATGCATCATAAATGTATATTTTTTTTTTATGTTTGTCCTAAAGGGGTCGTCCATTAATCACGTCAACTTTTTAACACCCCCCCCCCCCGGTGATAAGTGGTGATGTTTTAGACTAAAACCCCCCTGGCCAAATTCACGTGTATTTTTTTTGCAAAATATATTTAAAATTTTCAAAATATTATCTTTTAATACAGATATAATCGCGTTATACGAAAAATTAAATACACGTGATATACATACAGCCCCCTCCCCCTTGTGATATTTCGTGATTTTTTCCGAATGGAAAATCTCAAAGGAATAATGAAATTCTTTAGGTTCAACAAAACTTACATAGATAAACTCCATAGTATACGTTTTTGTTTATTTAAATCTACACCTACGCACACGTTACTTTTTAGATTATATTAGAAACTACGTATTTATTTTAGTTAACTTTCTTTGACCTTAATCATCTTTACGAAAAAAATGCTATACGTTAACACTATATTGTAACATGCAAAACACGTTAAAAAACGGACTAGTGCGAGTTTGACTCGCGCACCGAGGGTTCCGTACAACTTTATGTAGTAGATAGTTCGTCTATTCCATCCAGATTTTTGCCCGTTTTCTTGAAAGACAGACTTAACTAACTTGTCAGCGCAAAATATAAATGACAATTTTTATTTTGTGATATAACAACAAATTAACGACTTTCAGATTGTTTTTCCTTACTTGTGCGGTGAGACCTTGCTTCTTGCCAAATTTCATGGTTCTAGTTCAATGGTAAGTAACCTATAGGTGTTGATTTATCTGTTGTCGAAGTGTTAAAATTGGGTCTTATAAGGGTTGCTTTTTTCCTTTTGATAAACGGAACCCTAAAAAGCCAAACATCATTTTTATTTGACATTATATTGTGAAGGTCTTCACAATGTAAGGCCTAAATAAATGATTTGAAGTTGGTAAATTTAGCATTCAAACACATAAGGTATTGAGTAATTAACCGCAAATTAGGTGTGAAAACTAAAAACCTTCCGCGAATAGAAAACCCTAGAAACGGCTTTACACGCCAACTTTATTAGTTGTAAAAACCTATAAAATAATATTATAAAAAAGCCTCTAGACAAGTTTAACTAGGCGTATAATTTATAGTAAACGGGTAGCGCCCCCCGGTTTCAACCGCGTAAGTCCCCATTCCGTGGGAATATCGGGATAAAAAGTAGCCTATGCGTTAATCTAGGTCTCCAGCTATCTACATACCGAGTTCCATCGCAATCGGTCCAGTGGTTTTTGCGTGAAAGAGTAACAAACATCCATCCATCCAAACTTTCACATTTATAATATTAGTGGGATTAGCTGTTGTTGACATCAACCACCTTCAGAGTTCATTTAAAAAATACTACACCATTTAAAAATGTATTCTCTAATCTGCGAAAAAGCAGTTGAGGGTGATAGATAATCTCTTCGAGTATCCGTGGTTAGATCGCGTTGTTAGATTGATCTGACCACTGACCGTTTAGTGTCCATGTTTAGATTGATTCAATTCCAGTCTCCATGGTTAGACTCTTCACTTCAAAGCTATTGTCACTCTTTATTGCACATTTTATATTTATTCACTTACTATTATCTTACTAATCTTAATAAATAATCATGATTAATATAATTTATTTTAAAAACCCAGCAGCGTGCGTCTGTATCTGACCCATTTATCAATAAACGTCACACAAACCTGTGTTGATTATGTGATTAAGCTCGTATCCGATTTAAATATACCTAATAATTATTATATAGTATTATTTTATATTATATAATATCAAGTCTTATTGTTTAATTAATCATCACGCTAGTTTGTAGGATACAGACAAATTATTACATTACTAAAGAAAATCAGACTAGCTATAAAATGCTACATCAGAGTCACTCATCTGTGTACCTCTAGTACCTCTATGCTGCAGAAGACACCAGTTAAACGGCACTGCCAGTGGAGTTTTGTCTTTCTGCTCGCCAGTAGAAGCTCCATAGGGAGTAGGGTTACCAATAATAATAATAACTTTACACATCTCACACACGGCCGTCTGATCCCAAACTAGGCAGAGCCTGTACTATGGTAACCAGACTGCTGATAAACATACGGATATCACACTATTATTTGTCCTGGGTAGGAATCGAACCCACGACCTCTGGCTTAGCAGTCAGGGTCACTAACCACTAGACCAACTTGTAAATTATATGTTGCTTGAGGAAAATTTTACCGGTAAATTATAAAACAACGCGATATCATACCTACCAGTACAATAACAAATCAATCAACCTGAAATTACTTATACATATCTACTAACGTCTACATAGATACATACATACACACATACATCTGTCTCCCCGAAGGGGTGACAGACCCTGCACTATGCACAATTTTTCATGCGGCGCAGATTACGCACAAATTGTACGTTACACTCATATCACTCTAGAAGCAACTCTCCTGCTGGAGTAACGTACACAGGAAAAAAACCGGCCAAGTGCGAGTCGGACTCGTGCACCGCGGGTTCCGTAAAATATTTTTATTATATGATGTAACTAAAAAGTTGTTTTTCAATTTTTCCTTTATCTGTGCTATAAGACGTTGCTTCGTACCAAATTTCAAGATTCTGAATTCACGGGAAGTACCCTGTAGGTTTTGATTCCCTTGCGAGTGTCGAAAATTTGCGGAAATTTGCGGCATAAACGGCTGTATCTTTTAATTGCGTTGGCTTAGAAGTTTGATTTTTTCACAGCTCCAAGGGACTATAGACTTGAGTATTTGATATAAATTCCAGCTTTATACCTCCACGCGTTCCTGAGAAAAAGGGTCTTGACAGACAGACAGACGTTCGGACGGACGGACAACAAAGTGATCCTATAAGGGTTCCGTTTTTTCCTTTCGAGGTACGGAACCCTTATAGCATCATTTTGTTGTCCGTCTGTCTGTCAAGACCTTTTCCTCAGGAACCCGTGAAGGCATCAAGTTGAAATTAACACCAAATACTTATGTCAACGGTCCCTTGAAACTGTAAAAAAATTAAGCTTCTAAGTCAACGCAATCAAAAGATACGGCCATTTAGCCTTGGATTTTAACAAATTTGAACATTTCGCGGGTAAATCAAGACCTATAGGGTACTTCCCATTGACCTAGAATCATGAAATTTAGTAAGAAGCAATGTGTAATAGCACAAGTAAAGGAAAAAATCCGAAAGTCGTTAATTTGTTGTTGTATCACATAATAAAATAGTTTTTGTGATTACAAACTTATATTTTGCGGTTGGATTGTTGACTTTGTTGTACATCGCAACTACAAAGTTAAGTTTGTCTTTCGAAAAAGACGGGTAAAAGTCTTCGAGAATCGATTCCCGAGATGGACGTACTATCTACATACAAGTATGTTTGCTTACGGAACCCTCGGTGCGCGAGTCAGACTCGCACTAGCCCGGTTTTTTTCTTTCATAAGAACCTTCTCCTGACAATAACAAACACAAATAAAAAAGAATTAGTGAAATCGGTCCAGCCGTTCACGCGTGATGCCGTGACCAAGGGAAATAGGGATTCATTTTTATTTATATATATATAGGTAACGTTAGAGATGTGTTTGTTTTGTTGTTTCTCGGTAATAACTTAATATAAAATGTGGGCAAGTGACTTGACTAGCTATTGAACATAGACTAGGTATTTGCCATATAATACGGTAGACAAATTATTTTGCAATTTAGCAAAAATAAAGTCTTGAAAATTTATACAATCTACAAATCTTGTGAAATTATTTAATAAATGTAATTCTCATATACTTGTTTAAAATATTCTTGTAGCTTGTGAGTTTGAAGACTCGTATTTTTGACAAACGTAATTTGGAAGGACTTGTAAAAAAGTGTGAGCTTGTAGCACACAAGGCACTACTATTGTTTGTACCTCGTACCCGCTGTCGTGAGAACAGTGTTTACGATTCAACAGTCTACATGTACAACTTGCACCCTGACCGATAACGTAATTAACTTCTGATTTCCTTGAAAAGTATTGAATTTCTGAATTAGTAAGGGAAGTGCAAAAACTTAATAGGTAAGCTTAATATAAGTAATACTGTTCGCCAAGCCTTGCGACAGCTGCGAGTATAAACGTAATACCTAAAATATATATTTTTTATTTTATCAAATAATCTAGGAAAAACACAAAATGAAACACTTATATTTCTTCTACTTTCGGTGACATAAAAACAACCGGCCAAGTGCGAGTCGGACTCGCGCACAAAGGGTTCCGTACCATTATCTATAAAACATTAGACACTACAATATTCTATGAATATTTAAAGCGTCTACCTGTTGTTATTATATTAATAACGTGATTTTTTTACCGTTTTTTACTCGATATTAATCGAGCAAAAAACGGTAAAAGAATCACGTTTGTTGTATGGGTCTGTTTTTAGTATTTTTTGTTATAGCGGCAACAGAAATACATTATCTGTGAAAATTTCAACTGTCTAGCTATCATGGTTCATGAGATACAGCCTTGTGACAGACAGACAGGCGGACAGTTGAGTCTTAGTAATAGGGCCCCTTTTTAATCCTTTGGGTACGGAACCCTAAAAAATGAAAATTTGTTTAACAACTTACACCCGTCCACAATATATTATGTAATATTTATTTTTAAATTTGCGCAAAATACCTTCGTGCAAAGTCCACACTTTTGCTTGTACGCCTGAGAGTACGCTATCCGATAGGTATATAAAACGCGACTCTGAGCAACTGATGTAGCTCTGCTTGAACTAAAAGCTTATTTACTGGAAAAATTGCGCATCACATTATAATAATACTCGTATTCCGGAACACTGATATAAATAAATAACCTAATGATGTCTATGTTAAACAATTAATTTTTTTTTCTGTGTGAACAAACAAGTTTATTTGCATTTCAAACATATTATAATGAAATAAAGAAATGCATAAAAAACAGTAAACATAGTGTTCAGACTCTGAAAATCTAATTATTTTAGAAAAACATAATTTTAATAAAAATAACTTCTTGCTTTTCAGTTTAAAAAAAAAATCGTGTAAGTAGAATCGATGATGGTATCATTTTTATCGTATGTAACAGAGAACCAAGAGCCAACCGAATCCTGAATCCGAGCTTGAGAAACAGCGAAAGGCATAAACCTATTGACTTGTTAGAGTCGACACGTACCACTCCCCCAAAGAAAATAATAGCCACACACTGTTTGCATAATGTTGTGTTCTTGGTGGTAAGAAAAGTGGCTATAGTTCCGCGGGTCACGGTCATCAACATGCGGGTGACACCGCCGATATTCGGAGTATTCACAAGCACCATGGGTTCGTTTTTGAAACAGTTCGAAGTTAAAAAAAATAGGCTCCATGATTACCATGACGGTACCCGCAATATGAAATTCTTTACTGGCAAGAAATGTCATCTTATAAGTCATAATAAAAATGATTACCTTCGTTTGTCTAAAAGATTATGTCTGCAATAAACTCTATGCTTTACAGTGTGTCATAATCTTTTATTTCTGTGCAGTGATAACGGCTTTTATTTAGCTACATTTCATATAAACCATATGGAACTGGATTTACGCTAGAGCACGTAATAGAATGAATTATGTTCCTAATACTCACGGTCATAGCGTACTAAATAAAGTGTCATTTCTGAGAAAAAGACAATTGACATGACTCGATGAAAGTGGGTATAGTAGCGTTTCAACCTTAACCGTTTCATTAACTGCCTGCGGATCGTCCTAGTATGTCTAAATTCCCGTGTTCCGTAGATCGTATAAGGCGATGTAGGTAGCTATCATGTTTAATTACATGAAACAGCAGAGTTCGAAATTCGAGATTTCCAAATTTCGAATAAGGTACTGAAAATTCGATGTCCTAAACATGGCATCCGAATTATTGTTGTCAAACTTTTAATCTCGGGGTGAGATGAAGGCGAGACTCAACAAAATTAACTACATTATTCTTATTACAAAAACTAAGACATATTTCTGATAACCTCAATGCTGTATATACATAGATATACAGAGTGATTCCAAACCAGGTCAAGATTATCGTTTATTTTTATGTCTGTGCTATAAACACAGTCCTAAATACGATGTCCAGCCAAACAGACGCGCGGTGAAAGAGCATTCCGCATTTATGTCTATCTACACAATATATGATTAAATGCCACTTTGTAATAACAGAAATATAGTAGATATATGTTCAGAATCAAAGAAGCAATGCCCAATGCAATGCGACTGACATGATGACATAGTTTGATTGCACCTATTACATTGATTAGATCAAATGAATAATATGGACTTTGGAATCCTTCTGATACTTACATTTCAAAAGTAAACTCTTCACTTTAGTCCATCGGTTTCCTGCCCCTTTTGGTCAGGTAGTTAGTCCACCTAAGGAGAGGAATGTCATTACTGTTGTGAGTCGGAACACATTCGCTTTGATTGAATAAGTATTGCCTTCTAGCCGTAGATCACGATCTTTGCCACTTGCATGTTATATACTTTACTAGGCGTGCAAGAGTGCGCGGGCAAGTTTAAAACTCCAATTTTAATACTTTACGAGAAATAAACTTCTGAAAATCATGAATTTTGAGGGTTGCCGGACTGACTAAAAAATCAATAAATACGTTTTCAGAAGTGGAGAAATCGATTCATCTAGAAACGAGAATTTTGGCACAGAGCTAGGGTTAATCAAAAAGTTAGATAGGTTAGGATAAGGGAATCGGTCGAGTTATCTATTACATACACAGTATATCATCATACATGGACGCCACGGTGGCGGACTTGCGAGCGAAGAGAGCCGTGTTCCGTTTTCATTGTCACTAAAAAAATAAAACAAATCAAATATTTAACGTCATGTTCAACCATGTTACAATGTATATCTTGTGAGTGGTTTAAATAATTTAACGACGTTTTTTCTTTAAATAGGCATGAAAAGATTACAGCACCACGAAGCGACGTCTTTAAATATTTCCATGAGACAGATAAGAAACTATCAAATTGTTTTCATCATTAACTATAACCTGTCCACAACTGTCATGCCGTCTTTCTGACAAATCATGGCCGACATGTCAAAACTCAAGCAAAGTGGATCACATTCATGCTTGTCATCCTGTCATCGATTAACGGGGTTAATTGGCTGACACTACAATTTATCTCTACTTTTCATATTATGTAGTTAATGCTGTAATTGTTTCACGCCATTCGCATTAGAGCTTAAATCATAAAGCAGTATTACGTTTAAAATAAAACAGACTCATGTTTTTCACACACTGTTAAATTATTATCTGTAATTGTTTGCTTTTCTATTCTGTACCGTTAAAATATGTAGTTAAATTGTAAATAAGGATCTTTTACGTAGCTGGCGATTTGAGCGATATAATTACTTTGTATACACAATATAGTATTAAGTTAAGTATTATATTGACGGTGGCTGCCCGTTACTCTAGCAGAAGCAGGCCTGAGACGGTAGCGCGCCGTATTCCGCGCGCGCCTCTCTGCACTGGAAGGGTTCCAGGGCCTCCGCACTCAAGGGTGTGGCTGCCTTTTGTTTAAGAGACGGCCAAGGTTCCAGGGTTCTCGGGGACTTCCTTTCTAGGGTATACCCGAGTCCCTTGCAATAGAGTCATTTATGGCGGAACACCGTTTGGTTTTAGTCGGTTCGATTCCGACATACCACTTCACTGGCAGCCCCGGTGGAGTGATGACCCCAGGGGGTTGCCACACGATAAAAAAAAAAGTATTATATTGACGGTGGTGCTTGAAGTACTTCTGAAACATAGTCCGCGGCTTAAGTATGTTCCATCTAGTCTATAAAAACATAAATAATTTTGGTGTTGTTGCATAAGTTCGTTTATAGTGGCTTGTAGTGGACCAGTCGATGTGCAACCCTTGGTTGATTCTTGGGTACCATTCGGTGCATTACAGGGCCACAAGAGCATAGAACATGCATTGCAGTTTCTTTTGCGTTCTGCATGTTGTGCTGTTCTGTGTTTGGATAGTGTAGTGCCTATAAACATTTGCGATGGCCTTACGCTCGTTGACAACACTAGCCCCTCCCATATAGCTTTCTTCACCGTAGTCATTACCGATATAATTACTATGCTGGAAGTCATTGTGGCCTGTTCCGAAACACTCTACGATATGATAAACAAGCATAGGAGGCTTCCGTAGCCTTTAGATGCTTGCAAAGTATTTTGATAGTCGTATAATTATCTGGATGTTCCACATAATTATACGACTTTCAAAATAATGAATCCCACTCATATTATAAATGTGAAAGTTTGGATGGATGGATGAATATTTGTTACTCTTTCACGCAAAAAACCACTGAACCGATTGCGATGAAACTTGGTATGTAGATAGCTGGAGACCTAGATTAACGCATAAGCTACTTTTTATCTGGATATTCCCAGGGGATCGGGACTTACACGGGTGAAACCGCGGGACGCTGCTAGTACCTAATAAAATATCGACAAAATGTGTATATTGATATATTCTACCTTCTTTGTCTCAACTCGAGAGCCAGCGAGACATTGATCTGATTAACATAATTCGATTAACTTGCGTGTCCGAGTGTTTTGTGAACGTTCGTGTTATATAGGTTACATTGTTTTTTGACATAATTCGTCAATTATTCTAGTCTAGTCTTTTTCCTGTTTATATCTCACTAGCTGCGCCCCGCGGTTTCACCCGAGTAACAAACATCCATACATCCTCACAAACATTCACGTTTATAATATTAGTAAGATTTTCTGGGCCACAGTTACACCGTTACCCGTTATTTTTTTATATATAAATATAGTTAGTTTTAATATAAACGGTGGTAGTGGCAGCGGCGAATTTACATATTTGCCGCCAGTAGGCTTCAAATTTTCCGCCCCTGAAATCTGCCGCCCTAGGCTTCAGCCTACTCAGCCTACTGGTAAATCCGCCATTGGGTAGTGGTACATCTGACAAGCAGTTTAACCTATCAATAACGTATTTTTAAATTGTCAGGAGTAGTAGTCAGTCAGATTAAGTCAGTCGTGAAGCTAGTTACCTGTTCCAATACGTAGATCCTGTGGAGAAGAACAGGCAAGAAACTCCAAGGACACTCCTTTTCAACATGTTTTTTACAAGTCTCCTAAATTCTATATGCTCTGTTTTGTAATTCGCTTTGATGCTAACGTGATGGTTTATATTCAACATAACTGCTTTTATTTTGTTAGATGAATCGCTTAATTCATATTTCACTATTTAAAATAGCTTGTTTACGCAGCATAGTCAGATGCCCGTCGAAATATAAAACGTTACTGCGGTGTAGGGTTGCTTGCTAGCGATCCCGATATAGTATTATCTTAAATGGTTTCTGTAAATATAAAAAAACGAGTGACGGCCATCTCGGCCATCGCGCGCGCTCTTCTTGGTCGAATCAAATTTTCACGAAATCTCTCCCACAGATTGCAGGAAAACGAGAGGAAAAATGTTACACATCTAAAATGGCTTTGTAACGAAGTTTCTTGTACAATATTTTAGTTACCTACATAATGTATTGAGTAGTTAAGGACTCTACTGCTATTCTGCACTTCTTAAAAAAGCACGCGACAAGATAATTTTATATGTCCATTTATTTTCTCAATAACTGAAATGCTCGCCTTGAGGTCTACCGCGGAAATCTTAAGTCCTGCAATACTACTGTACTGCAATATTACCCCGGGAGAGCAAAGAAGAAAAAATCATAAGAAATTAAAGGTACCACCTAACTAAACTTTACAAATGGACATGGAATTAGCCAGAGCTTTAAGAAAACGTGGCCAAGTAATTAATTACATTTAAATTTTGACTATCTATTTTTGTATCTGATACGTGACAACCCTACGTCTTAGTATTGCGTTAAAGTAAATTTATTTGTATAGCGCAGTCTGCATACTTTTCCATGACATAAGAACCCAAAAATAACCTATTTTAACAGAAAAAAATTGTGAAAACTATTCAGATGTGTGAAGTTATTATAATTATTATAGATACAGGCATTTTGCACTGTCTGACGTTTTTTTTTTAATTCCACAGAATACAAGAGTTTTATTATTGTATGAAAATGGATTTTCCCAATAACTGAGTGAACAGTTCCAAAATAAAAAATATATGTACGATTTAAAATCTTTAACTTTACACATTCCAGCTGCTTTTATTAGATGCGGAGGTAAAAATAACTTGTAAACGGATAGTTTTATTTTTATATTCTTCTTGTTTCTGCATGCTAGAGTCATGCCCTTTCAGTGATTTAAGTGATCCATTTTCAGATATAGCATAGCCTGTAGAAGAAGTCCAGAAAGCTAAAATAATAACAATCTAAGTAAGTTACAAGTATTTACGCGATCACGAACCTTTTCGTGATCGCGTTAATTCCCGTATAAGTACATAATTATATCATGGAACGCGAAAGTTTAAAAGTTAGTATTTTAAAAACTTGCTATATCGGGCTACACGTGTCCAGTAAGTAACCTGTCATGGTAGGTAAGCGGATAAATAGGTATACGATCTAGACCACGCCTAACCAAGAACAATGGCTTCAATGTTATCGTATAAATATAACTCATACATTAGTTGTAAGTACCCAATCGTAATACGATTAGAGTAGCCGACACTAGTTTGTTTTGTGATAACGGTCTTGTAACACGAAAACTGATAATAGTTCTACGAGATGTTAACTTCATCGACTACAACTACACGGTATGCGACAAGTGTTGTAGACTTACTAGAAGGTATGCTTACCGAGAGACGGTAAAGAGAGATAGGATAGATTTATAGATAACACAGGTATCATACAGAGAGAGAATAACTTCAAGTTCATGTCCAAGAGAAATATGAATGCCCAGTCATATTTTGATGAAAATAAAAGGCAAAACACTCGTCTTGAGAAGCATCTTCAGAATTTCCAAGGTCTTCTAAGAAACTAACTACAAAAGTTATCCCCTTTGAAAAACTTTTTTTTTTTTTTTAATGGTATAGGGGGCAAACCAGCAGACGGGTCACCTGGTGGTAAATGACTACCGCCGCCCATGAGCACCTGCAACTCGCTCGAGAATCACAAGTGCGTTGCCGCCCTTTAAGGTGGAAGTAGAGTTTAGTAAGAGGGGGAGAGGGGAAGGACGGGAATAAGGGAGAGGGAAGGGTTACGGCCTCCGGTAACCTCACTCACGCGGCGAAATGCAATGCAAGCATTGCTTCACGGCCGGTTTTCTGTGAGGCCGTGGTAACGAGCGGAGTCGAGCCGGTCCATACGTGCCGAAGCATGGCTCTCCCACATAAAACTTTTGACTTTTTGCGTAGAAAGACGCGATTGATTTGTTTTTAGGCCATCCGTCATCGTATAATATGACGTTAAAAACAAAACCCTAAACATTTAATCTCCATTAAAAGCCCCGGCAGCACTGACCTTCTGGGGAGGGGAAAACCCTCACGGTTTTCGGAGGTTTCTTGTTTTATAGCTCTTTTCTGTCTTCACTTCTTTGCTCAAGGTCTGTTCAACAGTAGTATATTATATAATGTGGAATTGAAGATCTTTTTCCTGGTATTCACACGCGTGCGTCGAGATAGCAAGGCACGCGTCAGCGAGGGAACGTCGTCATCTGTGATCATGTAGATAGTAGTATCACAGATAAGATAATAGTTGCTGCAGTAGTACATACTAACTTCGTCCCGGGGTTTTTTTAGATTTTTTTTGTATCCCTCATTATGAGTACTTTTTCTGGATCGCTGACAACGTGTATGGGAAATTTCACGATGATCGATGGAATAGATAAAGCGTTACAAACAAATAAACTCATTCGCATTTATAATATTGGTTAGGAATTAAGAAAATTAGCGAAAATTATAGTAGTGATACGAATTGTTTAGGATAGGGTCAATTTTAATCCAGATAAAATATAGAAAACGATACCGTTATAATTTAATTAAATAAAGATACCGCAAAAAATTGCTTAATTTAAAGATATGTTTAAAAATATTTTCTAGCAATATTTTATCATTACTGTTGTCGATAGTCATATAGCTTTGCTATATTTTAATAGATCTTTTTATGAGGGATAATTCCGTAATTATCCTGTTTTTTTTTTTTACATAGGGGTTGACGCGGCGCACGCCAGTAAACTCCCAGTCGGCATGATTTTTTCAACACGTCATCTTCAACAATCGTAGTCATATTTCATTGAATGTATACAAACCCTTAATGAATTATACACCTAAACATTCCTCATGATCCACTCTATCCATTCGTGGAAACCGTATAAAAATCCGTACGGTTTTTTAGAGTTTATCGCGTTCAGATAGATAGAAAAACAGATAGACGCGGCAATTGATTTTATTTTATAATATGTAGTGATTTGAATACTCGATTAGATTATACGACGGCAATATTTTTTATAACAATAGCGTCATTGTCCTATTTAAGACAGTCATACTTACAAACAAATGATCGCTATCGCCATTTCAATGTAGGTACGTAGCTCGTCATTAAAAAATTCCGTTCTATTTTATCTCGTGATCTAATCTAGCTTTATTTATAACTAGGTGAACAAACAAAACGTTGTCCTGTTCGAATGTCAATTAAGAATGCGTTCAGATGATGGGTGGCGGCCGCGCGGCGACCGCCCATCATAGTCTGTAGTCTTCACATGGCAAGCGTTTCACGGGCGTCGACCGCGCGTTGTCGCAGTTCTGTTTCGAATTCAGTATTCGTTGAAGATGGACATAAAAACAGCCTTGTGTTTGGTGATTTTATATCGACGTCAGAAACAGCCACACAAGAAAAGTCGGCAATATTGGGTTCATCCATTTTAACATCCAGACTTACTGAAAGCCACTTTATAACTTAATATTCTTAACTTAGGCTACGTGAAACTAAACTCAGTAAAGGCTTAGTAAAATTTCACAAATGTAACTATGACAAATTAGAAGTGAATCTAAAATACTCAGTATTTTTCGTTATCAATTAGTCGAAAATGTATGTAAAATGTATGTTTCTATTGAAACTTCGGAATAAAAAAATTAAAATTGGAAGACATCAAACACTTTCCGAGATTTGCGGCAAGAAACATACGGAAGCTGAATTTTTATATTGAAAATTTCAAGACAATTCATTAAATACGTATGCACTTGACGAGATTTGCGACCATAAACATACGGAAGCTGAATAAAAGCTTTTTAAATGTCCATATAGATTGATTTTTCATTTTTCATCTATATATTAGTGAGTTTTGAATTAATATTTAAAATTTAAAATTTTGATGTGAAATAAAAATAAAAGTAAGTAGTAGTGCTTTTGGCATTTCTTGTATATTATATTTTTATTTTATTAAACTGCATAAAATTAAGTGTCACCGAAATCATGCTTTATGAAAAATGGTATACTTACGGACTTTTATTTAAATGGCCGAATCCTTTTATTACAATCACTTGTCGACACGTTAAAAACGCGCGCTCATGTGGACGAATGTACGGAAAACCAATGATTTCAAAACGAGCGTCACCACCATGGGCGTTTACGCCACGTCAAGCAAGCGTCGGATCAAAACTGGCATGTGAACGACTCGAACAAATTGCGCAAAACGCGCGTCAGACGCCCGTCATCTGAACGTGGTTTAATTGTTTGTGATCGTTTTTATTCCACAGACTAAATCACTTTCAGTTTCCCAAAAAATTTGCCAATTTTCCGTGAAACCTTTCCCATTTCTTTCCTTCCTCCTACCTTCCTCTTGAAAGCAAATTTAGCCAAGTTAGTCAAATCATTCTCAATGCGCTTACCAACGATTTTTTTTTATTTATATTGGAATATGCAATGTTATAAACTAAGGGGCGCTTCACACTTAATGTCCGGTCTTATTGATTTTTTCTTAACTTCATAAATATAAACCGATTATGTATTACGTCAACGGTCATCAGACTTTGATTGATAAGACAGATAAACAACCACTGCCACCTTCGGTTTTTAGATAACAATATTTGCTAGTGGAAACTTCTTACAGTGACTATTACAACAACAAAACTACTATGATATCTAGACTAGTCGGCCGCACAACGTAGACATGTTATGAGAACAATCGAAAGTTTTTTATTTACTCGTATTGTCAACATACGTGTACATACATTATGTATTCAATATTCTCGAAGTCGGCGGCTAGCTATATGTTGCGCTGACAAGGGTTGTCTACTTTTGTATGAGAAATAAAATATATAGAAGTCGGAGAGTAAAAAAAAACAATATTTTAGCAAAAAGAAAAAGTATATTATTTTTTTAAAGTTTGGAGACACACCTTATGAGATTCTCGCAAATGAATAACTTACTGCAATCTTTTAAATATGAAGCTTCTCATCAATTTAAATCTTAATTAAAATAAATGAGGAGCTCATTTTTATCAGCATTTTTATGAGGCCCAGCTGGTACCAAACTGCCTAGGCTAAGTAAAGTCACCAAATATCGCCCCCTTTTTGTAAAAAAAAAATGTAAAAATAAATATTACGGGTAAAGCAATAAAGAAAATCCCAAAAATTAGATGGCACATATCTTTATTATTATAAATAATCAAAAATTGGTTAACTTAAATACGATTTGAACAATAAAAGTTTTAATCAATAAGTATAAAATCTGGTAAATATTTTTTTGGCTCCTAATTACGTCCTGGGGACGATATTGAGATCACAAGACTCAAGTCAACTTAAATTATATTTTTATCAATAATATAATTACTGGTTGTACCATATATTATCATAATTATACTTAATTATGATATCTAATCAGATTTTTATTAATCATTGATATAGTTTAAGTAATTTTAATTCTGCAGACAAATGCCACAAATAAAATTAGGTCCTAGATTTTCAACACAATGTTCATGCATCCATTGGAAACATTTGGTGCATCTTATCCATTTCTCTCCCTTTTTATCTTGAGAAAAGGTTTTATGACGAACTGGGCATTCAGCATCATCATTGTCACTATCTTCATCATTAGTAGAATCCAAATTTGGGTCATCATCAGATGTGTCCTCATCAAAGATGGTTTCTTTTGTTTTTATATTTCTAGCTCTTTCCTTCCCTGCTTTTCTTTCATCCTTTTCCTTCCGCCTTCCTTTATTTCCTTTTAAAGGAAACATAAATGAAACGTCCAAGGCTTAGGATCAGTTGAATGAGGAGGTAGGCAGATTATAGTCACACCATTGTCACGTGCAAATATGAAAATAAATTCAGAAAACAGTTATTTAAAATGCACTTGAGAATGAAGTGAGGTTATCTAAATATCGTTCCGGGAACGATATTAGGTTCAATTAAGGGGACGATATTAGGAATTTGCTGTTTGTATATTAATAACCTAAATTTAATAAAAAACACATGACATGACCTATTTCTTTTTATATCGATTTAAATCCACGTTATAATAACAAGTTGTGATAAAAAAAAATGTTGTAATAAATCAAACACATCAACATTTAAACAATTCCGATAATATTTTAATCAAAAACTCACCTTGAACAGTTTTTTCTTTTTTTAAATATCTTAACACAGGAGCGATGTTTCACCACCAATTTTTTCCAATGGCCGACTAACGTGACTAACTTTAGATTTGGGGTATTAGAACTAGGTGGCGTTATTTAGAATAATAGAAACCCTTGGGGACGAAATTAGGTTCGGGGACGAAATATGGCGACTGTACTTACTACTACGAAAACACATGCACATTATTTATGAGTTCGAGTGTGTGCGTGCGTGCGTGCGTGCGTGCGTGCGTGCGTGCGTGCGTGCGTGGGTGCGTGCGTGCGTGCGTGCGTGCGTGTGTGTGTGGGTGGGTGCACACGCGTGTGTATGTCTGTGTGTATGAGAGAGTGCGGACTATTGAAGCAGCTAAAGCGATCCGTCAAAACATAGATTTAAGGAGTTGTTCCGCTTCGTGGTAATTGAAGGAAGCCCTTTTTCTATAATCAAGTCCTATTCAATCCCGTCTAATCCTATTTGCCCTCTGATATTTATTCATAACTAAGATTTGTATTAATTCTGAATATAAGTCATCCATATTAAATATTGAGTTTACTTTTTATACCCATAGATTTTATGGCTCCAGATACCACTGATGAAAAAAAAAAATTTGAAAACTTTTTTTTAATGAAAAGTAGCCAGTGTTAAAGAAAAGTAAAATTAATACCATTTTCAACAGTATGGTTGGCAACCGTAACTATTGACTGAAAGTTGTACACGCAGATTTTATGTGTCTGTACTGACTTTAGATCCTCAAACTAAATATTTGTAGAGCTTGTTGTCCATTATAGCAGTAAAAACTCCCCTATTTACGTAATTTTTTTTATCCACGTTATATCGGTCAAATAGATTTACTGAAGCAGTTATTTCAAAATAATTCCCTTATCGTAGGTGCGTTTTTTCTTGTCTCTTGCAATCGTTTGAGCTTAGAAACTGAGGGTCAATGGACAGTTATCCATAAATCCGTCCGACTAGACTCGGACGGAATCGACCGGATTAGGCGTATCATATCAAAATTTTTTGAACGATGTCAAATTTATATAAAAGAGGTTTAAGAGAGTTAAATCATCATAAATGTTATTAAAAATATCGGTTATTTGGGAAAAAGAGAAATTATACACTTATCGAAATGAAGACAGGTTCGATTAGACAGACAATCATTAAATCAATTTTTATAATCTATTACCAATCAACAATTAAAAACTATACTACAATTATAGACTTTAAATAAATAATAATATGATATCTATCTACTAATGAAATTAGTTAAATCTCAGGGTCCATATTAGTAATATTACTTCCTAGTAAAAATTGACATTGCGTTACACATGTAAGTTAATTATATTACCTAAATTTATCTTAATCAACCATGATCATCTATTTGATTTTTTTTCCGTAAATAATTATTTAAGATAACATTACTTAAATAGCATCAAATTATTATTTTTGGAAGGTATAACGAATTCGTAGACAATTACAAACAATATAGCCAGTGACTACAAAAACCCTTTCAACTTCCATACTTGTCGGATGTGGACTTGCAGTCCTAATGTGGAGTAAGGTTGGGCAGGTGCAGGGTGCGGTAATCTCCAAAAAATTGAAGTCGTTTATTTTTTGTCGTATCCGATGACTGGACCCTATAAAATTGTACCAGATCCAGTTGAATCTAATGATGCCGGATCCACCGCATTGGTGCATCCGGTTTTCCGGATTTGATCTCTACTACAATGATTAGAACGTGTAACATGTACTCTCAGAGCGAAGTGATTGGTTCAGGTAAAGGACCACTGGACGGCGGAATACCGGGCAGGGAATGGTTGTATCCAGTGACCACGATCGATATAAGTCGATTGAAACGTCGGGGAATCAAAAAATCGTACAAGGTTCCCCCACGTTCCTCAAGGTTATTAAAGACATATGGATAAATCTCGAAAGTTTGAAATCATTTATTTACGCAAACCATTACGCGCCAGGCTTTGCGTTACCAATATAACATCTGGAATTCCTCCGGTACCTAGAACGTTTGGAAATATCCCTGCGTAAACAAAGGGCAGTAACTCACACTATATACCTACTTATAAAACGTACACCGAGGTTAGTGCAGCGTTATCGGATATTGATTATGATTTGTACGATCGTGTGCCATATAACCGGGCATGTTGCGTTTACTATTTACGCAGTGCGCGGTATGACTCAAAATAGAAAAAAATACTGTGAGCGCCAATAATAGAACCCGAGTAAGAAGTACCCTCCATAAAACTTGACATAGTATAGATTTATCTAGCACGCAAAACGATGACGCCTTATGGAACGTATAGAATCTTTACATTTCGCTTTGACATCTTAACCTAAAACAGGACACGACAACGCTCAATAAGTCACCGTCTTACGATCCGGACGCTTTAAGACAAGATAAAGCCGTTTTTCTGCTTGAATATAAACGACCGAAACGAAACATTACTAGGAAAAAGGTCAAGAGTCAAGCACTTAATTAACTAATAATAACAGAGAGATTTTGTACACAAGGTCGATAAAGACACGTAAGTAGTGACACGTGTGCGTTGTCAACCAACCGAAGATCATGGAAGAGGGGGGCCTCTTCCATGATCTTCACAAATATACTTTCTTCTCCTGAAACCTGTAGCGATCTGGTGCTTAGTCAGAACTTCAAGAGGGTAGGTGACTGTAGTAAAGGCAAAACGGTAGCGAGCCTACCGTACACTTTTGTATGACGTTCTAAGGCTGACGTCACATCTTTCTGTTGTCAAATCATTCAATTTTAATGGTAGCTTGAAGATTATAAAATAAGTTTTTTTTTCATTTTGCTTTTCGCCCTGTGAGTGAGGTTACCGGAGGCCCTAACCCTTCCCTCTCCCCCCCTCTCCCCTCCTCTTCCCCCCTTCCCCTACTCCCACCTTAAAGGCCGGCAACGTATTTGTGACTCTTGAGTCTCAGGTGCCCATGGGCGGTATTCATTTACCATCATGGTAGTCATTTACCATCAGGCGACCCGTCTGCTCGTTTGCCCCCTATAACATAAAAAAAACGTTAAAATTGTTAAAATCAAAATGGATTACAATTTTCACAGTATTTTTTACTTTGTTTATTGCCTTGACGAAATAATTTATGATGAGTAACTCAACTACCAATTTCCTTTATTTTTTCCTTGCATTCATCAAAGACAAACTCCGTAGGGAAGAAAAACGCACTGAAATTAAACATTGCTAGCCTTGACTTCAATAACGGCACCGATTAATCAGCATACGTCTATCGTTTGTCATTACAACGATAGTTCGATTATATATAACAGCTATTAGAAACTGTATACGATTGTATTTAAGGACAGACCTTCACATATTCTCATATCAGAAAATCCGTTACAGGCAGTAAACTTTGCTATCGTATTTTTTGGTTAACTACCAAGCACTATGTTTATTATTTGAGCAACTACCGCACGAGATGCATAATCCTTTAGTGTGGTCTCCATTGTTGAAATATCTCACGAATGAAATGACTCCTGGCAGTGAACGAACGTTTTATTTACTGGTGACCTTTTTAATTTGTCGAGCGTTGCCTCTTCGATTTTTAAACTAAACGGTCAAGATGAATGTCATTAATCGTAATAATCGAATGTACCTAATTTGAATTTGGAATCCTAACCTTTTTTTTGTTGTCGTTCCGACCAGTCCATGTGATCACGCCTGGGCGACGTAACTGTTATGTTCTGATGTTGCATGTGAACTGACGCAGGATCATTATTTTAAGTCTGATACAATACATTATATCTACACTAACTGCAACTAAGTATCCTCAGGATGGTCCGCCAAAGTACCATCACCTATCTCTGTATAGAATTCTTATTTATAGTAGAAATGCTAGCTATAGTGATGTAGCGAGCACGCGAGCTTCTTGTGTTGTTACGATATGAGGTTTTTCTGATTACTCTCGAACTTAAGAAATAATCTTGTATCCATTACCCTGAAATGCAGTTTCATTACATTATACAGTAATAACACTCTAAATATATCGGTGAAGCTCAAATACGTTTGAACGAGGAAAACTCTAAAAATATTTTGTGTAGGAATTTAAGGACGCGGATTTGATTATAAAATTGATTATTCATTCATTTGAATTAATATTAATGAACAGTTCAAGAACAACCGGCAGGAATTTGTTGAATATAATAATTAATGTATACGAGACACAATATAAAAGTATTGTAATAGAAATTATTTAAATACTGTTAATTGATGTTAATGCCTAAAATAATAGTAGTGTAGTGGCTGAGGCATTGTGCATTCCAGTGTTTGTAGGTTCAAACCCCTCTCAGCACTACCAACCAATATTTGCTAGGTCAGATTGACATATCACACATCTTAAAACTGTGTTAACATAGTTTTAAGATGTGTTAATAAACAATAGTCTATATTGTAAGTATTTTCACTAATTAAGTCTCATACATGGATGTGTAAAAAAAAAAAATAGGCAGTCATGGGACTGCCGACAGAAGTGAAAACTTAAACGAAACGACGAACTTAAAACGTCACATTAACAGGTTGGTGACATTAATTAATAAGGAGCTGAACTCAATGTTTAGATTAGCGCCCTCTAGTGGATCTATGTATGTACTATTAGTGACGATCAACGAGTTCAGTGCTTTTTCCCTATAGCAAAAGTGCACACACGTGCCTAAAGAAGTTTTCACTTCACAAAGTCTAATTTAGGATTTTGAAGTCTGAAGAAATTATCTCAACAAAAACAAGACTTTTCTAATCGTTTCTTCTTCTCAAATAAAAAAAAAAATCAATCAAAGTTTCATTTTCATCCTCTACAGCAGACTAACCAGTCTCATCAAAATTATTTTTATTAAACAAGTCGCAATCTCTAACAACCTTATTTTCAAGGCCTTTGATATTGATTTAGTGTATCGATATTGCGCAATTGCCCATACTTCCTGTTGACTTCTTGTTAGGAAATGTGATGGGCAATCCTGGTCATAGTTGCTGCCAATCCATATTAAGTGTAAGTTTGACTCATTTCACTCTATTTTGATGTAGGAATAAAACATAACCTCTAAAGTACTTAGTATTTTACTGCACGCCTTGGTTACCGATGCCTATAAACATACTTCACTAGATATCCTTGTAGAAAACTCTCAAAACTTTTAGTGTCAAATCAAATGGGCTATTTGTCACTTTATATGTAATTTGTACCTGCCTAAACCATTCTTGTTTCTTTACAAAACACGTTCACTTAACTCATGTTTACTCCACATATTTTCTTCATGCGGAGTAATTGGCCTATTTGGAACGCATTCATGTCGCCAGTGGCGTCTCCAAGGCCATCCGTTCTACACATGAAAAACAATCGAACATTCTTTCTGTTTCGTTCGGTGATCTCATCCAAAAGACTATCATTCGAAATTTTTATAACACTAAAAAGTCTGAATCTATATTTTAACTGAACATAGAACCTCCTTTATTTTACCCATTCCATTCCATCGCGTGGTTACTACAAATATTTTTCGAATTTGTTCCAAATTTAAATACTTGAAAACTGTTGTTTAAACGATTCGCGGCGGTGTTGATTTACAAAAGCATTGTACATGTCGTGATTTCGTGCTTAGCAAACAACAATAAAATATAATTTTATTGTCAGCTACCGCACACCACTTTATTGTACTCGCGAATGCTAATGAGATTGACGTGTTCCAGTTTTCTATTATTTCTTTACATAAACCCACGGAATGTATTGTCGCACGCAAATGTTAATAATAGCTTTGTAATATCTGGGAAAACAGGGCTGAAGTTTAACGGGTTTGGCATTTGATGAAACGGGCTTATTACATGGCATGAAAATGAAACAGCACTTAATTTTACTGTGGTGGCTATTTGCGGAAGAGTTTCTAATTTAACATCTGTCTACTCTAGAGTACTACATCCATACCAGTGGCGTAGCGTGGCTTGGACCCCTCCAATCAAAATTAGTTGGGGGGCCCAAATGAAGGGTAAAGATTTCTCACAAAAGAAACAAAAATGCTTTAAACGGGGGAATCCCGCAATAACTGATGTATGGAAGGATGTTGTCAACTTTTGGGCGCACGCTTGACCCGGGAAAAAAAGAGATTTCTTTTTTTACTTTTGTCATTTCTGAAGGGAAAACTCTATAGGCACGTATTACAGTTTTTTTCCGGGAAGCGCAAGATTAAGTGACATTGTGGATAACAATTTACTAATTTTTGCTTATACACGTGAGGGGCCTCTGTAGCCCGGGGGCCCCCGTATCATTGATACGGCGGTGCGCCCCTGATCCATACACAGTTGTAAAGGAAATACCGTGCTCATCTTTGTGTCGTCTTGAGATGAAGCTCTTGTTCAGGGGTTATCTCTTTAAATTCGTTAGGTATGGTTTAAAGTTCTCGGTCTATGTAGATGATATGCTTCGATGAGCCACGGCACAGCTCGAACGTACATACATACGTATGTATATCAATATAAAAACGGGTTGACGTCATCAATGTCGCCGATAACAGATCGCCTAGCGTCGTTCAGCAGGAAAGTTAACAAAAGAAATTACCTGTGATCTTCACGAACAACCTCGAAATTGATCAATTCTTGATTACCTATCCATATTACTTCTACGGTATTTGTCAAATTGATATTCACAAACACTTTAAACGTTTCTTCACCTAAAATATTTCTCACAATTCACATTTTATTAATACATACATACATACAAATAAATAAAATTGAAATGTCTGTTTGTAAAGTCAAAATAATAGTATTTTTTAAGCTCATACAGTTATTTGCAGCATAGCTATGCCTAAAAATTAGTTTTTAAAATTTTTGTATGTCTGTCTGTTTGTTCCGGCTAATCTCCGGAACGTGTGAACCGATTTCCACGGGACTACACTGGCAGATAGCTGGTGTTATAAGGAGTAACTTAGGATATTTTTATTTTGAAAAAAGAATTAGGGTTCCGCGCAAAATATATAAATATGTAAACGCGAGCGAAGCCGCGCGGGAACTGCTAGTAATTAAATACGTATAAAACTTATAGGTTGTCCATATGTTACCGGTAGCTGGACCGGTTCCAGAGACGAATCCTCCTCCGATGCTTGCCGTATCGAAGAGCACCGCCTTCTATATCAGGCCCTGAATTCCACCGCTTAATGTGAGCCTCTGAAGCTATTAGTCATGGCTCTTACCTATCAACTCATACTCTGAAATGACTATCAGTACAACGATAACTGAATCTAGATCCCAGATGTCGACAACCTCGTAGACCAAGCTTATCGTGGGAGAGCCATGCTTCGGCACGTATGGGCCGGCTCGACCGGTGTGATACCACGGCCTCACAGAAAGCTGGCAGTGAAGCAATTTGCTTTCGCCGAGTGAGTGAGGTTACCGGAGGCCCTAACCCTTCCCTCCCCCCTCTTCCACCCTTCCCCTCCTCTCCCCCTATTCCACCCCTTCCCCTCCTCTCCCCCTCTTCCACCCTTTTTTTTTTTTTTGGGCGTGTGGAAACCCCCTCGGGCCGTCACCCCACCGGGGTTTTCGGTGGGGCGGTGTGTCGGAATCGAACCGACTAAAACCACACGGTGTGCCGTACTGCGCCTTATGTAGGAGGGATCCGGGAACAGCTTTTATTAAGACATCCGGACCCCTCCTAGCGCCCGCCCGCAAGTGCGGGCACCACCTCCGGGTAAAACTTAAAATCTCTCAATTAGGCGACGTCCAGGCACACGCGGACGCCGCCTCCTCGCGGGGGGCCACTATAGCGGGTGGAGGGGAAAACCCGTCCCATCCACCCGCAGCCACACTCAGGGCGGCATGAGGCGCTGGTAAGCGCGCCTCCGCCGCCCCGTTCGCCGGCGGCGAATTAAGTCCGAGTGGAGGTCATCCTCCCGGACCCTTTCCACCGCCTCCTTCTGTGAGATGACTTCCTCACAGAAGGTCGCGACCGCGGTAAAATTCCTGTCGCTACCGGCCATGGAGCGTATGACGGCCGGTAGCGAGAGATCCTCTCCGATGACTGCAGTGAGGGCCCGGCGCTGCGTTGCCCAAGCAGAGCAGACCGCTAGCGTGTGCTGAGCCGAGTCCTCACTGCAATCGCAGTGGTGACAGGCGGGACTCAATTCCCTCCTAGCGACCGAGTGCAGGTACTTTCCGAAGCAGCCGTGCCCGGAAAGAACCTGCGTCAGTCGGAAAGAAAGGGTCCCGTGCTGTCGCCCTGCCCACTCGACGATGACCGGCTGGAGCGCCTCCACGGCGGCAAAGCCAGCACGTGGAGCCTCCAGCCGGGACGACCAACGAGCCATGGTGGCTCGGCGAGCGGCCTCACGCCATTCGCGTACCTCTTCGGGCGGGGGCCGACTGCCGCTTCCCGCCCGGAACTCAGCCGTTCGCCGATATACTTCGGCGAGCACTTCCGCCTCCAAATCCCACGGGGGAGTCCCGGCCAACGCGCACGCCGCCTCCGTCGACACGGTGCGGTAGCCGCGTATGGCTCTAACCGCCATAACCCTCTGAGGGCGCCAAAGGCGCGCCCTATTCTGGGCGGTCAGAGCCTCCGCCCACACCGGTGCACCGTAAAGTGCCATTGACCGGACAACCCCCGTGTACAGCCGTCTCGTAGCGACGCTGGGTCCACCTAAATTGGGCAAGAGTCGCCCAAGGGCGGACGCAGCGCCGACCAGCTTTGGAGCAAGCTGCAGGAAGTGCTCGTCGAAGCGCCACCTTCCGTCAAGGATCAGGCCCAGATACTTGATGTGGGCCTGAACCGGTACGAGGACCGAGTTGACCTCGATAGAGGCGCCAGGGGGTGGACCACGACGGGGCCCATGAAATAAAAGGGCCTCCGTCTTATCCAGGGCCACCCGCAAACCCAGCACCTCGATGCGCCCGATCCCCTGAGAGACTCCCCTGGTGGCCAGGCGCGCTGCCTCCTGAAAGTTCACCCCCCGGGCTGTGACCAACGTGTCATCGGCGTAACAGATTACGCCGAGCCCGGGGGGGAAGTCACCTCGAAGGGCCCAGTCGTACCCCATGTTCCACAGGAGTGGTCCAAGGACAGACCCCTGTGGAACACCGCACGACATGGGCCGACGGCTTAAATTTCCTTCTCGGTCCTCGTACATGACGGTACGCTCCTCTAAATAGTCTGCCACTAGCCGCCTCAGGTACCCTGGCACGCCGTGGTAATGGAGTGCTTCCCTGATGCAGCTGAATGGCAGACTATTGAATGCGTTGGCGATGTCCAACGACACCGCCAACAGCACGCCGCCACTGCTCACTACCTCCTCGGTCACGGCCCTCAGGCGCAAAATAGCACCGACCGTCGAACGTCCCGCTCGGAAACCAAATTGGGCGTCCGACAAATCGGGGCCGACCTCGCAAAGGTGCCGGACGATGCGGGCAGAGAGCACCCTCTCAAACAGTTTACCCGCCTCAACCCCTCTTCCACCCTTCCCCAACCCCTACCTTAAAGGCCGGCAACGCACTTGTGACTCTCGAGTTGCAGGTGCCCATGGGCGGCGGTAGTCATTTACCATCGAGTGACTCGTGTGCTCGTTTGCCCCTATTCCATAAAAAAAATACTTTATTTTTCAGCCTTACATTTTTCTTGCAGCCTCTAGGAGAATGTCGTCATGAAAGGTGATCACGTCAATCGCTCTGTAATCGATCTAATATACTACTCATTCAGTATTACTTTCTCATCCTATAATAACCTACTATCTGGTCAGGTGATCTGATCACAAAAGCTTCGTATCGTTAGGCCTGACGCTGGTTTCGTCTTATACTTTTCAATAGATTAATTTTATGGTTATTGTCTACAGGTAAGCGATGTCAGTGGTTGCGGCTACCATCTAGCGACAATGCTGGGTCTGCTGCCAGCCCAGGTCATCAACGTCTACCTCGGATCAACACTGCGGTCCATGCACGACGTACTCCACGAGTCGCACTTGACTGGATACATCGTGTTCGCCTTTCAGGTAATTTCAAGTTCGCCTTGTCTCGCACGATCAGCTTTTTATGTCGACTTAGAGACAGGTTGTGGCCTTCTTATGTCCATACTAACTAAAAAAAAAATATTAACCTATAACACTATTGCTGAGGAATAGTTAGAAAGTAGTAATTTTCTTAGTGATAGAGCCACGCTTCGGCACGTATGGGCCGGCTCGACCGGAGTGATACCACGGCCTCACAGAAAACCGGCAGTGAAGCAATGCTTACATTGCTTTTCAGATTATTGCTTATGTAGATTCAACTGGAAACTAAATTAAATTTTTCACAGAGTAAAATAACTTTCCCCATCCTATATTTGAAGGGGACATTCAGTGAAGCAATAGTCTTTAAAAAAAAATATATATATATATATTCCTTTTGCAGAGAGAATTGATCTAATCCATGAGAGAAGATATTCATACAATTATATCTTATGCGAATTACACACTTAGAATTGTCGTGACTCAGGTCTTGGAAGTGTGACCTTAAGTGACATACGTGACATTTATATATGAAATGAAACGAGTTATGAGGTCAAGGAATATGGTTTAAGGAAGCCATGTACAACTTTTTTTATTTAGGCTACTAAGGTTGCCAAAATTTGTAGTTGGCGACTAGTGGCCATTTACGCTACTTCGGAATAAAGGGAGCGATTGCGTTTTTAAACATTTAATTAAACGCTTTATGTAATTCATGGGTAACAAAATGCGTATTATTAAACGTAAATGTCGTAATTTTGTAGACAGAGGAATGCGAAAGGAGTCTATTGATTAATAGCAACTGGCAATACATTCCATAAACGAAGAGCTTTCACAGTAAATGACTAATCATAAATTTTGGTGAAATACTCGGGCATTTTAGTATCAACTTTTCTTGTGACTGTCATTATTTTAAGTGTGTTATGAAGAAACTTAATGCGTTCTTTGAGATAACATAGATAGATAAAGCGGGGGTAGCGTAATGGCTAAGGCATCGGATGCGATCAAGTAGTTGCGGGTTCTAACCCCACCCAGTGCACTGCCGACGTGAACCCACTCCTCCTAACACACAAGCATTTCGCTTAGCTGGGGGGGTTAAAAAGAAAGAAAGAAGTAAAGAAAAAAGAATACATTGCATTGTATAATTTAATTTGTACATACTTGTATTTTATATATCTATATATTTTTACAAACTAAAGTCAAAGCCTAAAACAAAATAAAAATTTAAAAATCCTTGTACAATTGGCGGCCTTATTGCGATTTGCGATCTCTTGCAGTCTACCATTGGATACAGAGAGAGATTAAGGATGAGATGCGGAGTTGCAGTTTACGATCAATTGAACTCTCTGGTATACAATTGCGTTTTACTAAAACTGGACATAATTAAAACTTTTGTTCTATATAGACACATATATATTATACATATACACATACATACATATGTATATAGATAACATACATTATTAATACCAGATAACGTGGGGTTTATGAATTAAAGAAAATGTATAAAAATGTAAGGGTATGAGTATACAGGCGAATTTTATTCAGGACAACAAACAATTGTTGAATAATAGGTTACAAAATGTTCCTTGTTTGTAAAATATTATCTTAATTAATCATGCAAACAGCACCGTTATCCACAAAATAATATAACAAAGTAATGGTAGCATACTAGTGAGTTACAAAATGACAGAAGTATCTTACAAAGAAACAAAAAATTGTAAAAAAAAAGAAAAAAAGGCTGAAACGAGGTTACATGTTGACATTTTGTAAAATTGCATTTTTGAATTTTGAAGCTGACAAGTGAAATATATTATGTCAGTGAAATTATCATTATATGATTTCATAATTCTTCTCAGGGGGGGCTGCTTCTCCAGCGTTAGTTCTGTTTGATTAAGGGGCGAATAGATTAAGTTTATATGTGTTTCGTATTCTTAAAGAGCTACTAGGTATGCGAATGTAAATTTGGTTCATTAATTCATTAAAATCAAAATTATTGTGACATCTTATATAGAAATGTTTGGTCGAAGAAAAATAATGAAAATATTTACACAAGCAAAATAAAAGTCTTGCATAAATTAATTAAGTTTTGTTTCAGCGAGATTCAGATATCAGTTACATATTAGACTAGCTAATCCGCGCAACTTCGTCTGCGTTTGTAAATTTTCCCCGTTTTTGCAATATTTTTCATTGATGCTCCGCTCCTATTGGTCGTAGCGTGATGTTATATAGCCTTCCTCGATAAATGGGCTACCTAACACTAAAAGAATTTTCCAATTCAAACCAGTAGTTCCTGTGATTAGCGAGTTCAACCAAACAAACAAACAAACTCTTCAGCTTTATAATATTAGTGTAGATTTCAAGGCCGCCATCAGGCTGAAGTCCTAAGGCTCGTTCTCCACTTGCCTTTATAGATAAGTGGAAACGGAACTGATAAGTTTGATAACGTATAAAGTAATTATTTTTTTAATTAAACCTGCAACCTCGTATACGCCCTTAACATTAAACAAATTGCGCGTGTTTCAGCATCGACTATTACTGCGGAAACTCATGTTATTACCTATACTAAGAGTACGTTCACATGACAGGCGTTAAGCGTGCGTTGTTCACGGGCGTTGAACGGGCGTTGTCGCTGTTCAATTCGAATTCAGTATTCGTTGAAGATGGACGTAAAAACAGCATTGTGTTTGGTGATTTTATATCTACGTCAGAAACAGCAACACAAGACGAGACGGCAATACTGGGTTCATCCATTTTAACACTTACTGAAAGCCACTTTATAACTTAATATCCTTAACTTAGGCAACATGAAACTAAACTCAGTAAGAGCTCAGTAATATTTCATAAATGTAACTATGACAAATTAGAAGTCAACTTAAAATACTTAGTGTTTTTCGTTATCAATCAGCGGTAGCAAAACGCGCGTACAACGCCCGTCATCTGAACGTGGCCTAAGTATATAAAAACTTTTTAACGAAAAATGAAACCGACGAAAAGAACTAAAAAGCAAAAAATAAATAAACCTTTTAAGTCTTGAGTATTGAGCTTATTTACATAAAGTATAAAATTTTATATAAACTAATTTGATACATAGAGTACTATGGCGCACATTGGGAGAGGCCTATGTCCAGCAGTGGACTAGAATAGGCTAATTGATTGATTGATAATTTTGATTCAGCGCCAAACAACAGTAACATGTTATTTATCAACGTTAATTCATCAATATCTTTACCTGTCATACCACTTGGGTAAAGTATTTGAATACTTTTGCTTCATTGATATGCGATATTGTGAACACAATTGTATCTGTATAAATTGGGCTGTTTTGATTGTAAATGTTTAGATAACATTAGTATTGCTTTACTTTATCATTTGTGTTGCTTATCAATCGTTTCGAGTGTAAAATTGGCTTATCTTGATAAATCACTTAGAATACTGACTTTACTTCAACCGAGTAAACGTATTTTGTTATCTTGCATATTAAAATATTAGTTATTGTCCTTGTCTTAAAAAAAAAAGAAACTGTCAGTCGTAGGATTGCACGTCAGAAGTGAAAACATAACTGACACATCTGTCACCTGAGCGTGACGGTCACGCGAGTTCGGTGCATTTTCCCCGTACCAAAAGTGTCCAACGTGCCTAAAGAGGTTTTCACTTCAAAAAAGTTGAAATCAAAATCTGGCTTAGAAATTCTCTAGCCAGGATTGCAGGTGTAACGAGATCCCCATACAGCGAAAAATATACTTCAATGCCATTTAGCGAAGACACATCAAACTACGGAGTAACTACTAATCCTGCATGGCGCAATAAAAGTTCTCGCGCTGATTAGTATACGTACAACTTTCCAACATCAACCGTTGGGCCGCGGTCCGCCAGGCATGACCATCTCGCCTGGTCTGAGGATCCTCCCTTTGTGTTGGAGGATGTTCCTCCACACAGGCATAGTCAATTTATAATCGTACTGAAACTGCATCCGTTCGATTTGAAGAATCGCTACCTTACAGCAGTTTGAAAGCACCATTAGCCCACTTCTAGTATTACTGCTGGTCGTTAGGTCGCCAAAGCTTCGTGGGAGCACAAGGTTTGCAGTGTTTTCTTCCTCTGATCGTCGCTCACCAGCTCACTACGTAGGGATGTGTACACGGACCGTGCAGTTGTGCCGCTCATACACTGCAAGTTTAGGTTATATAGTGCATGCGACCTCTTAGTATATCGTCCCTTGGTGCCTAAACAACATTAAAGTTTGAAAAACTATCTATTTAGTGTGACTATTGGCTACTTCTACTATACACTCGTATGACACGTATACGGATAAAACGTATAATCTATAGGTAAAAATAATTGTAATCGGGAGATTAGTGAATGCAAACTAACAAATAAACACCGTAGCTTTATCTTCTTCTAACATAAAAATCTCGTGTCTCGGTGTTTGGGATCGAACTCCTCCGAAACGACTCAACCGATTTTAATGGTTTTTTTGTATATATGGTTGGTATGAGAATCTCACTAATATTATAAATGTGAAAATTTGGATGGATGGATGGATTGTTACTCTTTCACGCAAAACCTGAACCGATTGCGATGAAACTTGGTATGTAGATAGCTGGAGATCTGGATTAACGTATAGGCTACTTTTTATCCCGATATTCCGACGGGATCAGGACTTACGCGGGTAAAACCGCGGGGCGCTGCTAGTAGGTCACAAAGTATTTTTTACCCTCCTGTCCCCATCCCCCATTTTCTAGTAATGTTAGTAGTAGTAATTTATAGTAATGTTTTAGATTAGCTTCGTGAGTTTCAGCGATTTAACAGAGATACGTATGCGTGTTTGTGACATTGATTGACGACGTTTATACTAATTTTAATATAGCTTATCTATAAGCTATACACGACGTATTTATCAACTCGATACTAATAAAGTAATCATACTGCAACTGCCCGTATCTATGTATAGTAATCGTTGACCTAGCGATCGCACACATTACAGGTCTTTACGATTTAGATTTTGTCAGTCTGTCAATTGCTACTATTTTCTTTAACAATCTTAGTATTCAGGTTCCTTAATTGTGTAGTATTTCCTAGTAGTAAGCGATTTTCGTTTTTAGGGTTCCGTACCTAAAAGAAAAAACGGAACCCTTATAGGATCACTTTGTTGTCCGTCCGTCCGTGGGTCTGTCGGTCAAGACCCTTTTTCTTAGGAACGCGTGGAGGTATCAAGCTGGAATTTATATCAAATACTCAAATCTACTGTCCCTTGGAGCTGTGAAAAAATCAAACTTCTAAGCCAACGCAATCAAAAGATACAGCCGTTTATGCCACAAATTTCCGCAAATTTTCGACACTCGCAAGGGAATCAAAACCTACAGGGTACTTCCCGTGAACTCAGAATCTTGAAATTCGGTACGAAGCAACGTCTTATAGCACAGATAAAAGAAAAATTGCGAAAACCGTATATTTTTAGTTACATCATATAATGAAAATATTTTACGGAACCCTCGGTGCGCGAGTCCGACCGCCGCCCATGGACACCTGCAACTGTAGAGCCACATTCAAACATTGCTTCACTGCCGGTTTTCTGTGAGACTGTCGAGCCAGTCCATACGTGAAGAAGCATGTTTTGTTGCAGCTTGTTATTTGAGAGATGATGTTTGATTTCTTAATTCTTAGCTGGCAACATCTCGGCGAAGCTCGAAACAGTTAAATGCGTAACATTTACTTTAAGAGATGCACATACTTCCAACTGTTATGTATTCCATGATGCAGACATCAATTGATAGACAACTTCACTTGTCAGGTTTTGATTCAACTATCTGAAGGATTGTTCAACGAATATAGCTGATGTCTGACAATATTCTTGGGTGCTCTCATGGCCATCCGACAAGTGGCTATTATGATCGTGTGAAGTGGATTGTGGATTGCAGCGTCGGTGATATTTTATAGCTCGCACAGAAAAATCGCTGGAGCTTTGAGAACTTGACTATAGTAACTTACGTTAGTTGACAGAATATTATATGGTGCAAATCGTTTGTTCATAGGAGAATATGGTATACTCTACGGTTAAAATAAATCTTTAAATATAAATATCGTGTCACGTTGTTTATCCGCGACGAACGCCTAAACTAATGTACCGATTTTAATGAAATTTGCACACTGTATGCAGTTTGATCCAACTGAAAAGATAGGATACTTTTTATCTCAATTTATAGTCACAAAATTTTTTTTTATTGCGAATTACTTAGCCACAGTAAGGCTGCGTTTCCACCAGACATGTGCAAGGATGCGTAGCGAGGGATGTTTGTTAAAAACCAATAGATTCGCTTCATTTACCTAACCTCACTCAGCGCAGTATTATATAACATTCCACATGCAATTTAGTGTTGTAATTAAAATGAATGTACGGTTTTGACGTTTAATAAAGAGAAAGTTGTTTGACTTGACAGTCGACTACAGTATTGGACCATATCGAAAGTAAAGTGTCAATACCTCTCTGACATTTTTCGAGAAATTCACTTTTTTAGCTTTTTAGGCTGGAAGCCACTATTCGCATGTTTTATTTACTAAAATAAAACATTCCAGCTCTATTTATTGTTGTAACAGCATTAAATATAAATGTGGAAATAACTACCAGCTAAGCTGTTTTTTTTTTTTGAGAATTTTTTTCTGTCTTTTTCTATTTTAGAAAAGACAACTCCGGCATTAGGAATTACTCCTGTGTCGCGGGGGACTTTACAAACATACAACAACGGACACAAAGACACAAAGAACACCCAAACTCAGGTGGGAATCGAACCCACGACCTATAAGCATAGCGGTCAGGGTCACTAACCACTAGACCAACAGGCCAGTCAATTTGTGTTATTTTTCTTAATATACTTTGTTATAATCGAAATTAATCATTATTCATAATATACCTACATAAAATATATTAAATCACGTTTATTTCTAATATCTCAAATAAGTTTTTTCCAGTTTTCTGTAAATTCTTGATTTCGCCAGAAGTAAATCTAAACAATGAACAAATTTTCGATGCCATCTATTATTACAGCCATTTGATATATTAATCGTTGGAAAACCAATCAAACTTCCACCATAATCAATATCACATTAAGTAGATGGCTTGAATCCGCTTGTAATCTATTATTGATGAAAATAAAAATACAGATTTTCTATTAAAATCGATAATAAATTACACACAGTCTAGGGCAACAATGACTTCCCTTCATTTGATAAAAACCTCTGGCCACCTAACCATTTTTTCAAGTTTGGGAATAAGTGTTTGGTCTGGTTCTTTTCTTCTATAGGCACTTCTTTGTGGTGGTCAATGGTTATGAGTCCAGATTGCAAAAAAATACTTCTGGGACCAGTTTTATTCAACTTCTTTATTAATGATGTCCTGAATTGTTTTCACTGCTCTGTTATCTTTACGCTTGCAAACGACTTAAAGTTTGTACCCATAATCAAGTAGCAGGAGGACTCTGTACAGCTGCAGGATTAAATAAATAGGTTGGTGCTTTGGTGTGAAAATAATAGAATGTATCTGAACAGTAAAAGTGATATCATCTGAAGTTCTCGCGAAAGAACCATTTATTGCCTTTTGGTTATTGTATTAAGACTGATAAAATTAAAGAAGTTGATCACTTTCGTGAATTGGGAGTGATATACGATAGGAAATGAACTTTTATACCTCATTTGGAAAACACGATTATGAAAGATGTTAGGTTTTGTATTTCGAAATAATAAGACAAAAATAGTACTTTATAACAGCCTTATTTGTAGTATCCTAGAATACTGTAGCGTAGTCTGGCGACCACACTATGCCACACACTCATTGCGTATTGAACATATTCAAAAACGTTTTGTATGGCATCTTTTATTTTGTAATGGTTTAGACAAAAAACAAAAAATACTTCAGCTTTATTATATTATTATTAGTATATCTATATATATATTAATACGCGAGGAGAATTTTTGTAAACATTTTTAAAATAAAACGCGCACAGGCAGAAGTGCAGTAACAGACTGTAGCGTTCGTGGGAGAGCCATGTTTCGGCACGTATGGGCCGACTCGACCGGAGTGATACCACGGCCTCAAAGAAAACCGGCAGTGAAGCAATGATTGCATTCAAAGTGGTTTCAAATAGATTACTAGCAGTACCTTTCACCTGCGTTTATAGTCAGTTCTCTACTGCTATAAATAAGCTCGTTCAAACAAGCAAACGTAATCTGTAGCTTCATAATATTAACATAGATTATAGATTTTCCGGTTGAGGTAATTTCCCAGTCTACTTTCAATTTTGTACCCACTCTGTTAATTTAGTACGTCTTAGTTGAATGGTCTGATAAATTATCAGGGTAAACAAAATACCATGACACATGTGTTCAAGAATCGTGAGAATCACTGTGCCAAAGATGGCTCGATTTACATTCTGAAAATAATTTCGTAATTCTCACTGAGGCGGCCAAGGTCTGCCGGGGTTACCGGGGTTACCGGGGACTTTCTCTTTACGTTATACCGGAGGCCATTAAAATGGTTTTAGTCGGTTTTATATCGACATACCAATTCACCATTAGCCCCGACGAGGTGATGACTCGTGCGAGTTTCCACATCATAAAAAAAGAAAAGCACTCATCAGCTTTTCTGTTTTTTATCGTATAGCACTGATTGTAGATAATGTCTACTTACAAAGTCCTACGTGACGACCTGTCAAATTACCCTCGTGAAATTAACGGGATCGGAGACGAGGGGTTAATAAAATGTCCCCTTTATCCGTCTCGTTTGATGCATCACAAATCGACATACTTCCGGTATATTGGCACTATGTAACTCTGTTATATCCTAGTTTTCTTATACTAGGATAAAGCATGGTATTGTGTATTGAATGGATAGGAAAATTTGTGCCAAGCGTTGAGGATATATTTTATTCTTGATAGCGCTAAAGCTCGTCAATACTTTCTTAACAGAAAAAAGTAACTATAAAAAGTAAAAACCTGAGACATATTTAAACCTGATATCTTCTAAAAGGCTTCTTGACAGATCAAGGAGTTTTAGGGAGTTAATTAATTAAATTTTCATACTAGCCGTGGTCAAAGTTAGAAAGCGTCGCGACAATGATACTACTAAGTACGAATGTAAAACGTGGAACGCTGGCACACACAGTAAAGATAGTTTTTACATAATGCTGGTTTACAACATAAATTAATTTGCTCTATGTTTACAACTGTTTGTATCGGTGTATTTATAATAGCGCAATTAATCATCAATTGAAATAAATAAAATTGTAGTGTCTGTTTGTAATGTCAAAATAATAGTTTTTTTAGCTCATACAGTTATTTAAACTGGTAGGTGCAGATCAGAGCATGCGGTGTTTGCTCATAAATGGTTGTACATTTAGAATAAGTATGTGTATGATATAATTGAAGTGCATGAAAATAATAAATGTAACAACTGTCAGCAAACCAAATAAATTTGCACGAAACATGCGTAAAAATCAGTTATTAAAATAGTTTGTTCCGACTAATCTCCGGAACGGGTGGACCGATTTTCACGGGACTTTCACTGGCAGATTGCTGGTGTTATAAGGAGTAACTTAGGCTACATTTATTTTGAAAATAAATTAGGGTTGCCGCAGAATAAATATGTACACGCGAGCGAAGCTGCGCGTTAACTGCTAGTCCACAAAATATAAACTGACAGTTACAGTACCGTAGTACAGTACAGTAGGAACAATATCTAAATCCGTCCACTCAATATATTTTCAAGTCAGTGCTATATCAAACTGAGATATTGCAGGTAATGAACTTAGAATATCAATACACTTGTGAGTCTTGAGTTGCAGGTGTCCATGGGCGACGGTAGTCACTTACCATCAGGTGACCCGTCTGCTCGTTTGCCCCCTATAATATGAAAAGAAAACGCATACATACATCACGCATGCCTGTATCCCCGAAGTGCTAGGCAGAGCAGAGGCGTATTGAATACCAACATTTCACCAAACTATAATTTGTATAACTCATGTAATACGAGGCAACCCTATTGCCGTGAACCGGGCACTTATAGATGGGAAAATTGGGCACAAGTCCGTATCATGGGTCACACATATTAATATTCTAGATTGCGTTAGAAGTTGATGCACGTTAAATCATGATATGGAAATTAACCTTAAAGAACTGTTATCTATTTAAGCTTAAAATGTGTAAAGCTCACATCCAACTGAGTTACATGACTTCATCACAAGCAAAACAACATTGCGTAATATGTTGTCGCCAGGAAGTCGCAAGCTATAGAGATGGTTTGTTTACAACATGGCTCCATGTTCCCTTGAATTTTATCGCAGACAAGATTACTATCTTACCCAATTTGTATGTGGACTAGTAAATTTACCTAACTGTCTTTTAAAGGGTATGTGATAATTTTGAATGAAATTATACCTGTGATGATCTAAACCACCTACCTAATTATGGGGGTTGGGGGGGATAAAATTAAAATCAATCTAACTAGTGGTAAAGGCGTTTTCGTGCCAAAGTTAATCCACATAATATAGCCTAGATTGAAAGGTTCAAACGAATTAAAATATTAGCGTTAAACAAATATCTTGATAAAAATTACAACTTTTAATGTATAATAGAATGATTTATCTTTTAAGTACGTAACACAAAATATATCACTATCTACATATTATAAAACAAAGTCCCCCGCCGCGTCTGTCTGTCTGTTCGTCATCTAATAATTATAAGTTGCCCCTCCCACAGAGTGAGTCTTTTTGAAAACCCGGACAAATACGGGGAAACCATGACGGATGGCAGCCCTAACTCGGACTTAAACTGCTTGCTAGGAAATCCACTACATACTTAATGTGGCTGTGTAAAATGTATGCAGTTGCTCGGCTATTTCGAAACTTTTTATCGATCCAGGGAATTTAAAGATCGCCTATATTGTACATCATGTAGATATATGGTATTTGGTATATACTTATACATATATACACTTAAATGGCACTCAATTATGAGACGTCGTTAAGTCTTTTGCTTTTACTGGCACTTTCAAGTGAGACAGCGACAGCAAGAGACATGACAGAGTCCCTTAAATGACTAGTGTTTGAGTATTCAACCATTAGATAAATTAGGTCGTATTAGAAGTGGACGTCACTGCTAATCAATCAATCAAATTGATTAGTGGTGATGTCTCCTTCGAAATATTGGGCTAATGTTTAGAAGGAAGGTGCTTTCTAATCATAGGGGTTGATGGCTCTTAAGTCTTGAGTAATTATTTATTTATCCAAAACTTTACAGTCTGGATATATTTTTGAGCAAGAAACACATTTATAGTACTTGGTTTTATAATTTAATCTAGCGAATTGTTACGAATCATGGCCATCAAGAAAGTTAGTGAGTTACACATTATAAAATAAATATATTCCTTTTTGCAATGTTATCGCACCTCGATGTAAATTATTATGACGTTTCTTGTTACTACTTATTTCTATTTACATAGCTATTGCGATGTCTAAGACTAAAGATTCTTCTAGTAAGTAAGAAAGAAATATTTTTTCTTTTTATACAAACACATTTTTCAATTAGTTCTTACACCAAGTATTCAATAGCCTTCTTCGTTTCAAGTACCAGGAGAGTATTAACACCGAGGAGGTGTTTTTCAATGTTTCATTCAAACTAAATACTGTATTTACACGTTAATTGTTAATATAAGACTTCTTGTTTAATTATACTACCCTGGTAATATTTTTTCATAATAATTTTATTCCTAATTTAAGTATTTTCAAATTTGCCATGCACCTACGATTGCTATGATACGAGATTGACCAGTCATCATCATCATCATCATCATTTCAGCCATAGGACGTCCACTGTTGGACATAGGCCTCCCTTAATTGATGAATGATTGACTGATGAATTAAAATATATTATAACGTAACTCCCTTTGGTCCAATCAACAGACCACCGCGGTTGGACTATAGAAAAGTAGCCTTAGATAGAGAGAGAGAGTAGCCCTATGCGGCGTCTAGTTATTCATGGAATGTACCAAATGAATGTTTGGATAATTGTATAATTTTGCATTTATTACACAATCCTTGTTTATACTGTCAATCATGAATGTGCCATTCGCCTACGTTCACGTAGGTTCTAACGTAATGTTTGTATACTCTTTGATGCATGTACAATACGGTTAAATAAAGAAGATCATTTTAGCTACACATTAGTGAATAATTTGTCGTTCATCATAATGTGGTCGTATTATCCAGCATTCCGATTTATGATCCGTCTATCTGCTAAGAAATATGAGCGTAATAAAATATGAGCGAGTGTGCATTTATGTTACTATGTGAATAAATAAAATATTTGATATGACCGTTCGTTCGTGTGTGCAAAAATAATTCCATCGACGTCACGGTCCATACTGTGCATCTTGAAAATGTTTTATTGAGTTTTCTTTGAAGGGACGAATCTTGACATTTTGTTTTCAATTGAATTTGTATTTTTAAATATATTGGGATGGAATGGATGTGTGGTGTGACTAGGATGGACAAGGTGAGAAATGAATACATTAGAGCGAGCCTGAAAGTAGCACCAGAGGATGAAAAGTTGAGGAGCAGTAGAGTTTCGCGGAGAGATGAGCAAAATGTGATGTAAGTATGGTAGTTGACGAGTAGGCACAAGAGTAGTGGACGGCCAAAGAAAAGATGAATGGACCTGTGTGCTATGTATTAACATTAAAAGTACAAATGGCTTCTTTGTACTTTTAACGCTTCTTTACTTTTAGTGGTATAACTTCCGTCAACTTTTCTATAACCTATAACATTTTCTTCTTTAACCTTTCAAAAAAGATACATTTAACGTAGTAAATCTTAGGAATGAAACGACTATTCGTCTCGTAAGTCTACTCGTTTCGATCTTTACATTTTGGTGTGCAGCAGTGAGAGGAAATGTATCTCTTCAACTCATCAAATTTTTTGCTCGAAGTATCCATCCAAAGTTTGCCTGTATGAAATTGCTTGTAGCGAAAAAGCCGCCTTTGTAGATGTAAAATGGCGCCAAAATAATATATAATTGTTGTTTAAGTATTTAAGTGACATTATTTTATTATAATTATTTATATTATTTTGAACACATTTCATGCATGCATTAACGATTATTTTAAAATACAACTAAAAGTTATTATAATAATAAAAAAAAAATAGGCAGTCATGGGACTGCCGATAGAAGTGAAAACTTAAACGAAACGACGAACTTAAAACGTCACATTTGCAGGTTGGTGACATTAATTAATAAGGAGCTGACAGAACTCAATGTTTATATTAGCGCCCTCTAGTGGATCTATATATGTATTATTAGCATGACGGTCACGAGTTCAGTGCTTTTTCCCCACAGCAAAGTGCACAAACGTGCCTAAAGAAGTTTCACTTCAATACTATATCTCTTTCTTGTACACCAAAATAATTTGAAAGAGTAGAAGCACAGCAATGTTGGTTGGCACTGAGGCAATCTCTTACAGGCCACCATGGGAACGCTGAGTAGGTATATTATACATGTTTAATAAAGATAAAGTATCTTACATATAGTGTAAGATACATACAGGAGAGCAATAGACAAATATAAGTATAGGGACCCACATATAAATCAAATAAAACATACAAATAAAGGAAACTGTACTATATTGAGTCCAATAAAAAGGCAAATAGGCAATTATGATGTGTTGATATCACCCAGGTAATGTTCGTTTACCAGTTTCTTAAAAGCAGGTCTTAGTAATAAGTTGTTATTCCATTTACAGTCAAATCTAAACTCAAAGCAGTTCTGCAAATAAGACTGTACGAGTTACGAAGTAAGAGAAAGATTTTACTCCGTAAAGTAACGTTTACGAAGTAAAATCTTGTCTGTGATACGAGTATATTGTCCACGTTATTTAATTATTATATTATGAAGCTTAATAACAAAGTTGACATTTATAGCAAAGGAACTACAAAAGATGCTATTAAAGGATTAGAAAATAAGCCCTTGATTTGTATAATACCAGCAGCCTTGGCTTCGCACAGGTACAAATTATACACCTAAACCTTCCTCATGAATAACTCTGTCTATTAATGAAAACCGTATGAAAATCCGTTCAGTAGTTTTTCAGTTTATCACGAACAGACAGACAGACGCCACCGCGTCTGTCTGTCTGTTGGACTGGGGGACTTTGTTTATAATATGTAGTGATTATATATTATGTATGGATGTGCGGATGTTTGTTAGTCTTTCACGCGAAAACTACTGAACCGATTGCGATGAAACTTGGTATGTAGATAGCTGGAGACCTGGATTAACACATAGGCTACTTTTAATCCCAATATTCCTACGGCACCGGGACTTACGCAGGGGAAACCATGCGACGCAGCTGGTCTGTTAATAAAACCACTACGATTTACCAGTCTCAAAAGGTCAGGGTCAAGATGTTTCACATATAAATCCTTCAGCAAGTTAACTTATACGTATTTTACCCTAAATTACCACGAAAAGTCTAATAATATTCCCTGGTTTAAGGCTCGCGTGCGATCCTGACCATAATCATATTTTACAATCGGCTTGAGTTGCCCTTCAGTTGACGGCGGCTTCCCATGGATTTAAATATGTATGGGGTACATAAATATCCTCAGGGCTTTGCTTGCACGAAATGTTAAAGTACACATACAAATACTGCTTTCTAAACCATTAGTTTTAGGGTTTCGTTTAGTTGCGGACCCAGCAGACGATTAATGAAAACTAGCAGCGCCCCGCGGTTTCACCCGCGTAAGTCCCGATCCCGTCGGCATATCGGGATAAAAAGTAGCCTATATGTTAATCCAGGTCTCCAGCTATCTACATACAAAGTTTCATCGCAATCGGTTCAGTAGTTTTGGCGTGAAAGAGTAACAAACATACATCCGTCATTAATGGGATAGTCGTCTATAGTACCAGATACATTCAGGTACAGGCTACTTTAGGTAGATATATTCTTATGGAAAGTGAACGGAACTTTTTAAAAAGAACACCAATCTGGTACAAGAGAGTAGCTTACCTATGCTCGATAATTCTAAGGTCGACAAGTCACCTGAAACAGCAAGTCTATATCAATTCGGAATCTTTATTTATTGTTACCTTAATAAATTTATTCACAACCGGAATACATAATTAATTATATATCATAAATCATAGAAAGTGAATACTTTGCTATCGTAAAATTATTTAAATTATAGCCTGACCAGGAAAATATAAATCCTCGTCGTGTTGCGGAAGCGAAATGGAATTTATTTCTTTTAATGGCAAGAGTACATAACATAAAAACGTCATTCACATATCATCATTGTTTATTGTTAATTGCTGTTAAGGTGTAAGCGGGATCTATTTTTGAGTTTGTGAAATTTTTATGTGTTAAAATGTCAAAAACTATTAATAGTAGTGAAAACAAAAGTGGTTAGCAATGTGTTTAAGTATTTGGCGGAAAGAAAGTCTGAGGGATTGAACTATATTTCGATAAAGAACGTTACAGATTTAGTTGTTAACATGACTAGTTGGTACATCCAACCGTTCTTATTAAATATCATATTAGCTTTGATGGTTTTATTTCCTTCATTTGATGGATGATTTGACCTGGATAAAATGCTATTTATTATTCTAACACATTATATACTTGTACATGTAAGTTTATAAAAAAACTTCGTTGACTAAGTCCAAAATTAAAAATGTTCTGGTTTGAATTTACAATGATTAACCATAGTATTAATTCATAAGATTAACGTAAAAAGGAGGGGTGTTATAAGTTTAACGTGTGTATCTGTGTTTCTGTCTGTTGTTGTATCATAGCTCCTAAGTGTTTGCCAATGGGTATCACTAAACTTAGTGTTGAAATAAAAAATGCATTTGAGGTGCCCCTAGACCAGGTTTATTATTTTTATGGTTTGACTATACTTTTAATGTTTGGTTTGACTTCAAACTTGCAAATAGTAATTCATGATTTATGCTATAAAGTGAAGTAAATAAAATGCAATACACACCTTTTCCTTATAGAAAAGACAACTTTTGTATCAGGGAAATAACCTTTATCGGTGGGTTTTTACAAGAAAGACGATTGACGAGCCCAAAATACATCCAGACTGCACAATTATATGTAATTCACACAAATAATTGTCAAACCCTATCTCCTGACGAGATGACAGTTAGCTATGTGAACTACATACATATACAACATACGTATATCCTTTCTACAAGCAACCCGCCCCGGCTTCGCACGGGTAGCAGAGCATAATATTATACTGATTTTTTCCGACATCTTTAACAATTATCGTCATATTTCAGACGTTTTACACAAAACCTTAACAAATTATACACCTAAACTTTCCTCATAAATCACTCTGTCTATTGGTGAAAACCGCACCGAACAGACAGACGCGACAGGGGACTATGTTTTATAATATGAAGTGATGTAGTGATTAAAGTTTAATAACACTACCTTGGTCATAAAACATTCTCTAGCGGTTACAACTATTTAATGGTTGGTTTCTCTATTAAATAAAACAATTGAAATTGTAAAATGTTACTAATAACTTTTTCTTTCTTTGTAATTCAAATTTGGAAAATATCATCGTATGTTCAAATCTCCGACATTCAGCAATTCTAGCACAGAAAAGGCTATCTACCGAAATGATTAGGAATCACGATGAATTTAAATAATATCTAAATATAAAACCAGTTTTATATCATTGTTATCAATATAAGTGTTTGTATACCCTCAAGCTGAAACATGACATTTTAATTTTTATTTTAAAGTCAGAAATATTATTGTGATAACTAACACGTCGCACCGGTATCCCATTCGAATAATTTTGTTTGTGTTGTACAAAATGTAATATCTATTGATATAATTATTAGATTTAATAGGCGAATAAGTTAATGGCGAATCGAATAAAAAGTAAAAAAGAGTTGCACTACTCACCTCCTGGCTTCATCATCAGACCATCGTCACTAAGCCCAATCTGTTGGACTCGTCAAAACGAATCATATGAGTCCAAACTCGAGGGGTTTACTAGTAGCCACTGAAGAGTTCCACTATCCACCTCCTGGCTCCATCATCAGATCAGCTTTAAGATGTCAAATTATAGTATTGTCACCCAAATTACATATATATACAAAGTTTTTTACAAGTGAAGCTAAAAAAAAGCGGGTTAAAAACTATTTCAATCGAGGACGCTACTAATGCTTATCAAATTACTTTCAGTATTCGAGTATACTAATAACAATGTTGTATTATGGATCTGGCCTAATTATACCAATACATTGTGAGGTACTTGCCATGTTAACTTTAATTTTAACTAGCAACCCGAACGGACCCGGCTCCGCACGGGTAGCAGCACATCTTCAACAATCATTATCATATTTCAACCAATTTACACAAAACCTTAACAAATTATGTACCTAAACCTTCCTCATGAATCGCTCTATCTATTGGTGAAAACCGCATGAAAATCCGTTCAGTAGTTCATTACAAAGAAAGAAAAATGCTAAGAGGTTATTAGTAACATTATACAATTTCAATTGTTTTATATAATAGAGAAACCAACAATTAAATAACTGAAACAGCTAGAAAATGTTTTTTAGTTTATCGCGAACAGACAGACAGACAGACGAGGCGCCTTTGTTTTGTAATATGTAATGATGTGCAAGCTCTGGACGGGTCTCGTGGTAATAGTTAAGATGTTGCCATTAAGCGTATATAAATGAAAGCCTGTTTAGAACAAATAGTAAATATCGCAAAAGTAAAGAGTTGTTTACGTATAACCCTTAAGATTCCACCTAGATGTTAAGCGTCTCCTCTTGCATAGTAAGTCTTTAATCAGTTAAAAAAGAAATCAAGATAGGATTTTTCCTTTCGGTCTGAAGTGACCCAAGAGTCTTAGTTTATCCCAGTATATACTTATATAACGTGCACGCATTTTGTTACAGAGTTCAAAACTAAATACAAACCATATATGCTTTCAGATACTGATCGGCATAACTCTGATGGTATGGGTGGTACAGAAAGCGCGGAAGGAGCTCACGATAGCCATCATGGAGGCGGAGCTCGGCCGCGACTCGATATCCACGTCAAGCAGCTCTTCCATCAGCTAGCCAACACCCCGTGCTTCCACGGACGTGGATAGCGTCTCCGAGGCACGGTCCAGCTAGGGCACAACCCACCCCTGCTTCAGACACTGCATACGGACGTCCGAGGCTGAAGAAACTTACGTTTGAGGGTGACCACCCTGTGATATTAAAATAAATATTATTCGCCATGTTACCTCCAAGAGGATTATGGTTGGAGAAGGAAAATGTTTCTTTCTTACCAGTTGATTACATGTGGTAAATCTCGCTCAGTAAGCACTGTGACTGAATTGTTTCATACACTACACGCGTCAAGATACACATTTGAAGTAAGCATGATATTGGGACCGTTTTAATACGATTGTACTCAAATTACTTTAGGCTCAAAAATATGAAATATAGAAAAATAATAAAAACAATATTTTAGGTAATAAAAAGTTGTAAAAACCCCTCGAGTCGGTAACAGCCCTTTAAGTTGTTGAGAGCCATCCTGATACATCCTTACATATATATATGTATATGTAACAAATACATCAGCTATATGAAAAGCCGTGTATTACGGCACATACAAAGACATTTAGAAGCAATTTAGTTTTTATTCAAAATCTTCTAAAAAATATGGTAGGCCCTCTCACTCTGCAATTTGCGATGCACCGCATTTCAAACGTCAGGACACGTGGTGCTTCGATTTGTGCTGAAGACAATGGAGAAATTAAAGAACAAACGCAGTGTTTTTTTTAACTAATCTAACTCTGAAATAATCCCTGTGCTATGCCCTTTACTTGAACATATAAATAAAATCCAAATTTCCATCAGGCAGATTGAGGTCATTCTAACGTGCTTAAAAAAAAATAGGAACCATCTAATGGTGTTTTATACTTTTAGAATCGATAATATTGAAACTCGATGTAAGTCCTAAATTCTCTTCGAGGACCGACACAGATACTGTACCCGGATGATTCTTCGTTCTTTTTCCTTCCGGGTCATTGTCTGCAACACAAAAAAACAGAAATTTAGGTAATTATTCTCTTATAATTAACTGGAAATATTTAAATCCTTGTCATTATATCACATGCCTGGTTTAAATAATAAATTGGTTTAGAACTATTATAAACGATAAAAAATATTTCTGCAGGAGAACAAGACGCAGAAAAAAAAAGAAAATTCCTTAAAAATTAAGGAATGTTCACAGTACAGTTGCGGGTCAAAATTGGAAATGCATCTTTTTAAACGAAATCAACTATAAGAACGATTTTCTAGTCATAAAAACTCAAATGCACTTGTTTTCTTTCTGTGCTGTTATACAATTGTTAATTATATTTACTTGCATGTCAACCACGTCACAAATAGTGTGCCATTTATGTCGTGTGCACCACGTCACATGTTCTTACATCGCGCATATATTAATTCTATGATAACACGTTAGATAAATATATTAGATGTTGATTTAAGATGAAATATTAAAGTCGTACAAAGGTCAGGTTAAAATTATTGCTATTAGGGTTAAAGATTATACATTTTAATTTTATTTAAAACAAAAAGCAATCTGAAAATCACAATTTTTGGTAAAATTCCTGAATTCTAAATTTACATAATAATAATAATGAAATTATTAATTGATTAATAAAAAACTAATATGTAATTTTAATTTTAAAATATTTTCTAAAAATCTTTTTTAATAATCCGCTGGAATAACTTTATTTCTCCAGTATGTCCAGCTAGCACCACCCTCTGCTGGTGAAACGATTAACAGAAAAAAAATTATTTTTAAGTAAATATTGTTTTTGAAATGAGTCCAATTAATTTTCAAATTTCGAACAAGACAAAGCAAACTAGGATGCATTAAAGGCACATACTTAATTTCATTTAAAAAAATATATTTTATGCACATACGAATGCATGAAACACTTAATCTTGAAAAAAATATACGGTTCTTCTGCCAAATATTTTTTGTGATTACAATAAAATGTATTTAGAAAGATATGCTACTTGACAGCAGCTTTTGATTGGAAAATGCTTTTAGTACCTACAATACCGTACGAAATAACTTATTCAACTAACATCAATTAGCGAATACCGTATAGTTCGACTCGTGTCGATTCGGAAATACCGCATCATTCTGTGAGGTGATAATCCGTGGGGGTTACCACACGTTATAAAAGGTAAATTTCGTTTGAATCAAATTTAACAAAAGCATAATGGTATTACAATATCTATATATTATTTTGAGTACAATCGTAGTTAAACCCTTCAACATAAAAATTCTAAAAAATGCTCAATATATCTAATTTATTTTTTGTACACAGTATAGTAACAGTTTATGACATAACATATTGTTGATAATTTACCATCTGTTATGTGTATGAAGCGTTATGATGGTCCACGAAGCACGACAGAACCAAATAGCTTAAGATATTGCAGATTTAATTGTGCACTCTATCGTGTGCATATAGAGTTTAATTTACCTGGACACTAAAGTAAAACGCTAGCTAACCCGGATGATAAGTGGAGATAGCTCACTCTCTAGCTTTTGCATTTCTAAGGTATATCGTAGTATGGATGTTCAGATATTATATTTTTAATAGATAATCTCTATCTTTAGTCTTTGGTATTCTTTTTTTAAATATTTACCCAAAAATACGCAGCTAAAATAAGACAAACTTTACAAAATTATGTTGGTATAATGGCGCTCTTTTTTACATATTGGTTTGGTACACACATATTTCTTTTGAAATTTGAATTTTGAATTCCATTCGATTTTCGAATCAAGTAAAGTTGAAGTGAGTTTTCGCCACATATCTCTTATAATAGCTTAAGGAAAATAATATAATGTATAAAATGTATATAGTTGGTAGATTTTCCAGACGGGTGCAGATGTAGGCAAATTATTTTTCAACGATTTATTCAGCAAATCCAAAATACTTTTCGGAGTTTGTATTGGTAGTCTTTAGTATTAAAATTGTTGCCAAATTTAATCATATACAAATGAGTTTACCATATTTATTTAGATAATAATACACATATGTTTGTTTTGTTCCTTTTTTAAATGCTAGTGTGCTGTGTAGACAATTTCCATATGCAATGACTTATACATTTTTTAAAGTGGTCTCCTTTTTCTAAAGTAGTTATAATAATAACTTCACACATCTCACACACGGCCGTCTGATATGCAGAGCCTGTACTATGGTAACCAGACTGCTGATAAACATACTTATATATTTCTAAATACATGCATATTATATATAAATTACACACAGACACAGAACAAATCGTGCTCATCACACAATTATTTGTCCTGGGTGGGAATCGAACCCAAGACCTCTGGTTTAGCAGTCAGGGTCACTAACCACTAGACCAACAGGTCAATCAAAGTTTAAGTTAACTTATGGCCAATTATATATACATTTGCAACAGGAAAATAGCACTTACTAACATGCATACAGCTTTTATTTTAAAGATCTAGTAGCGTGAGTCACTCGCCTCTGACAACTGTGTATCAAATATCAGCACAACACTTTCCATTATTTAAATACATAACATTTTGTTTATGTACGATAGTTAATTACTATTTTATTATATACTTACATTGAATAAAAAAGGAAAAGCTGTGTATAGAACACCTGCCTACCCTACTTATTTTGAAATTTCTACAGGTAGTATGATATTGGACCAATGTAGTAACGAAATATTAAGTAAGATAGTCATCGGAAAATTAACTTTGAATGCACCAACGTTTTTAAAGTTATTTTAACATGAAATTCATTCGAAATTTTAGTCGAAACATGAATAACCTCCTTCAATTCGTCTCTCTATTTAGTAGTTTTTGATAATTTGACACCTATTAGAGGATTTTTAAAGAATCTACCAGCGAATTTTTTATCCGATCTAATTCATCCTTCTTTCCCAACATCACTTTTGCTCTATTTTAAACGGTGTATATTTGTTTTTTATTTATTACTTATGTAATTGTATTAATCACAGATTAAATAAAAATATGTTAAAATCATTTGTGTGTGGCACAGTACGCATTCTTTTGATGCCAATGCAGTATATTATTAGGAGAAGAAAAAAAGTAAATGGCATTTATTCTTATGAAATGGAGACTAAATACCGTCGCGAATAGCGATTATTTATTGAAAATGTTTAGCTAATTATAGTAATATGTATTGTTACATATTATGTTGTCATGTACATAGTTTAAAACTTTGTATTTTTTAATGTAAAGGAACGTTTACTTTTCATATATTACTGGCCGCCATCTTGAGACGTTGTGCGATGAGCTAATTTCATTCGAAATTTGAACGTTCCGCTGTAATTTATATATCTTGTTCACAGTTGTTTTAAATTACTGTTACAAAAATCGTGTCACATTATTTACATTTGATGTTTTACGTGCAATAATGATTTAAAAATTCTTAATATTTTGAACCTGACAATTGAATATTTACTAAATCACTAAAAGGGCACGACTCTAGCATGCAGTACTAACAGAATTTGTGAGAAAAAACTATCCGTTTAAAAGTTATGACCGTTTGAATTTCCAGGCATTATTACCTCCATTTTTAATAAAAACAGGTAGAATGTGTAATGTTAAAGATGTGAAATAGTATATATATATATTTTTTTATTTTGAAACAATCCACTCGGTTATTGAGAAAATCCACAAAATTTGACGTTTAAAGGTTTTCGACGTTAGTTTTTATGGATTTTCCGAAACACGAATGAAAAATTTCAAAATAAGAAGTATGTACGATTCAAAATCTTTTTTTTCTCTTTACTTTAATGAGAAACAGAGGTAATTATACCTGGAAATTCAAACAGTCATGACTTGTAAACGGATGATTTAAAAAAGAATCTTATTGCAACTGCATGCTAGAGTCATGCCCTTTCAGTGAGTTAAGTAAATGTTAAATTGTAATATACACCCTGCATATTATATATACTTACAGTTAGTGCTTATCAACTATTTGCTGACTAACGGATTTCCTAAAAATATTTCGAAACAACTCGCTTTCACAGCATATTTTCTAACATTTTCTAACCCTTAAAAAAATATAAAGTGTGATTTAATTTCGTTATGTAGTTGTTCATTTGTTATCTTCAAATGAACTACTTACTCCACAAATACATACCTTATTAAAGAATAATTGGATGAATGATTGAATGAATTTCTCGATTGTATTTCAGTCAGTTGCCACTATTAGTCGATGCGTCTTCGTTCCCCTGAAATCATTCTTCCTTCACTACCTAAAGACTGATATACTTACGTTTGTATTTCTGTTTGCACTACAGAACAACGGGTATATGTTTTTAGTATTTTTTTTAGGTAAAAAATAGATTTTTTGTAAAACTCAAAACTGATATAAGTTTTTTATAACGATGTATTAGCGAAAACAGAAATATTAATCTTTGTAAATATTCTTATTTTTTTTTGTAGCGATTATCGTTAATATGTATAATATTATATTTTATTGATTGGATCAACTGATTTTTTCAAAGTAATTTTTGTCAAACTAATTTAGTTATTTAATTAAACATGCCAGTGGTTTCAAATTGTTCACTTAATTATGTATATTATGTTTGATGAAAACATCCTACTACCTAAATATTTGTTAAACATTACAACGATTAGTGCCATGTAACCTTTGATCATTATTATTCTAGTTCTAGTTTCATTATACCTTTTTTTATCGTGTGGAAACCCCCTCGGGTTATATATTAATCATCAATTTTATATACCTACTATTATGCATATTAAAATTCTAAACAACTTCCAATGTTACCAATAAACAGGATTTCGTCCATTGACAATGGAAAATAATTTTTATTACATACTTTTTTTACTTCCCCTGTTGGATAATGCGCTTGTTTCACCGATTCTAAAGAAAAAAAATTGGTTGTCTGTAAAGTCGGTTTACGGACGATAATTTTATGTGATAACGTCATAAGAAAACATTGATGAAAAATTGCATACTTTTATGAATTGAATTGAATTACGTGTAGGTTGTATGCTGCCGCTGTCTCTTTTCTACTCGGACGCATCGGCCGATGGAGTGGAAGAGAGATAGATGCGTCACAAGCCGAACGCTTAGGCCGATCGTGCCTCTCTATCGCTTGTTCCGCGTTCTCGCTTGCACGCTCGGCTCAGACCGAACGTGACTATGAGTCATGCTTTTTCGTGCGTGCAGCTTGCTTTCATCGATTTATAAGACGTTATCACACGTCAAAAAATCAAATCCTCTATCTTATTGTTTACAAAATGACACTTATGAACGCAGACTTAGTGTTTATGTTCACGCATCGATTTGACAAATGGTTTGTAAAAGAAGAAGTCGCTGTGAAGGTATCATAATTCTAGAGCTTCTGCCCTTCGCAAGTGTCTGGTGCTATATAACGTGTATGATTAACAGATCGCGCGAGCGATTTTAAAATAACCAGTAGGAATGTTAAAAACACCTGCAACCCTGAACATCTAAAATAAAATAAAAAACACATGTATATGAAAACATCTGTCCTAAAATCTCCGTGTACTTTAATTTGTCTTGTCACGCAACACCACCACTCCCCACCACGACGATTGTACACCTTCATACCCCGCACCGCCTCACCCCGGCCGCCCCGGCGCCTCTTTCGCTTCGGTCTGCGCTGCAAGATAAGTATCTCCATTTACCACTGGCTACCTACCATGATCAAAGCTTCCAGAACTACTCTGAGCTTAACTCTTGTCTCCATAAATTCAATTAAAATTGTGATAGTTCTTGCTATAAACTTGTCATTAAAAACTGTGGAACTTCGTGATCCAACGTGTATCAATTTCACCTCCATCGCCCACGTGCTAGCACACATGGCCGAACCTCACATCGTCAGTCATCACAGTCTTTACTGACTTACCAAAATTCTCCATAAATATCCTAGATGTAGGTATGGAAAGAGTTTGATAGATTTGGTTACTTTGAAAACGGATGTTATATGATTTAGTTGGATATTTTGGGGAAAGGATCTGTTAGGGTGTGGATGTTTTAAAATGGGTCCATGGTCCAAGACCCTTTCTGTTTCTATTCCGTTGCGCCAATTATCTTTTATGAATTCTTTTTAAGACGGTGAAACAAGCCAACATCAGTTTTGTACAAAGAGATCTTGTCATTATTTAATGGTATTGATCTGTGCCAAATTAATTTAAAAATTATTTATTTTCGCAAATTTATTTTTTAGTCATATCAAGCCGTGTTTATATCTTTGCCAAAAAAAATGGTTTCATTGTTAATTTGTATGTTTGAGAGATTTTGTGCAACGTTTGTATTAGGTGACCCATGTAATGAATTGAACACATTAATCATTAGAATTATATTTCCCTACTTATTATACCTATTTGTTATTATGCGATTGGGTCGAAATTAATATAAATAATTCCTACACTATGTATGTTTGATTGAGCGGTCTTCCGTTTTATTATTATTAAATAAGTGAGAGAACTCCTGCGCCAGGCGCCAATTTCGATCTGAACGCATTATATGTAGTAGTACACTAGTACCTACTTCTTCATTATATTTTATCATACATTAAAAATCTTTAAAAAGGTGTGTGACGCTTAAACCATACTCTATGCTCAGACTCTTTAAAATTATTTCACAATTTTTTTAAAAATAACTTAATAATAAAATCTAGTAATTAATGCATTTATTGTTAACGAATTTATTTTGTGTTATTTTATTTAAAAAAAAAACACTTATTTTTAATACTTGTTGTAAAGTACGTAGCGAGACACTTCGATATTGTACAATATGGAATGGTAAAAGGAGCCTTATAATAGATGTAATAAAACATTATCTATTATGGTCACTGTTTTATTTACTTACGGTGGTAGGTGCAGATATTTTATTCATCCGACAGGTGAAACAACGCCACCTATAATAATTTCCTTATTGCCAAGAAAACGGTATTATAGAAGACCGCGGCGAACTACTAGGTACCTACTATGTTATGTATTTCTGTGTTATTCTACGTTCTTGTTTGCTATATATTTTATTTAAGTCACCATAGAAGCATTTTAGCAAGATGCGAGTATGTAGCTACTCCTAACTAGAAATAACTTCAACTAGCAGTTCCCGCGCGGCTTCGCTCTCATGTACATATTTATATATTTTGCACGGAACCCTAATCCTTTTTCTAAAATAATTCACTGCACTTCAATATTATTTATTTGTAGTGATGAAAATTTGAATTTGTTTTTTTGTTATGACGCGTTTATATGTCCATAGTTAGAATCCACCTTCCACTTAGACACACTGGCAACGTTGAGGTGACGCGTACGCTGAGTGTAGACTGCGAGGTGGCTACGCAGCGCGGCGTCTGCGCGTAGGTACGCGGTTTTTGTGGAAAGATTTTAAAATAAGCGTTATGTAATAAGCATAGAACCCAAAGTCGCAATAAACTTTGGCAGAACACGCCAACCCGTACGTATGAACGGGCCCTTACGTTTTTATACGAGCGAAGCAAAAGGCTAGTTTTGTTTAAACAAAATAGTCATCAATTTCTAAAATCTAAAGGTGTTGCCTACATTGTAATCTGCATTATCAATAAAACAAAGACACGCCACCCACACCAATCATGGCAAACATGCACAACTGAAATACCAAGGTAGGCTGCCTTTCCACTAGGTCTGCGAGGTGGTTAAGTGGTAAGCGAGGTCAAAGCTAAGCTACTTAGCTTAGACATAACACTAATTGATGGCTATTTTAAACTACCTTTTGCCCACGCTTTCACTCGCGTAAAAGTCGAGCTGGTGTAGGGCTGCCATCCGTCCGGGTTTCCCCGGATTTGTCCTAGTTTAGAGGGCGTCGCGCGGAGCGTCTGGACACTCTGTCAGGGGAAAATTATAATCGGTAGATGAAGTGTCAACAACTTGTTTAAATTAATAAAAAAATGTAAAAAAATAGCGTTTTTATTTAATCTTTTGTATGTCGGGCAAAAAATCGCGATTTCACATGTGTCCCGGATTTTTGAAATTTTTGTCCGGCGTTGGTAATTTAAGTAATGGCAGGCTTAAGCTGGTATGACCATGAGTCCGCAGTGGAGAACAGGAGGTACTTTCTGGATGAGATACGTAGCCCATGCTCTTTCCGGTAACCATAATTTAATGATGATCGGTAGAGACTTTGTATATCTACTCTTTGGGTTGAGTACTTAGTTAAGAGAAAGCTTAACAAACAGACAAATTCACTTTTTAACCGACTTCAAAAAAGGAGGAGGTTCTCAATTCGACTGTATGTTTTTTTTTATGTTTGTTACCTCAGAACTTTCGACTGGGTGAACCGATTTTGATGATTCTTTTTTATTTGAAAGCTGGTGCTTCCCGTGTGGTCCCATTTCAATTTGGTCCAGTTCTGACAATGGCATCCATAAGAAAACCATATATAAGTCTTTTATGGAATAGTTTTTTTTTGTTGAAGTCGGTTTTTTTTTTAAAGAATTATTTTTATTTATAATACCTGCCTTCTTATAATTTAGGATTACGAGAAGAATAAACTCAATCGTCAAAAGGATCTAACCAGACTTGGCGATTTATTTATTATTCCTTATTTATAGGTGAATGAATAAAAATTAGTAATAATAATTTAGGATGAATGGAAGAAAAATTCCACCGTGTCCACCTAGGTATCTAATGGAGATAAGTAAAACAGCCCGACACCGAGATGAAGGAAATGATCTTGATGCGAAATTTACACATCAATAAAATTTTACCTAACTAATATAAATTACTAAATAGTAGGTAACTATTAATCAGGGGAACATCTTAGGGTATAGTTGTTTCTGATTGTGGAGGTAGGTATTTGTGTCTGTGTCCGTTAATTAATAACTTAAATACCTTACTCACCATCGTGGCTGACGTACGTCCCGGCAAGGTCACGCACGATGCACGATGAAAAACGATCGTGAATAGTCTTGACGTTACGTCATAATTATTATTAATTGCTTGCTAGACTTGCACGACCCGTTTTGCATCCAGCGAGTACCCCAACCACATGCTTGATTATGTATATTGCCAATTTGTAGGGAATTCCCCAAAATGCGAGGAATTTCAAACTGATTGACAATACCATGGTAACAGTGCTTTCTGCATAATAATTAATGATTTGATTTGATTGGGGAATGTATGGGGAGATTATCAATGCGAGGAAAATGCAGGGAATCGGGAATTTTTTGCCTAATTAATTACATTACGACTCCAGGTTTTTTCTCCCCAAACTGGGGAATTTGACCATTATTTTGGGGTAATTTAGGAAAATGGCATTGGCAACAGCACCGTGGCCACCATGGTGAGTAAGGTACTTTATACGTCTCCAAATGCTCAAGGGTAATTGCCCAATGTCATGTCGTGGGTCTTTTTATTGTTGCGTTGCAACTCAAGAATCCGTTGGAATCCGAATACTGACATCTAGTTTATTGTCAAGTTAGATCTAATTTATTGAACTTTGCCAACTTTCTTTCGTCAATGTGAAGATTGATTTGTTACAGTGATTACGCATGCTATACATAGGTGCGTACCATTTTCACTAGTTGATGAAGCCCCACTCAAGGGAACATCTTTACATTTTAATGCATATTTTAAATTAAGCTCGAGTCAATCACTTACCTTCTTATAATAATTTTTTATACCAAAACGAAGCAAGGTCTGTTATTTAATTTTAGTATTAAATCATAATTATGAAAAGTTCATATTATAAAAACATTATTTACAAAAAAATCTCGAAGTGTAATATCTTTGTTTGTTGTTTTATAATAAACTAAGAAAGTTTAGTAGATTACTGAACATAGCACGTAATAACAATTACAGCATTGTTTCTGAACGCCTTTTACAACTGTCATTTTTTCATTATCATGGCGGAGGACGAAGACGGTGTTTCGAATAAGAAATCGCCTGAAAAATCGAGTAGCCCAGGATTCTCTCAAGAAAATGAACAAAATGCTACGAAGCCAGACTTAGGAATCGAAGAAGCAAAGTACAATAGCAATGACATTGGTGAAACATCGTCTACTGAGGCGAAATGTTCTTCTTCCAGTGAGTTTACGAAGTTGTTTTTTGTCCTAAATATAAAGGCATTCTTCGTTGACTTTTAGTTTTTCTTACAGAGTCTACAGGGGCGTCGCGGAAGGATGAGAATCCGTTTTCGTTTCGACATTTCTTGAAGCGGGATCTGTCTCTCCCGGGTAACTCGACATATGAAAACACTGGCGCCCGTCCGAAAGTGTATGCAAACACGGTGCAGCATTCACCAACGAAGTTAGACGTGCACGCTGACGCGCGGCGGGATAAGTCTCGCTCCAGTGACTCCCAAGCCAAAGAGAAGACCATCGAAGGCAGCAGCCATCGTACTAGTGACAACACATCCTCAAGTAGTTCCGTAGAAATACCTTTTAGTGTAGTGGATAACTCTGAATCTAAGCATAACTTATACGCGAACAATGTTGACGTGCCGTTTTACCACAGACCAAATTTGGCTTCGGAGCCTCTAGGAATGCCTTCATTACCAGATTTTGTGCAAGACCACATTTTGGTTGAACAGGCTTATTTAAACTTTAATGGACCAATATCCGTGGATTTGGACAACTTACCGGACTTTACATTTAATACTAGTTTCAATGCGGGTTCATCCTCTTCCTTGGGTAGAAGGAGTAATGCAAACTATGGTGGTAGGAGTTACGATTATGAAGCATATATGGGGGCTGCATCTACATCAAACGAATCTGGACAAGCTGGGGGTAGCGGAATCCCACTGGACTTGCCCACTGGTGCTGAGGCAGCTGGACCGATGCCGTTGGATCTGCCACCTCATCTAAATCTGGACCTGACTGAATCCGTGAATACAGCTGATAGAAGAAATATGTCTCCAAGGAGTACCTTCCCTTTAGATCTGCCTACTAATGCTGGTGAGTTCTTATTTAGTTAAATAACTTCCGAAAAGTACTGTGAAGTGAAGTACTGTGTGCGTGTTGTTCTATTTTCATAATAGTTGTCTAGTTTGAGTCACAATTTAATTTCAGTCACATTTTTTACAATTGTAAGTAATTACTTAAAACTAACATTCAATTAGTGAATTCTGTGTAAGAAATTGATTGTCAAATTGGAGTAATTATGCTGTATAGAGTACACATTAATTACATTCTACGTAATATAAATTCTAACATTATACACGGCCAAGTCTTTTTCGTCTGCCATAACATTTAAATATAATATTTATGTACATAATTATAGTGGTTGTATATAAAAGCTACTATGCTTAAGGGGTACAGTTGTTGGTCTTCAATATTTTTGCTTATTTATCACTACATATTATAAAACAGTTCCCTACCACGTCTGTCTGTCTGTTCGCGATAAACTGAAAAACTACTGAACGGATTTTTATGTCGTTTTCACTAATAGACAGAGTGATTCATGAGCAAGGTTTAGGTGTATAATTTGTCAAGATTTTGTGTAAATTGATTGAATTATGTTTATGATTGTTGAAGATGTCTCTGCTAGCCGTGCGAAGCCGGGGCGGGTTGTTAGTAAAGGATATATGGTTTTACTTACATGTGTATTTTGAAGATACCTGGCTAGATGTGTAGTTTGAAAATACCTTACTAGTTTCAGACCCAACGAGGGACGTCTATCAAGTGGTGAAGTTACCGTCCGCGTCCGTCTCAGGCACTGCCATATTCTTTTCTTTACAAATTTAGTCTTACCTCCAAAGTTAACAACTTATATAGTTGATATTAATGTTCAGACACAAAGAACATCCAGACTCGGGTGGGAATCAAACCCACGACCTATGCATAACAGTAAGAGCACCAACCACTAGGCCAACAACTATACATAGATGATCAAAGCTACAGTATTGCATTTCATGCATGAAGGCTGGTGGCTATGGACATTCGCAGCATCCATAATATGCATCACTTACACTGCTGTAAAACCAGCACTTCCAGCATTATATCGTATTTCTGGAAGGGTTGCCAGATCCTTTGAGATAATTTTGAAAGAAAAATCAAACTAGTTGTAGTTGTGAGCCACCTTTTCCATTTATTAATCTGTTATAAAGGTCAGGAACACAGAACACAAAGAAGAAGTTAGCTACGGTCTTCTGTAGGATGGAGATACTTCTTAATTAATCAATTTCTAATTACTTCCAAATCTTTATATTAATAAGTGAAGAGAATTATTTGTACCCCTTTTTAAGCAAATTTCGCTCACAGAAGAATGTAAATTTGGAATATATAGCTTATATGAAGAAGAAGTGTAAAAGGCTAATTTTATAAACAACTGAATTGACTGCAGGGATAACACAATGGTTTTAAGTGGTCACCTCGCAACTATGCCGAGCCGAGTGTAGTGGGTTCAAATCTCACACTGGACAAAAATTTGTGTGATTCACAAGTATTTGTCCTGAGTCTTCCTCCGCGACAATGAAATATTCCTAATGCGAGATATGTCTTTTTTCAACGCGACGCCACACGCCCCGCGTCTCCGTACACGAGGCCTAAACCTGGAAATAAATAGCTTGATTTATGATCAATGTAACGAAAGAAAACATTTAAAATTACTTATCACCGGGTGTATCTTCAGTATATTACATACTTATATGGTAGGCAGTTTTTCAAGGTTTCCTAATAAGAAAACGTCATATTGTTAGTATTGAATACAATGGTCTTAAATATCATTAGCAGATTGATTTCACTTGAACTGGTGTTGAACTTCAAATTGACTAATAAATTATAATTAAACGGGTTGAAATTATTCTCAAATATCTTGGTTTTGTGAAACATAATTCTTTATTTAATTCAAGCTCGTCTTGTTAGAAAAGATGATTCTTTAAATACAATTGTTTATAGTGTTATATCTAACTAGTAGCGCCCCACGGTTTCACCCGCGTAAGTCCCGATCCCGTAGGAATATCGGGATAAAAAGTAGCCTATGCGTTAATCCAGGTCTCCAGCTAATCTACATACCAAGTTTCATTGCAATCGGTTCAGTGGTTTTTGCGTGAAAGAGTAACAAACATCCATCCATCCATCCATCCATCCAAACATTCACATTTATAATATTAGTGGGATAGTTTGATTGTTCCCACGAGTTATTACGTCAGATTCCTCTTGTATCTTGACGTCACTGCGACATACGATAAATATTCAAATTGGTTTTTATGACGTACAATTACGTTTCACTTCATTAGCGAAAGTAATTATAGATACTTGGGAATAGGAACGATTTTTTTAATATGTTTGCGAGTGCTTTTTGAAATAATGCAGAAAAGCAATTATTCCATAGTGTGTTACAGAAAGTCATAGCTTAAGATACTTTAGGGATCGTTACGCATATAGTACGATAAATAGTTGAGTGATCATAATTTTTTTTTTCTTCAGAATATATGTGTGATTCGTGTAGATGCACGTTTCCAAACAATGTTTTTAAATTTTCATGTCATATTATCGTCTTATGCCGTGTCCGGACAATCCGGATATTCCGTCAATACCGGTACCGGTATACGGCGTAAAAGAGCCGGTCCACCACGATTATTATTTTTTACTACATGTATCTCAGTAAACATATTTTTGTAATAAACTTCTTTTTGTCCGCGGCTTCGCTAACGTAAAAGTTATTTCCTTGATAACAGTACTTTTTATGTATGAAAGGGATCCTATTTCCTTTTCGGTGCCCCTAGGAACGTGTATTGAAGAGTTAAGGCGTAAAAGCGTAACAGACAAACGAACACATTAGTAAGGATACGGCCAATATGTTTAATCGCGCGGCATCCCTCGCGTGTACATATTTACATATTTTAAGCGGAACCCTAACTCTTTTTCCGAAATAAAAGTAGCCTAAGTTACTCCTTATAACACCAGCTATCTGCCAGTGAAAGTTCTGTTCCGGAAACACACACATAGACAATATTTTTAAATATCGATTTCTTGGTATATGTACCGTGTAAACATCAGGATGCATTTAGCAAAAAGTTGTTATTACGACATTTCAAACAGACACTACAATTTTATTTATTTGGATAAGATAAGATTGGAATTACATTGAAATATTTGAGAAAGACAATTAATTAATTTTGGCGTTAGACGTGAGAGCCATTTATCTACCTTCAGATTTGATACTGAGCTTGAATCAGCAAAAGCAGACATAATTAATTTACTTTCAACTCTAGCTTTCTCGTATATCCTTTATCCAGCTTCCAGTGTTTTCGTTGCAGGTGCAGAGTCAATGTGTCTACCAGATTTCCTTCCTGTTCACCCTGGAAGAACCTCGCCCGAGCCTGAACATCAGGATGAACAAATGCAACAGATAATGACTGAACTGGAGCGAACCAGGTTTGTTTAATTTGATTAAATAACAACCTAATTTGGTTAGTATAAGGCCTATAATGAGTTAATCTGAATAATATGTAATGCCAAGAGCTCGATAGACAATAAGGACTGGCCTGAAGTATTATGACGATTTTAAGCTTCAAGTTATCGGTGCAGGGATGGATTGCTGCAGCAAATTCTGATCAGTGTAGATGGTTTCACCCATAGAGTCTTGCTGACGGCCTTTTGGAGACTATCCGTTTGTTTTGTTTTTCTTTAGCAGACTTTAGCAATTAGGATTTTCTTATAAGCCTGTTTGATATTTAAATACAAAGGTTTTTTTTTTCCTGTGGAAACCCCCACGGATCTTCACCTCACCATGGCTATTGGTGAAGTGGTATGTCGAAATCGAACCGACTAAAACCACACGGTGTTCCGTCACAAGTGAGTCTACAGCAAGGGACTCGGGTATACCCTAGGAAGGAAGTCCCCTAGAAATAGTAATAGTGCTAAAACCAACTGTTAATGTAACATTTGGATGCTATTTACGTTATTTAACATGTAAATCTAGACTTTTTAAGTCTAATATTTAACGAAACGTTACGTTGTTACTGGTTGTTACGATGATAATGGACAAAAAAAAACAATGGCAAATGTTCACTAAATGTTACTGTAGTTTAAATTACTAATTCACCTTAAACAATAAGAAAAGAACACATATTTCCAAATTAATTAGGCTGCGTTCTCCAGTTATTATCCACCGTCAAGTCAGAAAATATTCCGATATACTGCTGATATTGTGTAATGTTCTTGAAACAGTTTCCATTTAATGTGGCACTGCACATACGGCGCAGTGTTATAAGTGGTTATTTTATTTCTGCAACCACTAAGTTATTATTAATAGCGTATAGTAGTAGAAACCGCGAAGCAAAAGTTTGTAACGCGAACTGCGGTCCCTGCACCGCAGTAAAAAAAAACAAATCGTTGTAGCAGTTCGTTGGCAACACCGTAAACGCCATGAAAATCACGGCGCTTAGGACCTTACGCTCGCGAGAAAACTACAACGCAAAAACGATCGAGCGCTGCTTGTTAATACTGTAGGATTTGACTACAAATTATTGTTTTAGCGCTGCAGCGTTTTTTAGTTTTAATTCAAATAAAAACGGAACATGTATTTTGTTCTGAGTGGCTTCTCTAGTACATAATATCTCGATGCCTGCAACTGCCACTGCGTCAAGTCTTTCGTTACATTTCCACATTCATTTAAGAATTCTGGTAAATCGATTCATTGCGTTTTGTTGATTTTTAGACCTGTTCGGCAATTTTAATAAGCCATTCCTCAGAAAGTTCACTTGGTATACAGTATGTAGAGATTGCTACGATTTTGGAAATATTTGCATAAGAAATGTTTTCATATTTTTACCTCCACGCCCCATTCTCACAGCTGGTTAGTTAATGTTTTATTCTATTATATGTTATGGTGCCGTCAGGTCGGAGCTGTTCGCGGAGCGCTCGCTGCGCTCGCGCGTGGAGGAGGAGCTGTCGATGGCGCGCTCGGCGCTGAGCGCGCTGCGCGCCGACACGTCGCGGCGCGCGCGGCGCCGGGACGAGTTCGTCGTCGCCGTCGACGTGGCCTCGGCGCGCTCTGAGACCAACCTTGTCGACGCGCAGGTACGATACTCATCTTTTAAATCTTACAATAAAAAAAAATTGTTCAATTTCGAATTTAGAAATCCTTTATTTAAAAAAAACTACCTATGCATCATATTGGCCATGATTCTTTAACCATTTGAAAACGAAAAGACTGAAAACGTGTCAACGACGTAACCGTCGGTAATGACCGATGAATACACGTCTTTTTTGTAGTACATAACAAAGATATAAAAATAGCTTTTCTATGTTTTTCGCTATTATTTAAAACTACAATAATCCATAATTTTTTAATATTCAATTGTATACCAATCTCATTTAGTAGTAGTAACACGCTAATTAAAAATATCATCTCAAAATGCAATATTGGTCACCACAGTCGGCAATAACTGACAACTAGTGTTGTGTAAGAGAGTAAACTGTATCTCAATGTTATCGTAAAAAAATACTAAAAAATAATAATTTACGGCCTTATTGCTCAAACTAATTTCCATTATTTGTTTTTTAAGCTTTTGCATGTTAAATTTGACTCACTTAAAATAATATTCGCATGAATAAAATTAATCGTAAAATTTCAAAACATTTATAATTTATCACATATTTTATCAAACAATAAATTAAAATTAAGAGCTAGCAATTAACATTGATAAGTAGTTTATCACGCTGCTACATCCCTAAATCGAATGCGAGAAATTTAGCAAATACCAAGCCCATCACGCCCCAGTCGGCGTTCACCGACAGCGAATGACG
>OY982574.1:2728064-2816930 GCA_963859945.1 Euplagia quadripunctaria | reverse complement strand
CCTCTTTATTAAATATCAAAATGATACATTCTTTAGAAATTTGTATAAAATAACAATTGTAACGTCATAAAAATAAGAACAAACGTGAAATAAAATAACCAATCAATAAATTGTTACAAATTCTCATATAAGACCATTACCTGGAAAGAGAGACCCAATTATATCCCATCATTTCAAGTTAGTCGTAGTGTTATAAACAGTGGTACGTACCCAATACGATGGTTTCAGCGGCGTGTTGGCACAGCGGGTACAACACGTCGAGCCACGCGGCGGACAGGCCGTGCCGCGCCAGGCACTGTCTCATCAACAGGCGCAAGTGCTCCTCACCGGGACACCCACTATAGCTTTGCATATGTTCCGAGATTCTGTATACGCTAGTACAATATAAAATATTTGAGAAAGATGTCGTAGGTACAGAAAAAAAACAAGTCATTATGCTGGTCTTGTTTTTAATCTCAAGTTCATGTGGTAACAAGTGTGTACATTGCGCGCTTAAGATACTAAATGGCGGCCTTTCGTTAAGAGTTGTATGTAAATTTTAATTGTTTTCTTTTTATTTATAATATTTGTGTGCTGTTTTTATTATGTAAAGTCATTTTCTTTCTACTTCTTTCATATGTATGTAGTGATAATATGTGTTGAGAGAAATTATATTGCAAATATTGTAGGTATCAGGTAGCTTGTTTTTTAAGAGGAATAGTCATAAGAGGACTGATGACGATGACTAAATAAGTTTTCTCCTTATTTCTTTCTCACACCAAAAGAACAGATTTTGTTCACCCAAAGATTGCCAGAAAGCAAAAAGGCGGCGAATTTATATGTATTTAAACTGTGTATTAAAAAAAATGTCTAAGAATGGTTCCACTTCACACCATGTGTGGATCCCTTGTTGTTGAACATTCGGCCAAAGCCTAGCGGGGTTCTCAGGGATTTCCTTGGCCAAGGGGACACCTGATGCCCTGGAGATAACACTCCGGGACAGAACACCACCCGGTTTTAACGGTTCGAATCCAACATATCACCTTATCGTTTAGGGGTTACCACACAACAAAAATAAGAATGGTTGAACTTAAATAATTAAAAAGAAAATGGAGAAAAAAGAAATTAAAATCAGAAGTCTGTCAGTGAACAGAATAGGTTTAATAGTGTGCACTGATGTTGTGAGTGTAGTTTAATGGTAATATTTTTACCTTCAGTTTGCTCCAAAACAGGTGTTTCTTCTTCGCTGGATGTAGACTGTTTCTCTACTACAATGATAAAAGAGATGAGGCGAGTTTTATATCTATAGTTAAGTAGTACAAAAAAAAAATTCGTCTGTTTGTAATTTCATAATAACAGTTTTTTACTAGATTAGATTAGAATAGATTTTTCTAAATAGATAGACAGATAGCTGGTATTATAAGGCGTAAATTAGGCTACTGCTTTGAAAAATTAATAAGGGTTCCGCACAAAAAATATGTACATGTACAAGCGAGCGAAGCCGCGCGGCGCACAGCTAGTTTATATTATAAAATGATCTCTATAACGTCCTCAAAAAAGCTATTCTAGCCAACGCGGTAAAGAAACTTTTTGCCATAGAGGTATTGCTTATAGAGTACGAATGCGCCGTATGAAACAAAACGACGAATTCATTGTAAACTACGCGCCATTATTAAGGTATGTCCGAAAAGGGTATTTTGCAAATTACGGTAATAATAGCAATTGGCACTGCACAAAAACTACTCCATAAAAGACTTATATATGGTTTTCTCATGGATGCCATTGTCAGAACTGGACCAAATTGAAATGGGACCACACGAAGCACCAGCTTTCAAATAAAAAAAGAATCATCAAAATCGGTTCACCCAGTCGACAGTTCTGAGGTAACAAACATAAAAAAAAACATACAGTCGAATTGAGAACCTTCTCCTTTTTTGAAGTCGGTTAAAAATAAATAAATAAAAATTGTAGCAAATGGAATATGTAGTATTTTAATTCTAATTTTATTTCTTTTATCTGGAACCCTAAACATCACTTTCTTAACTACAAACGAGTGATTGTTACTACTGATAGTTTTGCGTGAGCGTAAGAACTTTCATTGCGCGATACAGGATCAGCAGTTACTACATAGTTCGGTTTGTTTTCGTTAGATGGCGCTGAAGTATATTTAGTTGTATTTGAAAGTCACAAACAGCTATTGTTACATGGCACAACACTATTCTAGGGATATGACCAAAGACAGTTATCTATTCCATCTTGTTTATGTTAGGCAATATGGGCGTGAGCGCTCTATAGCTTGCTAATATGTAATGCTAATTTTTTTATGTATAAAGACTTGATGAATTAAATTAATCTTGTGAAGCAAATAAACCAACCTAGTTTTGGAGTTTTAATAAGTCGTGCCGAATTGTTCCCGAGGTTCAGATCCAAACAGTACGAAGACACACTTTCCACGAGCCTGTTGCATTCTTCCGCTGTAAACGAAATTAAAATGTAATAGCTCTCATTAGATACAGTAGTGTTTCGACCTTTTCGGAATAAATGTCTTTCTGGCATGTGATAAAAAAGCTGGTTCACTTTTAGTTTCTTGGAATTATATAAAAATCTAGGATTACAGAAGACAGTCGAGGACTGCAGCTTATGACATCAACTGTGCTGATGGAGTGTTAGCTCATCGGAAGTTATAAAATATATAAAGTGCATGTAGTACTTAGAAATTAAACAAATATAATAACTATTAACAGATATATCTGTATAATTTATTTCCTCCTGTCAAAGACAAGAAAATCATCGCAGTACATAAGAGAGTTCTACAGTATATACATTATTTTTAACAGTGGCGATTGAGCTTCACTCGGTGTTTTTTCATAAATTAGCATTTTTATCAGGAAACACACTCATAGATAAACTTAAGAAGCAAAACCTTACCTAAATATATTTTTTGCGCACGCAAACGCACACGCACGCACACGCGCGCGCGCTCGCACTCATATACACACACACACACTTAATAGCTTTATACAGAATGTATTTAAGTAAGTGTTCCTTTTTCAAATACCCCCTGTATATCCTATCTGTATGAAAAATACCACCGTTCCTAGCAATATAGTTAATACTAATTTCTTTTCTTAAAAACTTACTCGAATTTAGTCCAATTTGGCATCCAACTGTTTAAATATCTTGTATTAGTCAGCTATACGATGGCAGTTTAAACTGGTTTGTAAAGTTTTTTTTTTGGTGTAATGGGCAAACGAGCAGACGGTTTATTAAACTTACGTGACTCTTCCTCCTCAATGGTCCTCGGAGGTAGTACAATAGGCTTGTAGAGCGCATAGTCTGCGAAGTGAGGCAATTCTGTCACGCAGTCCATGTAGCCAGCGCTCACAAGGTTCTGACACACCATCATAGCTTGCACTCTGAGAAGAAATCAGTTGATTGCACGCACGGCGCTATTGTTAAAGTGGTATCCTCACCATTACGGGTTCGATTCCCGCACGGAACAAAAATTTCTGTGTTCTAGAAGTAGTTGCCCCGAGTTTGGGTGTTCTTTGTGTCCATTGTTTGTAAAAACAACTCCCGCATAATTAATTATTCCTGTGTCGCGGGAGACTTTACATTGTTTGTAAAGTCTCCCAGGACACAGGAATAATTAATTATGCGGGAGTTGTTTTTTATCGTTTGATCTGTCATTGAATGATTATGATTGCTCTAAACGGTTTCTTTAATTTAATGGTATGCTTAAGTAGTAGTTCCAACTATAGATATAAATCTATTTAAAATATATTAGATAAATTGGTTTAAAAAAAATTTAGACGAAAATCGTTTTTATCTTAATTGTAGTATCACTATCACTATCACTTCACTACATATTATAAAACAAAGTCCCCCGCCGCGTCTGTCTGTCTGTCTGTTCGCGATAAACTGAAAAACTACTGAACGGATTTTCATGCGGTTTTCACTAATAGACAGAGTGATTCATGAGGAAGGTTTTGGTGTATAATTTGTACCCGTGCGAAGCCGGGGCGGGTTGCTAGTAAACTATATTTCTTTAGGAGGAACTCCAGAACATGCTATGGAGCATCAAAATCAATTATCCCACTAATATTATAAATGTGAAAGTTTGGATGGATGGATGAATGTTTGTTACTCTTTCACGCAAACACCACTGAACCGATTGCGATGAAACTTGGTATGTAGATAGCTGGAAACCTCGATTAACACATAGGCTACTTTTTATCCTAATATTCCCACGGGATCGCGACCAACGCGGGTGAAACCGCGGGGAGCAGCTAGTATCATATAATTTGTCAGATTCTTTTTGACAAAAACATCTCCCTAGATAAATTGAGACTAATACACCCCTTCGAAGATACACAGCCGTGATCATACAAAAATAAAATAATAAAAACTGCCTTGCAATTGTATGCTGAAGTAGAAGTATCATCATATCACGTTGGACTCTCACGTTATGCATATCTTGAGTGGGAGTTCTTACCTGGTTTTGTTATTGGTGTTGTCCATAACCCATTGTAGTATGTCACATCCACGCCAAACGCCATTGTACCTCACCAGGCGGTACCTATACCAACAAGGAACATGTTTTGGTTTAAGTGTTATCACACTGCATGAAGTCCAGAAAGATATAAGGCACTGTAATTAGGTCGGCATTTAGTCCAGTAAAATATTCGATCGTCCAATTGGCGAAGCGGACAAGAGTATTGCCATGGTAAGGCGCATCTTGCATCTTGGGGTGTTCAGTACCTAAGATGACGTTTTGTCAAATTGCAACCTGGTAAATAATTGGTAACATTAAGTACCTATCAAGTGTGTTTAACGATTTCTTTTTTCACCTTGTACCAGACCAATTCTAAAAGCTTACAGATCCTTACAAATTATGAAAACAAACAAGACACAAAGTTTAAAAAGTGATGTATAAGGTTGAGAGTCAAGCAAGGTGAGGAAGGTATATGGTCACCTGTGCTGTTGCGTGGGCAGAGTGAAACTGAGTTGTCGGAACACGTCATGGAGCACCTCCTTGTGCGAGGTGCGGGGCTCGCAGCGCTCCTCCTGCTCGCGCGAGAACATGAAGTTGTCACGCAACTTGTTTGGAGTCGGTGACGTCTTGTTCTCGGGGAATTTCACCTGAAGAACAATATTTCTTCATTAGGTAATTTGTAGAACAAGTCCCATTTTTTTCGTTATGGATCGATTTTGTAATGATCGTTAGAGAAATGTGTTATCGGCTTCTCTAACAGTGAAAAAAATGAAGTGAGAAGAAATTGCAGGCATGATAGGGCTTCAGAATAAAACAGGTCATATTATATAGTAATTGAGGTGACATATATAAACATAATCATAATCTTTCTAATAAAAAAAAAAATTGTATGACGTACTCTTACGAGGCATACTTCAGTCTACAGAAAAAAAAAATTAAACTTAAAAACTGGTAACCGGCAATTTAGGGTCTGGCAACATTTTTTTAACGTAATCAACTCCAGCACAAACGACAGATTTGTAAATGCTAAAAGTTATTTTGATGTAATAAATTAAAAATATTAGTTTGTAGTTTAATTTTGTTGTTAAACTTTTATAGACTAAAAACAGTTTTACATACCTGTAGATTCTCCTGCAAGGTTCTCAAATCAGGCGGTATTTCACTGGTCATATCATTCTCCTTTAAGTAACTAAGTACGACATTGCAACAGTAGTTGCATACACGCAACCCATCAGCGCAACCGAATATGTGACCTGAGAATATTACAAAATCATTTTTAATAGTTGAAATTTAGTATTAGAAAATTGTTATATTGACTGAATAATCTGTTTAGAAAAAATCTATAACTAATGAAATTAAATCAATAAAAACAACAATATTATTTAATTGAAGTTGATTTTAAGTTATTTTATCATTTTATAGGCAAATTAGACTTTTAGCTTCGTATAAAGATAGAGCCATTGTACAAGGTTAGGAAGTCGGTTAAAGGATACAGGTGATAGACAATTAAAGTGATTTATTGATGGGACCAAGAAATTATAATACAAAGGAGCGAGGGAGCACACGCGATGGCCGTTAATCGTGTACTGATCGGAGTTTTATAATAACTAGCGAAGTGAGGTAAAAACGCTTGTTCGGCAATAGTGTATGGTTTCATCGTACAGCCATCACATAATATATAATTATACTATTTTTATTGTGGCATTTTTGGTTGAAGGTCTTCGAACAGTGCGTCCCACCTGTTATGACATACGGTAGCAAGATGTGGACACTAACGGTGAACACTAACAATGAACACTAACGGTGAACACTAATGGTGAACACTAACGGGTAATATCCCTATCATCCTTTCAATATACTCCCAATTTTCCCATCTTAATTTCCCAACGCCCAGTTGATATCAATAGGCTTCGACCCCCTATTACGAGAGTAGGAGTATAGGCCTGTGCCTACATGCGTATATGTATGTATATACATATAATTATATTGGTTTCTAAGGATTTTTTAAAGAGTTATGACTGAATTTTATATTTTGCTTGCCTGGTACTCTCTGACTGCAGCATCGGGAACAAAATATCTGGCCGCACACGCGACAGTGGTGGCGTCGTCGCAACGTACTGAAGCGTGTTGCGCACTCGTAACACTCCCGCGATATGTCATCTGGCATCCAGTAGCGGGCCAACTCTGTGTCTGCATATCTTGTACCATTCTGCGATTAAAAACAATACCTAATTTTAAAATCTATCTATTTTGTGTTTGGGAATAGACAACATTACTTACTTTTAAACTTTCTAGTTCCATGATATAATTATGTATTTAGTCAATCCTCCGGTCAGCCTGTGACCACGGCCAGTGCAACCTGGTCGAAACGTCAGGCAATTCAGAGGTATGTAATACCTTTTCGTGATTGCGTTAATTCCCGTAAATACATAATTATAAAATAGACAACATTAAGGTAAACACTAAAAAAGGTCTTTTTTATAGCAACACAAAATGTTTTTTAATAAAGCTGTTATGGGTGTTATCCAAAAGACAACATTGAGAGAGGCACCTGGCATAGCTTGTTCCTCGTCTTACAGTGGCTTTGACCCTTTTTATGAGCAATCAGATCTAGCTTTGGTTATTTGTAAGATGAAGTGACAATGGATATTCATATAGACCAGATAAGCTGTAACTGTGGGGGATATAAATTTTCCAGGGTCGATGTGGAATGAAAGGAAGGTATGACAAAATAAATCCTAGTTTGATTGATAAAGGTTGCAGATGACTCAAGGAGGGCTATGTTAAGCATTAAATGTTCCATCACTATGTTGATGATGATGATATTTATGGATAATCTACAGTGGTTTAACTTTTATTGCAAGACAGGTTTAACTTTAATACACAAACTCTAAATCGTTATTTTTTTTTTACATTATTAAAATATTTTTTGGGTTATCCATAAAAATAGAGATGCAAATTTACTTGTTCAAAATCTCAAAACACCAAAAATTCGGGTTTGAAATTTTGACACAATATTGCATTCAAATATGCATGTTGTTTATGTATTTAAAGAGGAACTGGGATCTATGTGGGCGTAGCCATAGGGCGTAAACTAGTAATAAATATATGAAAACACAACAGTGTAAATACATCATTTATAAAGTTGTAAAGAAACTACACCCTATACATATACCTACACTATAAAACCTTCGGCGTTACTGGAAAGAGATATGTCATGTTTCACTAGTAATTGTTTGTGGGTTTCAATTCATACAACAACAAAAAACAGGTCTTGAATAGAAAACAAACCAAAGTGCTCTATATGAGCACTTCTCCAAAACAAAAATGTCAACACTGACAGACAGCAAAATATTTTTTTTTATTTTTCTCCACTTACTCCAGATCCCAAAGCAACAAGGCTGCTAATTCTCCTCAAAACATTAGGCAAGCCTTCCAATTCGACAGCATATGATGCTGTTTCAGTAGCACCTTCATCGTATTCTGGTTTCTCATTTTCAGTTTCGGGGGTCTCTTTGCTTGCATACTGGCTATGTACTTTGTTTTGCATACTGTCGCTGGTTTCACTGGATGAAAAGATCGGAAACTTCCATAATTTATTGAAAAAAGTTGACACCCCGCTTTGAGTAGATTCGTTTTCGAAACGAGGGAACTCTGTGATTTGCGATGTATCATACTTATCCATAATCAAGTGAATACTGATTGTTCTTTGTGAATAAACATTGAAAATTTAAAAAATATTTACTACGTTAAGCTGTCAAGTCAATAATCAGCTGTCAGGCTGTCACGAACTCACACTCCACAAAGCCACAATCCAAAAGTTGAAGTTGAGTCTACGCATTTCATATATATAAATGTACTCTGTGAGTCTACGCGTTAAATCAATGTCAAAACAGAAACAAACAAATCAAACAAAAAAAAAGAAATCCAACCTTTCCTTGTGTAACTTCGTGTAAAACAGGGATTTTTATCTCTTAGTGTTTATTACTTCTCATGTAATGAAATTCTAGGGCGATTTAGCTAAAACATAATAATAATATATATAATACGTACTATGTAAATAAAACAAAAGTAAATAAAAATTCTGTTTCCCTATACGATTTTTTATCTATTTGATGCGCTTCCAAGTGTCTCCCCAGCGTCGTGCATGCTTGAGCATGTATACGCTTGCTGTACAGCAAATTCGGTATTTAGAGCTTGTGTTGCACGGTGACTGCACGTCGAAATTGATCGATTTCAGATTTATAGAAAGATTTAAGTCCTTCACTTGTCGTCGTCGTATCGTGAATAAAATAAAAAAGTTGTCACTACTGGCAGCCCTGCTGTGTTGATTATGACCACAGAACACTTATACCCTACCCTACTGATTATGACTGACAAATTAATGACATTTGACTGCTTGCTTGTCAATTCAATAAAATTAATATTTTAAGTACCCAACTCGCGTGACTGCAAATTGGATTTATTTTTGATTGTTAATTACTAATATTATTATTTTACCTAAAATCATGGGAGAAGTATCGTTAGAAACAGCAGCATATGCTAAGATAATTTTACACGCAGCTAAATACCCTCACTGTGCAGTAAATGGAGTGCTATTAGCCGAAGCGACTAAGATCAGAGATGGAGCTAAGAATCAAGACCTGGATATTGTAGACACGATCCCGCTATTTCATCACAGCCATTACGTATCACCAATGGCGGAGATCGCATTGACACAGGTATTTTTTGTTTTTAGAATAATGTTCGTTAAGTGCGAAATAATAAATGTTTTATTCATTGTTAAGCAATTGTTTTACGTTTCATGACATGAATATTAGACTGAAAAATCAAGATGATTCACAGAAAATGCTACACAGATTTGCTGTACTTTACCTTCTAATAAAAGTGCTGTATTTTTCTGCTTTGCCTATTACAGATAGAAACAGTTGCACAAACAAAGAACCTTATTATCGCTGGTTACTATGCAGCATGTGAGAACTTCAAAGACAACACAGTAGAGAAATGCCCCGGACAGAAAATTGCTGAGAAGATTGTGGAACATTTTCCTTCTGCTGTATTTATTGTGGTATGTTTCCCTCCTATTTAATTTTATCTTACTTTAAATGTAATGTATTTTTTTTACTTAACTGCTATCTCAATCTCCATGGCAGAGTACTTTTTTGTATGTAATAAGATCAAAACTATAATGAGCATAGATTGCTAATAAATCATTGCCTATATAACTTTTAACATTTTTGCTTCTGAATACAAACTGGTGGAGCTTTCTATGTGGGAGAGCCATACTTCGGCACGTATGGGCCGGCTCGACTCCACTCGTTACCACACCTCACAGAAAACCGGCCGTTAAGCAATGCTTGCATTGCATTTCGGCGCTTGAGTGAGGTTACCGGAGGCCCTAACCCTTCCCTCTCCCTTATTCCCGTCCTACCCCTCTTCCCCCCCTCCCCCTCTTCTCCTACTCCTATAACCTTAAAGGGCGGCAACGCACTTGTGGCTCTCGAGTTGCAGGTGCCCATGGGCGGCGGTAGTCATTTACCATCAGGTGACCCGTCTGCTCGTTTGCCCCCTATACCATAAAAAAAAAAAAAATTAGGACCAACTCTATTTTATGAGATGTAAGTCTCATGGGTTCTTTTCACCATTGGTAACACAATGTAAGGTCCTCACTTCCAGGTTCTATTATACAGTACCAGCTGCTATGTTTATGGTACATTTTATTGAATTAATCTTTGGAATGCCAGTCACAAAATTTTGTTTTTTTGCACCAATGTTAGTATAGTCAGGCCTATGTCACTCGATGTAATTGCACGCGCAAAATACCCACCTGCCGCTCGTCCGCTGGTGGACCTTATACGCGGTCTCGCGGAGTACAAACAATATCATTTGAGACCGTATTGATATATTCTTTAAATACTATAAAATTCATAGTGAAAATTGGCTGAATTTATGGTTGTTGTGCAGTATAAGAATGTAGATAAAGAGAAAAAACCCCGGCAGCGCTGTTTATATAATTTAAAAAATATTATACTTTTAATCCTATATACCCTTGTTTCCCTCAAATACCATACAGTTTATAATCGAAATTTTAGAAAAGGGAAGAACTTTGTCAATATTTACATAAAAATAAAACGCATGTAGGATTTTTGTAAACTAAAACATTAGAATTTTACATAATTTACATAATAATTGTAATTTTTTTTATAAAAATAATGATTGAATAAGTTACCCTACACACATTTTAAAGTCAGAAAAGAGTAGGCAATTAAAACATAGGTATCAATATTTTTGTAGGAAGTGATGTATCTGTTTGTCGGTTTTCTTATATTATCGTGCATGCATCATATTCTCACATATCATAATATACTAAGGACGTTCAAAAAGTTAAAGATTAAAATTACTCAAAATTAGATCATTGCTAATATAAATTTTTTCAACTCAAAAATCTACTTATAATTTTTTTCTTATTTACAGGTTGACAATAAGAGAATGATGCAACAACTGGACTCCCCAGCCATCAAGCTTCACAAGTATAATGAAGGAAAGTGGAAAGCCAAAGATGCTAATAAAGTTATATTCCGTAAGTGTCAATGTATCTTTCAATTAGCACCCTATTACTATAACTCCGCTGTCCGTCTGTCATCAGGCTGTATCTCAGGATCCATAATAGGTAGACAGTTGAAATTTTTTAACAGAATGTGTATATCTGTTGCCGCTATAACAACAAATAATAAATTAAAAATTAAAGTGGGCTCCCCTACTAGAGACGTATTTTTTTTTGGCTTATAGTATTAAATCTTGTAAGATGGTGCGGAACCCTTCGTGCGCGAGTCCGACTCGCTCTTGGCCGGTTTCTTTTTAAATTATGTCTATTAATTCAGAAATACATATATTGGACTGCACGGATGACACAATGGTTTAAGTGGTCGCCTCGCCACTACGCCGCGCGGAGTGTTGTGGGTTCAAATCCCACAAGCGACAAAAATTTGTGTGATCCACAAATTTTGCCTTTTAGAGAAAGATTTGGGTTTTTAGAGAAAGAAAAATTTATATATATTATAGTAGACTTATAATATGTCTTGGGTTTATCATAATTTTACTTTCAGAATCATCATATGTATTAGAAACGGTATCACATCTCCTTGAACAAGGTGTTCAAAAAGACCTTGTTGACTTCGACAACTACTTCGATGACCTCTCGCAAGACTGGACTAACCTTGGTATTGTGAAGCTGATTGATAGCATTGATGCTTCAAACACTATTGATGATAGTAAAGATGATGATGATGAAGAGAAATCATTCCGATAATGCTCCAGAAAATGTTTTTGTAAACAAGCTTTATTATCGCACATAACGTATGTTATGGATTGTTTAGGGTAATTGGTAATATAATGATAATAATATACCATAATTTTTTTTTTTTTATTACAGACTTCACTTCATTTGGTACTTATAGTACAGTCATACCAATGCATTGGAAATAAACAATTTATAACAAAATAACACATATAACAATATTTATATTCATTCCTTAGTCTAAGTGAATTCCAATTCAACAATATAAGCATTTAATCGAATTATTTAAACAAATTGTACCAACGGAAGGATATAATTTATTTCTGTTATGTTATTATATATTATTAAAATAGTCTTCAATTAATTTCTTGCATTTGTTTATACCTCCCATGTCTCCAGCTTTGCCTTGAAACTTGCCATTCTTGAAAGCACCTTTGCCTTTCAGCAAATCTGTTATTCTGAAATTTAATATTTTGTCAATAAACGTATTTAGGATTAGAAAAACATGTTAATCATTCACAATTCTTAAAACCAGTTTGCAATATTATTTACAGTGAACTTAATCTTTAAAACTTTCTCGATTACTGTGAGGATTTGTAAATGATCGAAAATACTGTTTTTAGATAAAATCATTTACTAATAAATTTAAAATACCTCCGACTCAAAAATCCGTTCAACGATTACAAAATGCCTTACATCATTTTGGAAAAGAGCTGATACTCTTACACTGCTGGACCGATATTAACCAAACATAGCTAAGAACCACCCCAAGAAAACTGGCTTTCAAATGAAAAATACAGTTCATCCGTTTGAGAGCTACGATGCCACACCGTCGTTTTTGCGTCGGGGGTTAAAAACCCAGTACGTCAGAGGGCATTGTTAGAACAAAGTTTATAAACAAGTAGACTCACAAGCTAAATTACACGTTATCATATTTGGTAATGAGGTGATCCTACAAAGGACTAAAGTAATCGACATAGCTCGCAGAATAAGCACGCTCAAGTGCTAATGGGCTGGTCACGTATGTCGAAGGACCATGGACTGTTGGAGCAAACGGGTTTTAGAGTGTGGATACACTGGATGCGGAAGGCGGAGGACCGGGTGCTATGGCGAACATTGGGAAACTTAAATATTAGGATTTGGTTGTCGATGATGTTGGTTTGATGTCTTCATTCTAGATGGCTATTCTGGAAAGCTTCCGGGTACGTAACTTTTATCAACTTTTGCTTCTTTAAGAACAGCTTTTCTCATATTTTTGACTAGCTGCGCCCCGCGGTTTCACCCGCGTAAGTCCCGGTGCCGTAGACCTATGTGTTTATCCAGGTCTCGATTTATGGCCATTAGTTTCATTTGGCGCTACGCAATGTATGCGGTATTCTTCTTGTGCGGTACGGTGAATGACCTTCAGCGTTCGGCGCCGTCGAAGCAGCTGATTGCATAAATGTTGTTTAATTGATTACATTGCAGTTTTTGGCCGTATGGGGGTATTTATTAATTTTTTTTCCGAAAAATTTAAAATGTTCTGTTTACTCATTGTGATATCACTTGTAACCAAAAAAAATGAATAAAAAAAATATGAATTTTTCGGCAGAAAATTCCAATGTTTTTCAACTCAGAATGATGGCCTAAATACACTATTTCAATATTAGAAAAAATTGTGTTTTTTGGTATACTAATCAGTGAAGTTTACTGTAGTTACTCCATAGTTCGGTCTGTCTCAGTTAGATGACATTGAAGTATGTTTTTTACTGTGTATGGATGTCGCCACAACCACATGGGTGTTTGCTAAAGGTTTGTAACCATGGTTATTATTAGAACTGCTATCCATAATCAAAACTGTAAATATATTGTTAAAATGTTGAAAGAATAAATAAATAAAAAAGAAAAACTACTTACTGCTCTCCCAATGCATTGCAATGTTCTTCAGGGCCTTGTATAATTATCTGTCCTTCCTTCGGTTTATCCGGTTCTTCTGAGGCCAAAAACATGAATAGCCCTTCACTTTCTAATCCTTTCGTTATAGCACGGTTAAATTCAGGAGTAGATTCTTTTTTAAACATGAATACGTACTTTGGTTTAGGTACAGCACTTTTTATTTTGTCAACTTCACATTGTGCCAGTTCTAGCAAAACGTTTTGAATGTTTTTGCTAGAAATTTTTAGGTTCTTTTGCATTTTTTGAACGAGTTCCTCGTGTCTACTGGGTTCATTTCTAAATAAAAAATAATAGATAAATTATGACGTCCAGTTTTAATTCCATTATATAATAATATAACATAAATAGGCAAGGAAAAACAGTTTCAGTACTTTTGTCTACCCTGATTACCGGCCATTATAAGTTTAAATGTATGATAAGCGGTGGTAGTGTAATGGCTGAGGCATCGGATTTGTGATCAAGTGATTGCGAGTTGGAACCCACCCAGTGCTCTACCAACGTTAACCCACTCCTTTTTTTTTCCTGCCTTTGGAAACCCTCTCGGGCCGTCACCCCACCGGGGTTTTCGGTGGGCGGTGTGTCGGAATCGAACCGACTAAAACCACACGGCGTGCTATACTGCGCCTGAAATAAGAGGGACCCGGGAACAACGTTAACCCACTCCTAACACTTGTGTTTGGAGTTAACCCACCCCTAACACAAGTGTTAGGAGTGGGTTAACGTTTAGCTGAGCTGAAGGTGTTAACAATTCAAAAGTCTGTGTTGACAATTGTACTCTTAAAATGATCACAACGTTATATCATTAAAAACCAATAAATGTAATAAAATACTATGCTTGAGATATCAATACCTCACTTTGATTTAAACTTTCTACTTAAATGATGTTTATACTAAAAAAAATGATTTTAGTTTACCATAAAAGAAAAGTCTACAACCGTTAGTAGGGCTTGCATCCCTGGAACATTTTTTAAATGTAATAAAAGAGAGTCCTCTTACTTTAGAAGTCCAGTTAAAGCTTTTTCCCGGTCCAACATTCGCTGCATAGTCCTTGTGACTCTGTTCCCAACCAAAAACCTTAGATTTGTTTTACCTTTTTTACCAGGTTCAACTCCAATTAATTTGATCACTTGTAGTTGACTAAAAAAAACAGAGTTAGGTGCTTACATTACGTTTCCTACAATTTGTTACATGAATTTCTTTTCAATAACTACAAAATAATTTGCCCAGTTAATATTAAAACATAATAACACCAAGTAAATGTAACTTCTACTAAGCCAGGCCCACTCCGCACTGTAGGGTTGGACTAACTCAGTGAGTTGCCGGGCGCTGGCCCGGGGGTAGATAATACTTAACTACATTAGAGGAAAAAGCATAGACATCGTATTAGGCTGCTTAAATAATAACAAGGATCCGAAACGCATGTTTTTCACACTTCCAAAGGACATCGAAAGGTAAACAAATGCGACACTAACGTTGTCAAAAGAGATAAGAGTTCGCGATAGAAAGAGAGGCAATTTCTAGCAGAATATAACTGCATGTGGTTAGCACTGTGCAACGTGGATTGCACTTTATTGTGTCCGTGCAAGAGTTGCTATTTATTTAAATGATTTTACTTAGTGGTACTTTGTTACTAGTACTATTATGTATTCTGTGTAGGGCTGCCATCCTTCTGGCTTTCCCCGGATTTATCCTGGTTTAGAGGGTGTCCGGGCGGGGTTTTCAAAAAGTGTCCGGGTAAAATCCGGACACTGTGCCAGGGGCAACAAGGCAGAGCTAATTCTGTGGTACTACTGAGATTTTATCACACCCTCTTCACACATATTGGATCTGGTAAGGGTTACTAGATTTAAAAAAGGAGGGATTTATATGGAATGAGGACTTATTTCTAACAACACTCACCTTAAATTAGATACATGGGTTCCACAACACATGTTTTCATCAATATTTCCAATACATATGATTCTTATTGTTTTCATGCAGTCTTTGGGTAGCCCTCTGGTGTGAGCTTCATTCAAGTCAGGGTCATCACTTTTGCAGAATTTCACATTAACTGGTATAGCTGCCCTGATTAATTCATTGCATTTATCTTCGGTGGCTTTTATAACTTCATTGGTGACATTTGTGGAATCCAGTTCTACATAGCTCTCATCTGCACCAAGCCACCAGCTTGTTGTAAAGAGGTTTTCTTTATCTAATAATGCTGATAGTAAGTGTTGCCCTGGATTGTGAAAAGAAGAGAAGATTTTATACCACGTCCGTCCTGATCATAAACAGAGACTTTATAACTATATCACTAAACTATACTTGCCTATGGATGGAACACTAGAGGCACAAGTATAAATAAAAAATTTAAAATACCCTAACTCAAAAATCCCTCCAACAATTAGAAAAGAGCCGATGGCCCTCGAAGGGCTAACCAGATTTGGTAGAATCATATCTAAGATCAGTCTCAATCAAGTCACTTTTTACCATCAAAATCGGTCCATCTGTTCAGGAGTTATGATGCCACAGACAAACACACAGATACACATGTTAAACTTTTAACACCCCTTAAAAGAAGCAGGAAGTTGTTGCATTACTAGACATACATACACATAGTACATCTTCCTACCTATATAGTGTAATAGATGGAAGAATTAGAATAGATGGCTGAATATTTGTACTTTTAACCAACTTCAATATTTTTTTTTTATATTTGTAACCTCAGAACTTTCGACTGGGTGAACCGATTTTGATGATTCTTTTTTTATTTGAAAGCTGGTGCTTCCCGTGTGGTCCCATTTCAATTTGGTCCAGTTCTGAGAATGGCATCCATCAGAAAACCATATAAGTCTTTTATGGAATAGTTTTTTTTGAAGTCTTTTTTTTATGGATTATTAATTCCTAATTTTTCTGCACCTGTGTTCCTCTGTAGAAATATAATTCATTGTTGGTAATTGTCCTAAAATTCTACACTATTTAAATCAAGCATGTGACATAATGACGGGTTTCAATTTTCAAGGAAATTTCTAGTTTATTTAAGGGTTTTATGGATTAAAAACAATAATAATTAAGTTTGTACTACTGTTATTTCATTGCATCTGCCGGTTTTTATTACTTTAATACCTTTAATTATTATTGCCTTCAAAAAAACATACCTGAATGCTGCTGCATGTGGTCAAATCTTCTATCCCAATTGACTTTCTGTTCTACAACAGTGCCTACTTCAATAGGCTCTTTGGTAAAATGTAGAGCCTCATCTCCTTTGCGGAGTACTTGTAGTACTTCCACATTGTTTAAAAAGCCAGTATCATGGGGCTATAAAATAAATATCAATTTCTTTTTAAAATTGATGCGTATATTTGCATCTCTTTCTGCTTACATCAAGCAAAACCTCTTGCTCAAATATTTGAGTAAGAGGTTTTGCTGTGAGAGGTCCTATTTAATTATAAGTTAATTAGTTATTGTATTTGTCTTCTCATATTTTACAATAGGCTTATCTTTTTACTCAAATATTTAAGTAGGATGTTTTGCTGTGAGAGGTCCTATCACTACATATTATAAAAGAGAGTGCTCTGCCGTGTCTGTCTATCTGTACGGGATAACCGTTTTGACTAATAGACAGAGTGATTCATGAAGTTTTGGGTGTAAAATTTTGTGTAAATTGATTGAAATATGATAATGTTTGTTGAAGATGTCTCAGTAACCCGTGCGAGGCTGGGGCGGGTTGCTAGTTAAATTATAAATTACCTGTCCACCCCCAGCAGGAAACAGTATTGTGTTCTCCAATGTTATTTGATATCCTTCAAACTTTGACGTCTTACCATATTCTACAATGGTCTCTTTCGTTGGCTCACACTTTACTACTTTTGAAGAAAACTGTGAACAGTGACATACAAGATATTATTTATTTATGTGACTACTATTTAAACCAGTATAAGCAGTAAGCATTTATATATATTTATTTTTATTGCACAAGGGGCAAACAAGCAGATGGGTCACCTGATGGTAAACGACTACCGCCGCCCATGGGCACCTGCAACTAAAGAGTCACAAGTATGTTGCCTGCCTTTAAGGTTGGAGGGGGGGGAAGGAAGGGTCAGGGCCTCCGGTAACTTCACTCACTCGGCGAAAAGCAATGCCAGCATTGCTTCACTGCCGGTTTTCAGTGACGCCGTGGTATCTACTATTCTGGTCGAGTCGGCCCATACGTGTCGAAGCATGGCTCTCCCACGATATACTATACTTGTTTCAATATCACTACCGGTTGATACAAGTTAATTTAATTAGTTTTAATATGCCATCGACTAGTGCTTATTCTTGTCTGTTGTTCTATCCGAAAGTTGTCCTGGAGACTTCGCTCTTAGCGATAAGACAGCCCATTTAGCTTACTATCTGACATTGTTCTTATCAATTTATTAATTAAATTCAAAATCTGTTATGACGACATATTCATCTGCGTTTATTGTGAATACTCTGTTCCTAAGGCGCGTAGCGTGATGTTACATAGCCTATAACCTTTTTCAATTAATACCTACTCTAAAAACAAACTAAAAACTCTTCAGCTATAAATATAATACATCAGTTTATATGTACAATACTGAAGGTATGTCCTATCTATTTAACTAATCACTGTATATTTTCTACTCTACGGTATTTTTAAATGTTTTTTGCATTCTAACAATAAATAATAAAAAGAAATAATAACAACTTAAGAGTCATAACAATGACTTCATTAATTAAATCTTACCTCCTTTATGAAGCTATCCTCCTGGCATTTGAAAACCATTTTTTTAATTACTTTATTTTTTTACGTACTAATCGGTTTTTGTGGTTATGATAATCATAGGCTAAATTAATAATTGATGTTAATTTGACAAACTACAAATATATTTTTGTCAAGATGTTGTCAGTATTGCTCACTCTCTGCCGTGTTGTGTGCATTTTTGTATTCATGACAATATGACACCTAAGAGCAAATAGTAAGGCTCTTTGCATGACACTGACTGACAGTCCTGACAGCCGGAAAAGACGACAAAACATTTTATACCGATCTATAATAGTTTAAATGTCTTAATTTTGTCAATCGATACTATTGAAAATATCGATACATTTGATATTATAATTGGAAAAAAATTCAGAAATAAATCAGTGGATTATTATATTATATTAAAAAAGAATAATCCAAAAAAACTTCAGTTGCTCTTAATTAATAAATATTATGTATGATAGATATAATATTAATAAAATGACTGCGAACGCCATTTTTGGGGGAATACAACACTATTTGTTGTGTGCGGAGTGCCGCCATATTTGAGAAACAATTGTTTTCTATATGGGGTTTATAATATTAAGGTTCATTTGTGTCCGATTGTCAGCTAGCGGCGCCGGGCGCGGCTTTGTGCCCTTCCCCAGTCTTTCAAGCGATACTATGCATTGTCCTGAAGAGATAATGCGAATGTGAAACTGCAAACTGGTGCCACTTCGGTGTGAATTGACCCTTGATGTCATAAACCCACTTTCCTTTATATCTGATCCTTTCTTTCCAACATTTAAAAATGAAATATACGAAGTGAGTATCACTTTTACGAGGTCCAGCCCAGACTGAAAAAATGGAAAGGCTTCAGAATGTTGGCTTAAAAATCAGCAGAACCAAAGTTTTCGGCGGTCTCTCCAGTTCTAAAACCAGTCTGCGCCGGTTTCAAGTACCTCGTTGAAACGTACAAAGCGATGGCGAAGTAGACTGGTATGTACGGCATCGAATCAATAAAGGGTGAATGAAGTGCCAGCAGGTAACAGGAATACTATGCGATCCCAGGCTCTTTATCGATCGAGACTATCATCAGACCTGTTGTCATGCTTACATCTGTGTTGAATGTTGGCCAACAAAGAGGACGGACGGCTGCATGTTGTTGAAATGCGAATGTAGAGATGGATGTTTGGTGTTACTAGGATGGATAAGGTAAGGAATTAAAACACAAGAGAGAGCTTGAAAGTAGCACCAGTGGATAAAAACTTGAGCTGCAAAAAATCATGGTATGGACATGTGATGCTTAGGGATGTGCAAAATGTGCTGAAGAGAGTTTTATACACGGAAGGTGAAGGATACAAGAGTAGACGACCAAGGAAAGATGGATGGACTGCGCGAAAGAGGATTTGACTAGAAAGAGAGCAAGCAGTGGACTGACGAATGATAGCGTAAAATGGAAGAAGAAAACATAACACCAAATAAATTTAGGAAAAGGAAAAGATTCACTCCTACGTCTGAGCTTCGCAACTTATGTAATTATTATAAAGATAAGTCAAAAGCAGATTTTTCATTTCTAAAGAAGTATCAGAAAACCGCACCGTGTCGTGTCATCTCATACTGTCGGATAATCCCTTGTTAAAAGTTTCATGTGGCATTCAAGGATGAGGAATCCAATTGGTACTTATGCTAAACACTACTCTTACTGTAAATGGTATTTTTAATTGGCAAAGAAAAAATATAACTGGAAATGCACAGGTAGAAAATGAAAATCAGGTCATGCCGAAAATATTTTCTTATACTTAAAACATTTGAAAAAGATCGCAGTTCCGAATTTGCAATAGGACTGTTCCAATATATATTTAATATAATAATTTAATTATATGTATAGTTAATATCAAAATTTATTCATTTTCATATTTGCAACATTCTTACAGTGTTGATAGTTGATAGCAACGTCCTGATACGTTATTTCCCTTTTGTAGTTAAATGCTGTTTTATTACTTTTTCCAGCACATCCACGGCGAAATCGACGTTCTCCTTGTTGATACACATTGGAGGTTTTATCCTCACTACCTGAAAGATATTATAACTTGAGATATTTTTTCTAAAATTTTAGTTATTAAAGTTTCATGGCGATATACAGGGTGTCAGCTACATCTGATGATGCGACACTTGACTAAATCACTCGAAAGGAAGTATAACTCTAGCATGCAGTTACAATAAGAATTTTTGAAAAGATAAAATATAACTTTAAATATTATCATCATCAGCCTTTCATTATCCACTGCTGAACATAGGCCTCTCCTAATGAACGCTACTGAGCTCGATCGTCAGCTTTCCTCATCCAGTTTTTCCCCGCCGTTTTGCGCAGATCGTCACTCCACGTGGCCGCAGGGCGTCCTACACTACGTTTCCCTTGACGTGGTCTCCACTCCAGAACTCGTCTACCCCAACGGTTATCGGTTCTGCGGGCAATGTGGCCAGTCCACTGCCACTTCAGCTTGGTAATTCTTTGAGCTATGTCGGTTACCTTGGTTCTGTGTCGGATAACTTCGTTACGAATTTTGTCCCACAGAGACACACCATAGCTCTCTCCATAGCTCGCTGAGTGACCTTGAGCTTGTGGACCAACTTCACCGTGAGTGTCCACGTCTCGGCACAGTAAGTCATTACGGGTAGGATACACTGATTAAAGACTTTTGTCTTAAGGCACTGTGGTATGGACGACGCGAAGACTTGACGAAGCTTACCAAATGCTGCCCATCTCAGCTGAATCTTCCTATTGATTTTCCTCTTGTAGTTGTTCTTATCCAGTTGCAGTTAAATATTATGCATGTTAGTTTTTATGAATTTTCTCAATATTCCAAAATAAAAAAAATATGTTCGATTTGAAATCTTTAACTTTACACATTCCATCTGCTCTTATGAGAACGGGACGTGATTTACTGGATACCTGGAAATTCAACCGGTCATATCTTTTAAACGGATAGTTTTTTCGAAAATTCTTATTGTAACTGTTCTGCATGCTAGAGTTAATGATTTGCTTTCAATGATTTAATCAAGTGTCCAAAATCCAAATGTTCAAAAACCTAAATAGAACCACACAAAAAATGTCATGTTAGTCTTTCTTACATTGCTCCACCTTCCTCCTCGTCCAAACAAAACTCCATTATCTTTAGTTATTTCCAGTATCTCAGACACGTCAGCAACAGGCAAGGGGTTTTTAGTTCCTGGGATGACAAGTTCTACACCCAGCATTAAGCCCTTTCCCCTGACGTCACCAATAACAGGTTGGAGTTTCTGCAGCTGTTGCAATTGTTCAATGAAGTAGGTTCCAACTTGTTTACAGTTCTTTTGGAGTTGCTCTTCTTCAATGACCTGGAGAATTAGAGAAAATTCTTGTACACAGATAGAAACCGTAAAAAAAGTAAAAAGTATTAAAATTGTTTTTTAAATGATTGAAGACTTAACAATTGCAAGTAGAACATTTCACAATTCCGGGTAAAATATACTTAAATATCATAAATAGTGTTTATAAGTTATTGTAACCCAAAATATTAACTACCTACTGTCGCATGAAAAAAAAATATTTGCACAATTTTGTGTCTATGAAATGCCTGGTGACCGGCATGACCTTTACCATAATGTTGCCATTTACATATACCAGGTTCCGATATCTTTATGTTCTATAAACATTGCAGGCGTTAAGCAGGTAATCTTTTCTCAGTTGTTTTCTCTAAGAAGATACCTTGTCTTTAATGCGGTTGCTACGGCAACAGATGCAGAATAAAGTTTACAGAATGTTAACACTATACTCATATCATATCTTAATTATTTATTAACTCAATTACCAAGGCGGTACAGAGATAATAAATAATTGGGATATGATTACGTTTAAAACTGCTTTTCCAACTGCTGATGCCATGGGGTTGCCTCCAAAAGTGTTAAAGTAAGCGGCTTTCGCGTGAGCAGCTGCTATTTCCTTAGTTGTAACTACAGCAGCCATAGGGAAGCCATTGCCAATGCCCTTAGCCATTGTCACTATATCTGGAATGATTCCGTGCCCTTGGAAGCCCCAGAAGTGGTCTCCAGTACGTCCGAAGCCAGTTTGTACCTGAAATTATAAGCGTTATATGTAGAGTGTCGCAGTGACCATAGCAACTATTGACGGTGACGGTGAAAAGAGAGAAAGAGAGAGCTGAACAGCCTCTAGAGTTAGGCTAATAAGGTACAACTGTTGATTTTGAGCTACCAACTCGGGCCATACCAACTATTGACGATAGACTTTTAGAGAGTCCGGATTAACACAACTAGTCCATAACGACATTGGTGGCCCGTTCCGACATTGACGTATTTTTAGCTTATATTTTTTTGTACCTAAAAAGATCAAATGGTAAGGTTTAGTGTTTTTTATTCACCAGATGTTATTGTGAACGAATATCAGTTTTTATTTATTCTTCCAAGGTAATTTTTTAAAGCGCATATCTTGGTAGATCCTGCCCTGTGAGCCTAAGGGTAAGAATTGGTTGTAGTCTAATTGTGAACTTTGTATCGTCACCTGATATATTAAACAGACAACTTACTTCATCCGAAACAAATAGGCCACCATATTTCTTGACCAACTGCTGAGCCCTTTTTATGTATCCCTTAGGAAATTGGACGGTTCCGTTGACTCCTTGAATCGACTCCGCGAACATTGCAGCTAGGCGGCCAGCTGGGATGGAAGTTTCTAGAAGCTGTAATAGCTCAATTTACTGTTAACTGCATTAATACATGGCACTTTTTTAAAATAGTGTAAGCAACTTTTCTTTTACTTCGGCTACCGTTTTCTGAACAATCAACATTAAAACAGAAAAAAACAACGTGAATTTGTAGCTAAGTTGCCAAAATACCAATTTTGTTGCTCAAACTAATGTCTATATTTTGGGTAGCACAACGCAAAGTTAGTCAGGCCGTGCAGGGACAAGAAACAAGCGTACTTTACCTCATTAAGTTGATGAATATACTTTTCTGCTGCATCACAATCTTGGCCAGAACTGGAAGACGCTCCTGGCACCTGTGAGATTGAATCTCGCCATCCACCCCAGTATCCTCTGAACGGATCTGCTAGCGGGGTCTGTACGGGTCAGTAAGAAATATAGTTTAATTTCCTATTTTATTGGGACTATTATTAACTCTCAAGGTCTTGAAGATTGCGTCAAAAATGGAACCATTCTAGGATAATGGTCGTTCTCAGTCTATTCGCCAACAGTTCAGAGCCATTTTTTCCCCATCTATGGGATAAAACGGTTTTTTTATCATCAGCAAAAGTAACGTTTCATTCAAACATTCACTGCAACTCAGTGCTACTGTTCGTTTGTTTGTTATGCATATGACTGTTCTGTGTAAGTCTTTTTAGTAATCATAATCAATCTAGTTTGACTCTAACTGAGCGACTGTCTTTGAAGTTGAGGGTGAATTAAACCGGTAGGTACACCACCTTGACCGGCTTCCTCTACACCAATGGACTCTGCTTTTATGCCTTAACATACTTACTCATACTCAACCGATCATAGATTCCATTTTCTTTTTTTTTGGTGAGGGACATTAAAAGAAGTTACTGAGCATGGATCCGTACATACATGGACTATAAAATTGTTCACTATATCCAAGAGCTTTCCCTAACACCACTTACATGATAGAATCCTGGGGGAACTGGCATGGGCATCCTATAGCTCTGCGAAGCAGTTAGCCCCATGAGTCCCGTGGAGTATCCGTGATAACTGCTCTGTAGAGATATGATGTCATTGTTGCCTGTGTACGCTTTTGCCAGCAGGATCGCCAAGTCGTTAGCTTCTGACCCACTGTTGACTAAGTATACCACCTGGAAATAGTTGTCAAAAAGCAAGGTTCTAGAACAATCGTTATAAAACCGCCGCCCATGGCCACCTGTAGCTGAAGAGTCACAAGTGCGTTGCCGGCCTTTGAAAGAAAAAATAAACAAAATAAAATGAGTTTATGTAGCAAAACAAATATTTGAAAAGAGTGTACTCCCAGTATGCTCTTTTCTTGAAGGTTATTTTAACTTTGCGAGAATAATATACCTAAGTAATTATTTTTTAAATTACTCCTATAGGTACTATAAGGAATCAGGGATAATATATTTCCTTAAGATACATTTTTTGTAACTAACAATATACATATTAAAACATATACGCATCCTATTACCGCCAGTTTAAGCTGAGATCAGATTGGTATGCAAAAATTAAGTACCTGCATGTTGAATTACAAGCGTTTTTTTTAGTTTTTTAATTTATAATTTTTTAAGACAGATATCACAACTAACAAAAATTACTAAAAGTTAATAAAAACAATCGAAAAAGTCCCTATTACTGATCCATTGGATTGGGCTTGTTCCTATTACAGTTTTTGTGGCACCTATTACACTTTATTCGATTCTGACTCATACGTAACAGAGTACGTAATTCTCTGCCTAATCGTGGCTATCTAAGTATATATTGAGAAAAAATATCTTTTATAGAAATTGTATAGGGGCGCAGTGGCTATAAATTTTAATTTCAATGACATTCGAACTGTACATTATCGCATTGTCCGAGAAGCTCAATCGGTTGGAGAGAACTAGTATAAAATTCAGTTGCAAGATTTGAACAATATTTGAGATACATTTATGCGGACTTCACAGTTATCTATAGGTACTCTAAAATATATGGCGTTAGTTCAAATTAAGCTGTCATACTAATAATCCAAATTAATTTAGCAGGTCACTTATAAATTGATGGATTAGAATAAAAGAATGGAAATTAAATACGGTATCGTAAAATACCTAACAACGACATGTATATGTAAGTCGGTAATAGAAAAATTCTATTAACGCCATATTTTAATATCGAATTAAGCGAAATCTAAGCTAAAACTATTTTTTTTGTTAAAAAAAGTAATATGTACTTTAAGTATCTATTTAAAAATCCAATATACTGCTTTATCTAAGTGCCTATATATCCTTTAAAAAAAAATGTTTTTAGGATTGTTTATTAGGATACATACTACGGAATGTGCAATCGTCAACAAACTGTTCAATTACGGTTTATGTCGTTAAAATGATTATATGTGCCATTCTTAAGCACATGACGCACGGATGACGCAATGACTTAACTTTTAAGTGGTCACCTTCGCCACTACGTCGCGCCGAGTGGGGGTGGGTTCAAATCCCGCACGGGACAAAAATTTGTGTGATCCACAAATAATTGTGCCGAGTTTAGGTGTTCTTTGTGTCCGTTGGTTAAATGTTTGTGAAGCTCCCCCGACACAGGAATATTCCTAATGCGGGAGTTGTCTTTTTAAAATCGAAAAATATTTGCAATATAAGTATATTTCCATTTACTCTAAATCAACCACTTGTCTAACTATGACACAAATCTTTAAAACGATAATTTTAAGAACGTGTCGATAATAGGTGCAGATTTTCAGAGGTCGTTATAAGGTGCGCTTCATTGTGTTACATAGAAACACCTAGACCATTATATATTCATGTATACCAATATTTGCATTGAGCGGGAGCTTCACCTTCACATAGGTTGGGAAACGGCACGTTAATCGACCTAATGTGACGCGTGAACGCTAAACAAATAGTAATGCGTAAATATAAGGTTCAATACCTTCAAATCTCCAGGAAATTTGGATACTAATTTCTCGATATACTCATATATCTCGGGATGTCTGTAGATGTTAGTGGTATGCCATAATGTATTGATTTGATTCTGTAACGCTGCTACAACTTTGCTGAAATAAACAAAATAGGACTATAAATATTGTCTCAATTTTTTTATGTCGACGCCTGCACCGATGTTTGGTAACCTCTGTGCAAGGAGCCTTTGCAAGAATACAATTTATTGCACTGAAAATAGGGAATAGGCACCCAAAACAAACTTAAAGCGTAGTAACGGGTGAAGTGAAGGACTTAAACCGCGATGTCTCTGTTAGTCAAGGTGTTTATAAATAAAAAAGTAAAAACAGTCATGGGACTGCCGACAGAAGCGAAAACTTAAAAGAAACGACGAACTTAAAACGTCACATTAACAGGTTGGTGACATTAATTACTAAAGAGCTCTAGTGGATCTATATATGTATTATTAGCGTGACGGTCACGAGTTCAGTTCTCTCTATCTCTTTCTCTTTGTCCCTCCCTTCCTCCCTCCCTCTCCATGTCTCTCTGACGCTGTACATGTAAATATAAGAAACTCGGCTCCGTCGTACGAATTTTCGATGGGGACAGGAGGACAGGACAGAGGACAGACGACAGATGACATCAGGGTCACGTGTCCTGACGCGAGTTTAACATTTTTTACCCATTCCAAAAAGTGCACGCCGCTAAAGAAGTTTTCACTTCAAAAAATAGTACAAAGTTTTAAATTGCTTGTTATTAATGAACGGGGTTCACCCCGGGCCCCCGGGCCGATGGTAAGCGCTTCGTGATTTCTAAGCAAATTCCTTCTGTCCCGAATGACTTATATGATATAATTTTTGCCTAGGTAATTTTTTTTTCAGTAAACTAGGATATAGTTGGCATATCTTTCTGCGGTCTACCTACCCAATAACCCTACCTAACCAATTTAAATAAATGCGAAAATGTTATCGCATGACTAATACAATGTTGCTTTTGTTTTGTTTTATATTGTTAGTAAAGAATTAAATAATAAAATTTAACTTTTAGATTGTCTCTATGTGGAATATAAATGAATCGTTGTATGCAAAGTGATTTACTGATAAATACATGGCTCTAAATATTGGATCGTTTTATTACATAGTACAGGCAGTAACTACTTAGTAATCTGTGGTACAGGCTCTGCCTAATTCGCACGTTTGGGATCAGACAGCCGGTTATGAGATGTGTGAAGTTTTGTAAACAGGAGAAAACAAATATGTTAGTAAGTAATGTTTTATTATTTTGTTTTATCATTAACTATTTCCGCAGGATGGTTAAATCTACAATTACTTAACCTAAGCCATGGCCATTAGCTCATGTACGTTAGCAACATCTGTCAGGCAGGTCCAGGAAGGTCATGCTATCTCTCACCCGTTGCTGACCCTATAAAACCTTATTTTTTAAACCCCGTGTAATGATTTTACAATTGGAGTCTCACGATTGGATAGTACTTACGGGTGACAATGTCCGACCGATACTGTGACGATTCCCGCGAATAAATCCAGGTACTTTTTACTCTCGTGATCATAGAGCCATTGCATGTGTCCTTGGTGGAAAAGCAGGGGGCGTTTATAAATATTGTACACGGTCGGAGGAAAGTGATTTGCCTTTATCTGTTCGGTCTTTTCGTACGACGGACCCTGTAAAAAGAATAATGACGTGTATTATTAAATATTTGTATATATTTTTCGCGTCACGAATTTCCCATGGTATGTATGTATATAATTACTTAGATATATATATTATGTATATACAGAATGTATTTGAAAAAGGAACACTTACTTACACCACTAATACCACAGAAAGGGCATGACTCTAGCATGCAGTTACAATAAGAATTTATAAAAAAAATCTATCCGTTTACAAGATAAGACCGTTTGAATTTCCAGGTATTTTTAATAAAATAGTAATAACATAAAAGCAAGTGGAATATGCAAAGTTAAAGATTTTAAATATGTAGTATATATTATTTATTTTGGAACTATTCACTCAGTTTTTGGGAAAATCCTTAAAAACTAAAAAAATACGTACCTACCATTTAAAATCTTTAACTTTACACATTCCACCTACTTTTATGAAAAACGGAGGCAAAAATACCTGGAAATTCAAACAGTCATAACTTCTAAACGGATAGTTTTTTTTCATAATTTCTTATTGTAACTGCATGCTAGAGTCATGCCCTTTCAGTGATTAAAGTAAGGGTTCCTTTTTCAAATACAGCCTGTATAAGTAATAGGTATGTGATACGTTGGTTGTTCATACGCGCTGCATATTATATTTATCTAATGTGTCATCATCATAATTTCAAGGTTAGGACGTCAACTGCTGGCTTTCCTCAATGACATCCAAGAAGACTGGTTGACCGGCTATTTCATGCAACCTCTTTCATAGAAGAAAGCGTCGAAAAGTACAAGGAATAACATTTTTGAAGTGAAAACTTCTTTAGGCACGTTTGTGCACTTTTGCTATGGAGAAAAGCACTGAACTCGTGACCGTCACGCTAATAATACATATATAGATCCACTAGAGGGCGCTAATCTAAACATTGAGTTTTGTCAGCTCCTTATTAATTAATGTCACCAACCTGTTAATGTGACGTTTTAAGTTCGTCGTTTCGTTTAAGTTTTCACTTCTGTCGGCAGTCCCATGACTGCCTTTTTTTTTACTTTATAATCAGACACAGGAATATTTCAATCACGCACATTAAGTTTCTGCTTTCGTTTAGTAAATTCCATAAACGTGTAACAAATATATTTCAAAAAGTTTAATGGGCTAATTAAAGGCTCACTCACCTTATATTCTTTTGGAACAAAATAACTGGATTGCCTAACATGGCTAGCCAAACAACGCCCAACGAAATTCTTGGAGCAAAGAAGAAAAACTGAAAAACGAATATTAAACTTATAATTATGTATATAAACGGGAATTAACGCGATCACGAAAAGGTATTACATACCTCTGAATTGCCTGACGTTTACGTGACTAAATAGCTTTTTGTGATTGCATAAAATACAGCCCGAACGCCGAAAAGAACACAAATTTTCCATTTAATTTTATTTTTATTCTTTGTTGTTATAGCGACAATAGAAATACACACTTTGTGAAAATTTCATCTGTCTACCGATTACGGTAAGTGAAATACAGCTCCGACGCTGAACAAATCTCGTTTCTTGTATGAGAGTTCCTTTAATTTTTAATTTAATTTTATTTTTATATTTTTTTTTATTGAGCAAAATAAATACACAGGTATACTCTGTGAAATTTTCAACTGTCTACCTATTACGGTACATGATATACAGCCCGCTGATAGACAGGCAGACAGCGGAGTCTTAGTAATAGGGTTCCGTTGGTACTCTTTGTGTACGGAGCCCTAAAAAGGTGAATAAAAATAAACTATCTAGGATTATTAACACACATCTCTACTTTTGATATCAGCGTTTCATTAATTCGATTTTGTGGTTGATATTATTATAAACGTAATTAACTGGTTAGGTACCTCTTTCCGCCATCGCGTTCAACGTTACAGACTCAACTGATTTAATATATCATCATAACAACTACCGTACGTAGTCGAAATGAAGAGTGACCCATTATGACCTCTTGTGAATAAATCTGCACCAATAATTACTATGGGGCTCGTCTACAAAAGAGGTAATTTTCGACTAATTCACGCTTTTTTTTACGCGACTGACCAAAAAAGGAGTGTAATGTTTTCAGGGTTCATGTGTCATAATTGCACACCTAGATCTAAAGAGAGCTAACTCAAAAAAGGACTTTATTCAGAACAGACGTAAAACTCTGTGTGTAGATTTATGCTTGCTGATATTGTAGGATCTTGTGTTTTAATCATGTTTTGGGGCTGAAATGTGGATTTTTGTAGTTATTTCCATGTTGCTCTTTGAGAGTTAAACTGAATAATTTAAATTTTTGAGTTAACTCCCCTTACATCCAAGTAGTTGTGCTTGTGCGATATGTATATATGTAAGTTTCTTTATTCCACCATAACTTCTAAATGCCTGAACAGATTTGGATGTACGGTATTGGTAGAATCCTTACATTATTCCCATTGGCTATAATTAAAAAAAAAAACAATATTACGGCAATATGGCGCCATCTTCAAATGTAAAAAAAATCATCAATTTGTTATTTAGATGGGCAATCGTGTTTTTTATTTTTTAATTATTTAAATTGCCATTGTAGAAATCTGCTAACCTTGTTTTAAATAAAAAGTGGTTTTATCTATATTAAATACAGTAAACGCCACTCTCTTATACCTTATTAATTATCTTATAACTGATATTTGTCGAAAGTTTACGCGAATGTTACACATTGAAATAAAACTATTTTTAACGGATACTATCGCGATTCATTTGGTGTTATTTTACTAATTACACTGATCCCGACGTTTCAGTTGCTTTTCATGAGCCATGGTCACGGGTAGACTAAGATGGTGGTCGTCTCATGTATCGAAGTGCAAGGTTATCTCAAAGTATCCGAAGTTTGTTGATTGTTGGTGTTACTATTTACGCAGAATGAGCTCAAAGTGTCTTGAAGCCTTGCTGTGTTTTGTATTTTCTTGGGTTTGAGTAAGTTATAACTACTGGTAATATCTCTTAAACTATTAATATCTAAGTAAGTAATCTTATAATTATCATTAATTCATTTTACACCAGAGTACGTACCACGGCATATGTTTTCGAGTCCGCAGTTCTGAAAGTCGCAACATAGATAGCCTGACCATCATGAATCCTCCATCATAATTATGTAAAGCAACTATTTATGGTGCAAATCGTTTCAAAAAAGTACCTACAGTGAACTACCTATAAAGAAGAAAGAAATACTTGTTTTTTAAGGACCTCAATGCTTTCCTTCCACATATTTTTTTGTAAAAGTAATATGCTGATTATGAATATTTAGAGACATGTTAAAAAAACCGGACAAGTGCGAATCTGATCTGAAAATCTTTTTTTTATTTGTGGAAGACCCCACGGGTCGTCAGTAGTCGTCACCCCACCGGGGCTATGGGGTAGGGTGGTATGTCGGACTCGAACCGACTGAAACCACACGGTGTTCAGTGACAGTCCATTTTGCCAGGGCCTCAGGTGTACCCTTGGAAGGAAATCCCTGTTAACCCTGGCAGACTTGGCCGCCTGTGAAACAACAGGCTACCCCGTTGTCTGGCTCGTGCACCGAGGGTACCGTAAACAATCGAATTTGTATGTAGATAGTACGTCCATATCGGGAATCAAGGCGGTAGTCACTTGCCATCAGGTGCCCCTATTCCATAAAAAAAAAAAACAAAAATAACCTTTCGAGTTAAAATTTTTCAATTTCATTTATTTTAGTTATTTTCCATACCTTGCACCTTAACTACCAAATTTCATGCTTCTAGGTTAATGGCAAGTACCCTAAGCAATGGCGTAACTATACCATCTGAGGCCCGTGGCTAATCCATCGGATGGGGCTCAAGTTCACTCTTGGCTCGTTTGGTAAGGACCTTGGGGTCGGGGCCGGAGGCCCCTAGATCCATGGGCCCGTGGCATTTTGCCCGCTTTGCCACCCTATTGTGACCCACAGTATAGGTTTTGATTTACCTGCGAAATATTCAAATTTGTTAAAGTCTAAGGCTTAAATGGCCATATATCTTTTGAGTGGGTACGTGGACTTAGAAGATTGATTTTTTTATATCTTCAAGAGACCGCAGACATAAGTATTTAATGTTAATTTGAACTTGATGCCTCCAAAGGTTCCTGAGGGAAAGGGTCTTGACAGACAGACATACTTACAACAGTGTATTTTTCCTTTTAAGGAACGGAACCCTAAAAATTAAAATAATGTTTTATGATTTGACTTCAGATACTCCACACATTGCGTAATAACATAAAGCGATAGCGTTAAACACAGATAAAGTGTATTACCTTATTATACCCTTATTGGGGCACGCCGCTATAGCGGCGGTGAGACCTGTCCTACGAGAGTGGCTGGAGAGAGGGCACGGGGCCCTCACCTTCCGGATGATGCAGGTGCTTTCCGGACATGGTTGCTTCGGCAAGTATCTATGTCGGATCGGCCGGGAGCCGACGTCACGGTGCCACCATTGTGCTAACTGCCCCGACGACACGGCGCTGCACACACTGTCGGAATGCCCAGCCTGGGCTAACCAGCGCCGTGATCTCGTCGTGGCAGTCGATGCTGCGGGTAATCTCTCGCTCCCAACCGTAGTTCTGGCTATGGTGCGGAGCGAGAGCGCATGGAACGCTGTCGCCTCCTTCTGTGAGGAGGTGATGTCCGCAAAGGAGGCGGCGGAACGGGAGAGAGAGCGGAGTACAGCTCTCTCTACCCGCAGCAGACGCACCGGGCGCCGGAGGGCGTTTAATGACCTCCAGCCACCTTAGGAAGTGGCCTGCGGGCGGCGAACTTTTTTGGGGAAGTCGTCGTCCGAACAGATACAGGCCCGAGAGGCAGCATGCAGTGTTCCGCGTGCGCTCTCAGAGGAGTGCGGCCGACGGGTGATGGTCGCACCGGGTGACGGGACCCGTCTAGGGTGAGACGGGTCAATGCCTGTCGGGGGTTGCAGAAGAATGCAATAGCGATTCTCGCTCCCCTGATCATAGGCAAGTAGTGGAACACCGGGGTGGTTTTTAGTCGGTAAGAGTCCGACAGACCCCTTCGCCTCCCCAAGGCGGAGGACATCCATGTAGGATCTTCCACCTCAACAAAAAAAAAAAAAAAAAAATTATACCCTTATTGATTTTATCAAATGCTCTGTATAAGTTGTAAAAAAATAATTTGTAAGGCTGTATTCACATCTTTTGTTAAAACTACAAAAACACGTTGTAATTTTTAAAGCCTCAAGACATTGTAATGGTGCAAAAGATACTAACTACGTATAGAGAAAATAATTATATAGGTAATATCCATATGCAGGGGCGGCCCTAGGGCGGTGCGAGCGGTGCGGCCGCACCGGGCGCCGTCACGCGGGGGCCGCCGAAATTCGTGCGGGGAGCGCCGAAATCAACCGAAACATTACCACCAGGCGCCATTCCCCGAGTAGTTACTATAAAGTAAGGGGTGTCCAAAATTTAAAAAAAAAGGTCATCAAATTTATAGGTTCGCTACTTTGGGGTCTCGCACCGCCTAAAAATGTAGCTAGGGCCGACACTGTCCATATGCAAGAATCTTTTTTGCCTAAGGACGACGCGACGTACAGGTTTATCCTAATCCGTCGCCCCAGGAAAAGCAGGCCCGAGACATCGGCGTGACCACTTCAACAGGCGGTCTTTGCCGAGGTTCGCGGAATTTCCTTTCACCTGAGGCCCTGGCAATAAGATTCCGTGACGTAACACTGTGTGATTTTAATAGGTTTGAGTCCGACCGTCACACCGTGTAGAAGCCCCACCCCATTTGTTGTTAAGATTTCTGTTACTTATATTTTGTAACGTCATATTATGAAATAATCCGTGTTGCCGGTTGCAACCATAATAAAGTACAAAGTATACTATAGTCTGTGGTAATAATTAGAGTACACCCACGCATAAATCATAATTTTTAAATGTGAGGGATGACATTTCGCCAGGAAAAATACAACATTCGATGCAGTAAACTACATAACCACTGAACATTTTCTCACAACCTTTTAGCCTTACTGTTTTTCTACTAATAATTATTATTTACAGGTTTTATCATTCCTGTAATTTTTTTAAAGGCCGTCTGCTGGTCACATGTGCGTGTTTCTTTTAAAGTGTTTTAAAAAATAAGATATGAATGTGTGGAGTGTGAATTTGTGCAGGAATGTGCAGGAGTGTTTTATAATTATACAAGTAAAATAACAAAAACGTAAAAAAATAGAGCGCATGGCATATATGTGAGTATTAAGGAAAATCAATTGATTGATATTGTTTACAACCAACATGTATGTCCGAGGAGCAGTCTGAACCGAAATAAAACTGTTAACTCCAATGTCCGGATAAAACTAAGGAACTAAACAGTTCCTCGGACATGTTGCCTGGAACTAGTTGCGACAAAAAAAGGAACCGTTCCAGGTTCGATCCCATGTCGGACATGGTTTGCGCATGTCTAGCCCTTAGACTAGTCTGACTTGGCAACGGATATCACGTACAGTTGAAAAGTACAAGTACCTACCTACATTAAATGAAAAATAAGTATCTTGCCTCGAATCGTAGTTGCCAGATCGGAAAAAGCGATTGATACCGAAGAAATTAATGGTTTTACCGGTTTTTTTTTTTTTAAGTTTTATAAATAAATTACCAATGTATGTTATCCTTTGTAAATCAAGCATAAGGCACAAACATTTAGTTATTGCTGATGACACTGTCTGCTGCTACCAACCCACTTGTTTCCAGGTAGACGCAACAGGAAATAAGAAAAAAATACACATAAAATTTAACATTTTTATTAAATAAAATTCTCATTACGCTCACGTTGTTAAAAAGCTCCCACACTGTTTGTTCCATAATTTACACTCACTAAACACTCAACTTAGCAACTACAAACCACAAAGTCTGTATAAAAAATCGACTAAAATAAAAATAGACTCCTCACTAAACATAATAAATTATTTATGAATCATTTATTTGTTTCCAGGCATTATGTCTGAGTTAGGAGCTATTTTTATTTCAGTCGTATCACGGGAGATCGATCAGCACCCCGCATTGTGCCTGGTGTACTCTGAAGCTCCCTGAAGGTTGAATTAGTCATCTCCAGCTGATCTCTTTGCTTTCCTCATGCGAGGGGACTGTTTAGGGGATTTAGGAGATTTTTCTGTAAAAAAAAATTAAAAACGTTGAAAGAAGTCTAAAAGACTTGTTTGAATCGATGAAGTGTCTCTAATTACACTCGCTCAACGTAGAGCGTACAAGCTCGCGAAGTCATCACAAATCGTCCGCGATTTCGACTCCGCCGCCGGGACCGAAATACGCACCGTGTTAACTTTTAAATGTGGGTCTAAGTCGTCCTAGTTTGCCAGCAACGAGGTTTGTACCCCACAGGGCAACGTTGCTTAAATAAGACCGGTTGAGAGCCCTCAGCGCTCACCGAAAGCCCGCGTAAGGTTGTCGAGGCCATCTGCGGCCGACAGCCATGTGTCACACAAAAAATATTAAGTGCCTTTTTGATATAGAATATCGTGATTCATCAGTATCAGTAACGTAGTGTGTTTAGCATAATGTTGTGATATCTAACTGTTACTTAATTTGTTAACTAACAATGTTTTATATAGAATTTGCAATAGTTCTTAAACTACAGGTTCAAAATGAATGAAATTTAGAAATATCCCTAGTTACATTTAGTCACAACCTTTTAGTCACTGAAAATTCAAGATTCTAGCTTAGCTTTATCCACAACGAATTTTCAGGGGGTCGAAAATATCTTGAATGCCTTCGAGAAAAAGATGGTACGGCTGTGTTTTTGTTTTTTTAAATCGAAAACTTCTTTAGGCACGTTTGTGCACTTTTGCTATGGGGAAAAAACACTGAACTCGTGACCGTTACGCTAATAATACATATATAGATCCACTAGAGGGCGCTAATCTAAACATTGAGTTCTGTCAGCTCCTTATTAATTAATGTCACCAAACTACTAATGTGACGTTTTAAGTTAAGTCGTTTCCTTTAAGTTTCCACTTCTGTCGGCAGTATCATGACTGCTTATTTGATGTTCATTGCTGTCACAACAAACCAAAAAACCAAAAACTACAGAGTAAAATTTTCAAAGACAGTTATCTAAAATGATGATTAATTTTAAATAAATTATTGAAGTGATCTAACATATCAGTGGCAATGCTGGTTATTGTATGGGTGTACTAATATAAAAAGAAATAATTATCTGCTTAAGTTGTCACCATACATTCAGTTTATTTCATGGGGTTGGTTGGTGCTAGCAATATAACTGCCTAAACACATCACCACCAACACAGAATAGTGACAGAACCCATAACAACACTACTCAATTATCAGAAACAGCACTTACTGAGTTGGTTGACGACTTCCTTTGGCAGCCAGTCGTAATCAACATCTGTGGCAGTTCCACGCTCCAGCGGGCGCGGCGCAGCGCGGGGCGAGCGTCTCCGGGCGAGGGTGGCGAGCGCCTGCTGGCCTAGCACCAGAGCTAGGACCACTGCGGCGCCCAAGAACACGTACAGGAAGAACGTCTCGCCGTCCAGACCCTCTGACACCTCCACTATGTTCACTGTCTGGTTGTACACTGCCTCCTGGTTACGATACAAGTATCTTGTCATATTTATATTACAAATAGACGGTATCCTAAAGCATTTTATGTAGTCAATCAATCAATTTATGTAGTAATAGCAACGCCCCGCGATTTCACCGGCGTAAGTCCCGATCCCGTGGAAATATCGGGATAAAAAGTAGCCTATGCGTTAATCCAGGTCTCCAGCTATCTACATATCAAGTTTCATCAATCGGTTCAGTGGTTTTTGCGTGAAAGAGTAACAAACAAACAAACATCCATCCATCCATCCATCCTAACTTTCACATTTATAATATTAGTGGGATTTTTTAAATCGGTCATGCTAACTATCTTTGTTGCATATGCTGCAAATGCACTACCAATTTACTGTTCCTTTGGATTCTAGCGAACCGGTTTGGGTTCAACCAATGTTACTCTAGAACAAGGGTCATCAAAGGGAGGGAGGTGGCTTAGAACTCTACTGTAAAAAGTAATAAGACTAGAGGATCATATTATTTAAAAAACAGGCCCCAAATAAAACTAATTGGTGATCTCTACCCTAGATAAATGCATAATATATAACATCATAAAACACCTTATGACCTCAGTAGTTCTCAAGATTAGTCACAAAGAATTTCGTCACATTGTTTGTCCGTGATGAACTCCTAAAATAATAATCGCTTTTAATGAAATTATGCACACTGTGTGCAGTTTTGAGAGATAGGGTCGTTTTTATCACAATTTTGAGTCACAATATTTTTTTATTGCAATTTACTTAGCCATAGTAACACGTGGCCAATACTATGTAAATATTGCATGTATTGTACATACATGCCTCTGGTACTTAAGACATTATAAAATATATTTATATGCCTTGCTGTGGCTAAGTAATTAACAATGAAAAGATATTGTGACTATAAATTCAGATAAAACTATCCTATCTCTCAAATTGGACCAAACTGCACACAGTGGTGCCGATTCTATTGTCAGACTCACTAAACTAAAACCTAACTTAATTTCTTCATATGAAATCAACCTTATCTTCTTCGCAACAAGGTCTATTTGTTACTGGCATCTATTTCTCAGCCATTAAATCTCACTAAAACCTGTCAACGTATACTCAACTTTATTTCCACGCAGCGAGAGTTCCCATTTATTCAAATGCCGTATAATTACCGTATAAAAACTTGTTCAAAACGATCTAAGATGACGTTATTTTAATCGACTCCTACGAAGACTCTTACTAAAAACACAGAGCAAAAGAGATGGGATTCAACCGATAGCAGCTCTCGCTACGTGGTATTAAAGTTTATTTAAGCGTGTCAGACTTTGGTCGACAAATAAATTGCTTATTTCGATAGCGACATATGTTACCTACTTGTTTAAATTTGAAATAAGACCCTGTTTCAAAGTGCAGTACATTTTGTATGAAGAAAATTTTGTCAATTATAGTCAAGAGAGTATTACAACAGAATTGACACCATTGTGACTATAAATTCAGATAAAACTATCCTATCTCTCAAATTGGACCAAACTGCACACAGTGTGATAAATTTTAGTAAAATCAGTTTATTATTTTAGGAGTTCAAACAACAGGACATGAATTTTTTATATATAAAGATTTAAAAACTTGTATGAAAATAACTTTGGGTGCCACAAAACTGAAAGAAAACAAGAAACTGAGTTATTTTTTTCTATTAAACCTACCATATTATCTACTATATTAAAATTACAACCAATTTACACTACTTTTTAATTTTTCTTCTAAAGAAAAATATTTGCCTAAAAGCGCAGTATAAAGTTTCACTTACTTGGTAGAAGTTTCCACTGGCATCCCTGTAGTTAAGCTGAACGTTTAATCCAAAAGGTCTTCCTGCAAATCCTTCATTAGGGATAAATGAGTACGCAAAAGTGGCTTCCTGTTTGGGCTTTACTTCTCTGTTGAAAGGCAATGCGGTGAAGTTCTGGATGTAGTATGTGTAGTCCATGGGATATCTGAAGGAGGCCTCCATAGATTCTACCAAGTAATCCTCAGCACCTTTGTTGATGAAGCCAACAAAAAATTCCACTGGGAAGCCAGCTTGAAGGTCTGTTGAAAGGGTTTGGTTTTAGAACAATACTAATGATGTGATATTACTTGTGATTGACTAGGAATAAAAGTTTTGAACATTTCTGATTGATTTGTCTGTTTTTAAACTAATATAAAGTTAATTATAAAGGTTTTGAATTGTATTGCTTGAAGGGCTCTTGTGTTATATTGTAATGCAGAACTAAACTTGAGCAATCTAAAAGTTTTAATGTTTCTATAAATATTTAAATTACTTCTCAAACAACTGCATCAGTTAGATTTGTGACTGAAGAATTAACAAGAGACGGTTCGTAACGTTTCAGCCCTGTGGCACTAATGTGTTTGGCAGATGTAAGATATCACTCAATCAAAATTATTTATTTCAATTAAACCAATTGTAGGTATTTTTTAATTGTCAGTATTTGCAGTCAGTCAGTATGAGTCGGTCGTGAAGCTAGTTGCTTGTTCCTACACGTAGATCCTATACAGAAGAACAGGCAAGAATCTTGAAGGACACTCTTATTTAAATTTGTTTTTAAAAGTTGTACTTGTTACAATGACAAGTCCCCTATGGGGTCTTAGGTATAGGTATATAAATATATGTTTTACAACATATGTCGGGTATACAATGATCTTACCAAAAGCAGTATCTCCATAGTTAGTTACAGGCTTGGTGAACAGTATCGTAGTATCAACGTCTTGTGATGATTTTACTACAGACTCATCATCATCTCCAAGTGCATCTTCACCAACCACCTGATTGTCTTCACCTTCAATGTCAACTACATCGTCAAGTTCGTCTTCCTCTGCTCTCGCAAAGATTGTGTTTGCTGGAATTAAAGAAAAACATACTCTAAAACAGATATGATTGATATTGATGGTGAAATAGGTTACAATACAGTCTAAAAACACAGTCTATATTGCATTTGATTATTAAACAGAGGAGATTAAACATCATTCATTCATATTACATGGGCAGAGCTTTTAAAAAGATTGTATTTAGTGTGCACACTCTAATGCTAAAATCAGATATAATTTACTAGGAAACTTAAAGGCTATAAAGTAAGCCCTATATTGTACTCTTGGTGACCATGGGTTGATGACAGAGCATAGAAAAAGATAGTGAATTTTTTTTAGATTTAATCCATCATGATTTCTCATTTCAGAAGAATTGGTGACACTTGCTACAGCATTATACATTGTTGTTTTTCACAACCAGTAATAACTAAACGAACTTGTGGTACTGGATGGGAATCAAATATTTCATCAAGTTACATTGTAAGGGACAATTGGCAACGGTCGGCGGCGCAGAGTCCAGAAATTTCACTGTGCAAATTGGCCCTGACTCATTTAGAATGTTATTCCAAACAAGTTATACTATGACTCAAAGGGAATATTTTGTTAATGCCCATTAAACTCTTAATAAAACTTTCTTAGCTAATTAATTACAAAATTGCTACATTATGTAATTACTTAACTTATTGTTTGGTAATACAAGGTAAATGTTTAATTACTGCATTCCTCTGGAGCAATGAAGTACAGCTCATAAATAATGTTTATTGAATTATGTTTTATGAATACATTAGCAATCTAGTTTGTATTTTTTTTCATTGTCTTCATGAGGAACTGCTTACTGTCAGATGGAGTAATTTCTGTACTGTCACTTTTAAACTTAGTAATAATATGAATAGGGATAACAAGATGTAACCCCTTTAGGTTATATCTTTATGTTCTTATAGGGTTATTTCAGATGTCTAATCGAGACATAAATTATTTTTAAATAGATTAAAATAAATTAGAACCTTCCGAAATTAATACATGTAGTTACAGATATATGTTTGAAGAAGATTTGTTGCTTTTTGCTCAAGTTTCATGATCATTGAAAATCATGAGTTCATAGATAAGTCAAAAAGAGAATATTATGATAAGAAAAACTAGGTAAATAGAAGAATCTAATATTATGAGAGAAATAATGAGGAATAGCATATGGTTGGTAAAAAACCCTAAATATTATGAACCTTTTTCACAATTTTACTGTTGTTGGACGGTCTGGCATATAAAGATACTTTCTAGGATAGAAAGTAATGTGAAACCAGTCAATTAATCTTCTGTAGAGATTATTATATTGATTACTAAACTATTTTGTTTTCATGATCTCACAAGCTTATAGTGATATAACTTACCAAGGTAAATGTCCAATAGATTTTGTCGAGGAAATAAGAATTTACTCAAGATAAAAATGATTGATGTCTTGTGATGATCTTATTATAGTCATATACGATAACTTTCTCTCACAAAATAGAAGATTTAGAATGCCACGTACTTGGACCTATATAAATCATACATTTTATCAAATATTTGTTTTACTTACCGCTCTGGAAACATAGGAGAGCCGCCGGCAGGACCAGGAGAGTCAAATATATTAACTTCATTTTAATTCAATGTGTAAATTTACTATTTTATTACTATAAACTACACAGCGACTGCTCAACGAGATAGTAGGACATTCACTTTTGTTACAGTCGGCCCAACGGTGCAAGAAACTTGAAGCAAAATGCCAATTTTCTTTCCAACTCGATTGACGTGGAATATTATGTCACTAGTGATGTAGCACATGGTGAACCGTAATAATTTAATAATGTAAATGATTTAATCTCTCGGTACGAGTTCGTATTCTATTGAAATTCAATGTTTTTAAAATTGTATTTTTGGTTTTACATAAAAATTTACAAACCAAATAAATGATATAAAAGTTATTTCTCTCTTTCTTTTTTGCACTTAGCAATGAAACAATTTTTGTGACTGAAATCACAAAAACCAATGAGTAGGAATGAAATACTAAAATAAAGTGTTCAATTATGTATTTAAACGGGAATTAACGACATCACGAAAAGGTGAATGATGAGAGAAGAGATGAACGAGGTCTGAATTGCCTGACGTTTCAACCAGGTTGCACTGGCCGTGGCTGACTGGCTCAGCAGTGCACGCCCTCCGTCGTCGTTTTCCTGATTCCTCCGTTTTCGTGACCGCTTTAATTACCGTTTAAATACATAATTATATCATGGAACGCGAAAGTTTAAAAGTTATTAAAGTGTTCAATGTCCAATTGATTCATCCGTGCGTGGCACCTGATTTTAAGCATATTGTACAGTCTTAGAAGAAAAGTGTGGCTTTTTAAAAAACAGTTAATAAACTAAAATACTGCAACCCTAAGTCTAGTTCATGTAGTCAACTAGTCACAGTTGTGAACTCGTGAAAGAAAAAACTTTTTAACAAAAAATTAAACCGACGAAAAGAACTAAAAAGCAAAATATAAATAAACATTTGAAGTTTTATTGAGCTTATTTACATTAACTATCAAATTTTATATTAACTAATTTTAAGTCGGTGCCAAATAATAAAATGATTAATTACCTAGGTAGAGCCTTCTCCATTTCTACGTAGTATTCCCTGTCTACGAGCCATATCCTCTTGCACGCAGTCCATCCATCTTTTCATTGGTCGTCCTCTACTCTTATATCCGTGAACTTCAACACTAATCTATCTAAAATATTTTGCAACAGATTTTTTTTGAGCTTTTATGCCAATATCTTCTAAATTAATTTAACGATTTAAAAGGGATTCAATGCGGTTGTTATTAACACAGTTTAACTTTTTATGTAAGTATAATTTAAGCGACGGTAGCGTCATGGCTAAGGCGTTGGACTTCAAGTGGTTGCGGGTTCGAACCCCATCCAGTGCACTATACCGACGTGAACCCACTCCTAACCTGGAGGAGTTAACAAGAATACTAGTAATGTGAAAAAATAATGTATCCATGTAAAGGACTCTTCAAGCTAGTATATTAAGGGGGTTAAAATCAGGTTTAAAATTTTCATCCACTTCTTTTTTTATATATATTATAGGGGGCAATCGAGCAGACGGGTCACCTGATGGTAAGTGACTACCACTACTAGTTGTAGGTTTAAATTAGGGTTTCCACCTTTATGTGGAAGAAATATAGTGTTTTTTCAATAACTTTAAAAAATATAGTACCTTTGGGAAATTCAGAAAAAAATAGTACCTACCGTAAATCACTTAATTTTAAAATTACAAATGCTGCGCTGCGGGTGCGTTCCAGTAAAGGCGGCCCCTCACCGGGAGCATTTGCCTCTAATGTAACAGTTCAGATTCGAGCATTAAATCAGTGAGCGCGAAGAACCTAGCATTGCAGTTCGCAACTGATTTGGAAATAAGTTAGGACACCAATGTCGTTGGTTTTAATTTTTTTTGCATGCTTCCTTTTACTCAGCAGTATGACCGCTTTGTTCGATGCTGTAAAAACAACTGAGAGACCGCCTTTACAGGTACTACCTAAATATAAAAAAGGGCGACATTTGAAACAGCGACGAAAATATAGTATTTTTTGTACCATAATACATAATAAAAATTATTAAATTATAATATGATAATATCAGGTCTTTACATATGAAATTGGCATTTTATGGAAATTCAAATTAATTTAAAATTTAGCCTTGTATATTAATGTTTCGAATTTAGTGATTCATTTTGTTTTCGCCATTTAATTTTCTTTAACATCATTTTGTTCACAATATGGAAAACCTAAAACATGTGGTACTGCCGAAAGAGAGCGAAGGATTAATGATATATATGGGGAAATTACTGTAAAATAAAACATGGCACGTTTTTTATTCCAACGTTTTCATGCTGGAAATTTTAACCTACAAAACAAACTTCCTGGACACTCGGAGACTCTAGTTGACAATGACGAATTAAAAGGGATTATAGAAGCGGATCTATCACAAAACACATCAAAATTAGCGGAAGGCTTCGGCGTAAGCGTTAAAACAATTTTAATTCACTTAAATCAAATTAGAAAAGTAAAAAAGCTAAAAAAATGGGTACCGCACTCGTTGAAACACACCAAGCGTTGAGTGCTGCCTTTCATTACAACCATCGAAATAACGAGGGGATTTTGAACTGTATTGTCCTCTGTGATGAAAAATGGATCCTGTACAATAATCGGAAACACAATGATTGAACCCAGGAGAAGGCCAAATTTGCCCCATACGAAATTTGGCTCAAAAAAAGGTACTGGTGAGTATCTGGTGTACCAGTGCTGGTGTTGTTCACTACAGTTTTCTAAAATCTAGCCAGACAATTACGGCAGAGTTTATTGGCAACAGTTGCAAACAATTATGGAAAAGCTAGCCGTTAAACAACCGAGACTAGTCAATTACTCTTGTCCATTGGTACTTCAGGACAACGATGGATCACACACTGCACAACAGACGGGTGTAAAATTAGAGGTGCTGCAATGGAATGTTTCTGACACCCACCATAGTCCCAGAGCCTTGCTCCAACAGATTACCATTTGTTCCGGATTTTGGTCAACTTCCTGCGAGGGAAAAAATTCAATTCCGACGGAACAGTCCAAACCGCCTTTAAAGATTTCATTGATTTTCGCTCTGACATTTTTTTCAGCATTGGGGAATTAAAGAACTTCCTATAAATGGTGAGAGTGCATGGATAACAATGGTATACTTTAATTAATTAAATTTAAAACTATTTAAAGACCTAATATTATAGTACGGATGGCAACCCTGGTTCAAATTGAAAATTTGTACATCGATTACAAACCAATAAGAACATTTCACACACATTGATAACTACCTATTTCATTACGCATATAACAATAAAAAGCGAAAAATAAACTTGTTGGCATAACTAAACGCCTACAATAATGTAAATACTTAAATAATTTTTATGCCAGTCAGAAACAATCTTCAACCGTAATGTAAGCCTGGACATTTTTATCACGGTGCTTATTATTAGATTATATCTGTATTTAAAGATAATATTCTAAAAAAAAATATGGTATGTAATACCTAGCAAATGCTGAACCGAACCCTATTCTTTAGGCACCTGAGGTACACATGTTTTAAGCCCGCTTATTGTCTTTAGATGTGAGTTTGTTCTACTATAATATTATTGTGTATCTTAGGTGTCTACGAATAAAACATTTTTCCTTCTTTCTTTGTACATACCTAATTATATCATGAAACGCGAAAGTTTAAAAGATAGAATAATTGAAAGTATTCTGAGCTAAAGATTATAACAATAATATAAGATTTTAGAAAAGAAAATCCCAAGTTCTCAATTTAAATTAAAGCAATTATAGTGTATAAAATAAAAAATAGGCTTTAATGGCAAACGGAAATAAAATTTAAAGAATAATTTTGGATATTAAGAACAAAAACATTAATAATGTTGTAAAAAGAAAGCGTGGGCTGAACGACATTATATTTTTATACTAAACTCTATTTATATAAATAGCTACTACCGATGAAATATTTAGAGCAATATTGTCATCGAGTACCCAACATTTTATTTAAATGATAATATTAGGTTTTGTATTATATTTTGATGATTCATATTTAACATCATATTAGCTTCGATTGTTTTATTTCCTTGATTTGATTTCATGCTTTGACCATGATGAAATGTTATTTATTATTCTGATAATAATATACTTGTACATTATGTACAAAAATGATGTCCTACCATCCATGCTTATTTTTAACCTTCGGCGGAGAATGGAAGGGTGTTATAAGTTTAACGTGAGTATCTGTGTGTTTCCTAAACGTTTTCCATTTTTCATCGGTATGATTGTTCTTAGTTTTGAAAAAAAAAACGCAATTGAGGCGTCCCTAGACTATAACTATATAATTGCTATAAGGTTATATAGTCTGTGCGGTAAGAGAACCGTGGTAGGATTTGAGGTCACAGCAGTGCTAAATTACCTTTTCACACTGTTACGTCATTATTGTTTACTGTATTGTACAGTATTGTTTACTGTCAAACTATAATGACATAACAGTATTGTCAACATAACAAAAAAGATAATTTAGCACTACTGCGACCTCAAATCCTTCAACGGTTCTCTTTCCGCACAGACTCTAAGTCACACTCATTCATTTGGGTATATATTTTTTTCTTTGTAATTGATGTAACACATAACTTTTCTGTTAATGGAATATAAGATTTTTGGTCATTGTCAATTATTATATATAGGACTAAATGATGTTCTTACAGTAATAATATAATTAATTCTTCAACTTGTTTTTTATCGTTACTCTTACTATTTGATTGTTTTCCTCTATTTGGAATAACTTTTTTAATGCAAGGTTACAATATATTTTACCTTGCTTTCTTATTAAAAGTACCTCAAAAAATCGGAAGCAAGATAGATGTATTGTGTTTTAAAGCCGTTTTTTATAAAACCGGTAGCTTTTGGCTAGTAAATTACTCGGCCATATTATCGAGAATGCAAACCGTACCAAACCTCGTGTATTTTTTATCTATATATTACGATGGTGTAACCTGTAACGTCACATTATATGTCAAGTTCTTTTCTACGCACGCCATTCGAGGTGCACGTGTATAAATCACGAATTGCTCGATATCTAAGCCAAAATGGATAAACCAAACGTTCTTGCTCGCGTCGTTAAGGTTCTGGGCCGTACCGGCTCCCAAGGACAGTGTACTCAGGTGAAAGTAGAGTTCATCGGAGAAACTAGCCGTCAGATCATCAGGAACGTGAAGGGGCCAGTGCGTGATGGTGACATCCTTACCCTTCTGGAGTCCGAACGTGAAGCCAGGAGACTGCGATAAGCGGTAAATATATTTGCGATATCAAAATTTGTCGTGGACAGAGGGAATTCAAATTTCAAAACAAAAATGACTATAAAATTCTGTGTAGGTTATGTCGCGTCGCGTTTAACAAGCTGATCGTGCATCATGTATTATGAATGTATTTGAAAATAAGTATTTAAGTTTTGGATTTTAGTATTAATTTGAGAAAGAGAATAACAACTACAACACAAGCTCTTTGTAATTGTAGAAACTTATTTCTAAGCTGTTCCAAGAACACTAAAAATAGTGTATCACAATAATGTCTCTAGATTGTCAATTACAAAAAGCATCTAAAAATCATCTTCTGAAGTGAATATTATACCGAGCATAGCATTAATCTTCAAACATTTGGTGTTTAATGTACAACCATTTGTAATGTCATTAATTGTCCTTTTCATGTTTTACTTTATGTTCTAAAATTTAGAGCAAAGAAAGTGGACACTTCAGTTTGTTTGTGAACACGCCCAGTGCCCCTTGTATAAATTTTTAACAGAATGTTTACAATGCTGTAGTGGTCATTGAGATAGCAGTATTTAGGTAGACGCTTCTTCTGACTTACTGCTATCTGGATTATCACCACAGAATGAGCGTTGTTGAATCTTTGCTTTCATTATTTTAGTAACCTGCTATTTTTGCAAGGAAAATTTGCAAATATGTATGAAGTTGACACTCATATTAGTCATACTCTATAAAAAACTTATAGTCTGGTGTTTTCCTAATAGTTATGTTCTTAAGAGTTCATTATATGCATTTATGATTTTATAATAGTTTTAAATATAAAATTTACTAAAAATTATGTAAAAATTTCAGTTGTTTTTTTATTGTTGCAGATTTATGTAGCAGCACATTAGGTTAAGGCTCGTTATATACTAACTATCCAGTATGTGTTAACTTTAAGAAACCGTCAAAGATGACCATCTCATGTACTCACACATAATAAACAACTTATCTGTGTATCAAATAGTTTTATTTTACATTTACTCCAAACCTGAGCTTTACACTTAGAATATTTGATAAGTTATAATAGTACCTATATAATTGTAGAATAATTTATCGCTCATAAAATGGATGTCTACGAAGTTCCAATGTATGTCAGTTGTCAAATTAATGAATTTACCTGATTGATGTACGGTTTCTTTAGAGATATTTTTCCTCTAAAGTTATAATTAACTAGCTGCGCCCCTCGGTTTCACCCGCGTAAGTCCCGGTACGGTGATAATAACGGGATAAAAAGTAGCCTGGGTAGCTCCGGCTATCTACATACAAAGTTTCATCGTAATCTGTTCAGTAGTTTTTGTGTGAAAGAGTAACAAACATCCATACATCCTCACAAACTTTCACGTTTATTATATTAGTAGGATGTATGTGTGTTCTGTGTAGAAAATTTCTTTTTTTTTATTTTTCAATCAAATTCTAAATTTGTTTTAATATAAAATAAAGCTTAAGATATACAAATTTTACTAAAAAAATTGCTGAATAGGCATAGGCAGCTATGTACTGCAACGGTTCAGGTATTCCAGACAGTGACATAGTTAAAAGTTGGGTATATGTCTGGACGGGTGCTTATACTGAGGTCCTCAAATAAAAATCTTTTTAACAAAAAATTAAACCGACGAAAAGAACTTAAAAGCAAAATATTTATTTATATGGATATACATTTTATATATACCTACATTAAGTATATATAATTCATATTAACCTATATCAGTACCTACACCACAGACTACCCTGAATTATATTTGATAATATCCGTACAAAGGTCGTGTGGAAAAAATCGCCGTGAGCGATAAGACCGCCGATTGATATACCTAAATGTTTATAAATAAAACTAGTTTCATTACAGTTCGTACATGTAGCACTGAGTGAGGTACCAGGTGCTTGGTGATGTGGTTGATGAAAAATTATACATTTCAGTACTCCTAGGTTAGGTTAACACGGGCTGTTATCCGCAACTCCACTTCAAAGCGCGTATATTGCGTTGATGTTAATAAAAAACTATTCAAGCCATCCTAACTCCCGAAGAATCCCAATAATCCCTATAAGTTATCGACGATATCGGAGAGTGACCCTGGCGAGCCAAGCATGGTATTTTGCAGCCCCCTGACAGTGTATCAGTACTTGGGTTGCTGTTTCCACTGCTTCCATGCATGCTTTGCACATGGGCTGTCCGTACCATCTATAGCAAAAAGATGTTTGATAAACGAGCCATGTCGGGTGAATAGCTTCAGTTGCCGAACCCAGCTAACGCTTGTTCAGCCGGAGTAGCAACCTCAACAGCCGATCGTTGATGGCGGGGCATACCGCCCTCGATTGCCTCGACCGCCCGCAGTTTTCATGCCTTACCCATATGAAGTTGTGTTGAAATCTAGGGCTCTTTGCTATGCCGCACTTTTTGGGCCGATGATGCCTATCTCCGATGCCCACCTAGCCAATTCGTCTCCTGCATCGTTACCTCTAGAGCCGCTGAGACCCTTTATTCATTGGAAGATTATTTTGTTGCGTTTGCACACCTTATTAAGACGCTAGTAGCACTCGTAGATCAGGCCCGAACTGTATTACTGAACTGAATTACGTTGTCACCGAGGGCTTGCAATACTGCCAAGCTGTCGGATAATATGCGGATCGATTGATCCTTTACCTTCCTAGCAACTGCAGCATTAAGGATACCTAGACATTCGGCCTGGAATTCTGTGTTATGGGTACCTAATTTTTCGGAATTTACGTAACGTTTTACCGGGTACCTACCCAATAAAATTTCATTGGTAAGGAGTAGTAAGGACTGAATAGTGAATACCTAGATCACTCAAACCATTGAAATGAACAAAACGGAACGATAATTGAGATCCTTTCTTAATAAATAACAGTTTTATATTCTTAATGACTACTTGAATTGTTTTACTATATTACATGTCTTTTTAACATCCCTAATGACATGGTTATCTACAATAATAATGATAAAATAATAGTGGAGAAAGAAAGCTTTTAACGTAATTATATTGTAATAAACCTACTCTATCTGTTTTGTAAAATTATTTGAACTTTGTTTTCTCGCTATTAGTGTATATTATCAGACATATACCACATGAGTACACAACTACTATGTTTCTTAAGAACTTGGCGGTAAATAGAAGAGAGAATTTGAGATCTACCTCTAGTAACTCTGTCGGAGGTAGAGAAATTTATTTAATCGCGGGCTACTGTGATGGAGTACCTACCTGTTTCGAAGATATATGTTTATTTGCATGCGACGTATTTATATTAAAAACTTTAAACCTCTTAGTGCAAATAAGGCAGCGTTTTATACCCATTACATTTCGCTTTTGAAATTTTTATAAACTATCACTGAGCGATTAACTTCTTCCTGATACCTTTATGTAAATGATCTCGAAATCTATTCCCTCATACTTCCTATCCTGGACAAGATTAGCTGACATCTTCATAGTCGAATCAAGTTGTCATATCTCCCCGAAGACCAATTCTAAATACTTGGGCGTCTCTAAATATGCTCTAATATGCTTTTCGTAAATATGGTCATGTACTCATATCTCAGAGTATCGCCCTAACTACAAATTTGTATACGGCTTCGCCGGAACTTGGATATTGATATAAAATACTTGGAAGGAGTAGGGACTATATATGTACCTATATAACAAAACTCCATATCTAGTAGTCTGGGCCTTTTAACACACATTATAGATTTTGAGATCTGAGAAACTCGGGGATAATGGAGCAGAGGGAAGGTGGGATATTCATTGGCGGGGTAAAGATCGCCAACCTGCGCTATGCAGACACCACGCTCTTTCCAGCTAATGAAGGCGAAATATTTGCACTGTTGGATAGACTGAGGCAAGTCAATCAAGAAACTGGGAACAGGGTACCATAGTCCACGATACCATCCACGCCGCTCAAGACAGGACCTGATGGCGGAAAATAGTCCATGAAAAGTATTGCAATGAGGGCACGACCGCAAGGAGGATGTGATTTGACGGCCCACGGAGCTTTGAGGTAGTGGATCGTGCAAGGTGACGGGTTCGATTCATGTTCAGAGCAAAAATATTCATAAGCATGAATGTGCTATTTGCATTGGTCAGAGTGTTTCAATATAATATTATTTACGTATTTACAAAAAAAGTATCTATGTATTTATTCATGTTCTAGAATTCATAGTTTAAGCTATGCTTGTTTGGGTCAAAAAAGTGTATTATATGTCTAATAATATTATTCTTTCAGTACACAGTGCGATTTAAAACCAAACTAAGCTAGTTACAGCTTGTAAACTAAGTGCGTATGTATGAATAGTTAGATTTAATAAGTGTATAAAAACGAAATATTGTTAAATTACTAAGGTTTAAACACACGCATATTGCAACTGATTGTTCTCAGTTCTCATTGAAAACTAACATCCACAATAACACTGATATCATACTATTAGTAGAATGATAAATAAATATGTAGATATAACAATTTACAATTCAAAATGTTACCTTTTATTAAAATAAAATAAAAACGTATTTGTCTTTGGGACACCCGGTTGGAATGAAGTTTATTTCACTATATATAATTATGCTTTTTAATGCACTGAATATATTGTATCAAAATATAGTAAATATAGTAACTCGAAATTAAATTTGCGTCATCTGTGACATCAGCTGACAGTAGTATCGCGCAAAATCCACAGATGGCGTTAATAAAATAAACCATACCGCAGTCAGCATATGTCATTGAGCTAACACTTTTTCCGGGGAGGGAAGCAATTTTGAAAGAAGTAATTTTAAATTTCTGTTTTGTTAAAACACTTCACCAGAAGCGGTTTGTTGGGACATTTTGTATTTAGTTAGAGGTCTGGACATCAAATGACATGCTGGGACAATCCAGACCATCTGGCAACCCGTTTTAATAAAAACTTGTGAGAAATATTGGCCATAAAACTACCATTGTAATACTATACTCGACACAGAACATATTCATAGAAAAACAAGAAAACTGCTTCGTAGATGTGCGTAACAGTACATGTTAAAAACTGTCTATGAATAATTCAGTTTATGATAAAATTTTATTTACAGTAGATAACTGTTCACATTGTTACTGTTAGGATATATATAGCCAACTTGCTATCCATAGCTATTCCATATCTTTTATCTGTATTTGAACGCAATATTAGTTGTCTATCAAATAAATCAATCTTGTATTCAATCAAGGACTATAATTTAAAAGCTCGATTGGCTGAATGAAACAATAAATTATCCCCAAATTGTAATTCATATTATAAATAATCATCACTAATAATAACTGTACAATATCATCACATTTTTAATCAACATAATAAATAGCAACACTAAGTACAGATCGGCACATTATTTTTATTTACTTCCATTTTTGAAAACAGTTCAACAATACAGAACAAGATATAATAAATAAAAGTAAAATATTCTATTTACAAAAATATTCATTTACAAAAAACTTTTTTATCAATGCCCAAGGCATAAATATTGGTGTTCATTTTCCTGTTATTCAATGACAGGAAAAAAAGTGTTGCACTTTGAGCACTTAGGAAGGTAACTCTGGAAGATTTACTAGCAAGGCTAGGTGTCATATTTCTCACCGTCACATTGGCTGGCCCAGAACAGACAGTTCCCGATACCGCTATAACAAATTAATATCACGGCAGCAAGGAAGACAACACTGCACACTGTACAAGGCTTCCTCTCCAAGAAAAATCCTATTAAATATAACACCATGAACATAACATGTGTGTTCACTAACGCCGGGTTCACGGGCTTCGGAATTAGCAGCACGGGGATTAGCCATTGCAAACAATACATGTCGCCGGGTACGGGTGCGAATGCTGAACACTATCCCGTCACACTATCGTCAATTAGCAAAATGTATCGCAATCGACATGATTGAGACGATAAATTCATATTTTTCTTTAGACAAAACGTAGATACAGTTAGGATTTCCTATTTGCGTTTAATTCATAGATCATAGTTTAATTTTTGACAGTAGGATAGTTGCCAGCTTGCTTATTATTATATTTCAGTACGACAGTGTTGCAAAATATAATAATAGATTTGGTAGAAGTAATTGATTTGTTGGCATTATTAAGTTTTAGTTTTATCTTTTTACCTTCAAAATGACACCCATGCTGGACTCATTTCGCCCCCCGCAGGAGTTGTTTTGAAAAAAACACGAAACACTTGTTCATTTATTTATTGAGCTGGAGCAATCCAGAATTTTCTAAACTTCTCTCTTATGTTTGTTCTCCAAACAAATTTTGGACTCCTGTTTTACCCCGCTATGGGTAGAATATTAAAAAAATCAATCCGTTCAGCGGTTTGAAAATTGTGTTGATAAATCAGTCAGTCAGTCCTGGTTTCTTTTTACATAGCATGATTTTGAATCGGTTTTGGAAAGAAAATTTAAACTCTATATCAATAATAAAATCCATAAAAAGTTTTCATTCTGTAAAATACAAATATTTTTTTTTATATTTATCACAGTTTATGTCGTTTGCGAACAATAAATGAGAACTCGTGGTATAGGCATATGAGTAGGCAGGATATAAATAGCAGCCATTCCTTTTTGAACCCGTTTCATGAGCTTCATGGCTGTCTTAAGTTGGCGGAAGTCGTTTTTTTACATTTTTTTTGCTATTTCATCTGTTCGTTAGCTGTTCTTCATTGTTTATTCAAAATTTTGTTTTTTTCGTGCTGAGCCTAAAAAAACAATAGGCAGTCATGGGACTGCCGACAGAAGTGAAAACTTAAACGAAACGACGAACTTAAAACGTCACATTAACAGGTTGGTGACTTTAATTAATAAAGAGCTGATAGAACTCAATGTTTAGATTAGCGCCCTCTAGTGGATGTATATGTATTATTAGCACGACGGTCACGAGTTCAGCAATCAGCAAAAGTGCACAAAGGCACTGGCTAAAGAAGTTTACACTTAAAAAAAAAAGTGTGTGTCAGCTCAGACGCACGACTGGAGTTTACAATTCACTGGAGTCCCTCTCTCTTCCTCCCTCTCCCACCCCCTCTCTCCCTCCCTACCTCCCTCCCTCTCCATGTGTCTCTGACGCTGAACATGTAAATATAACAAACTCGGCTCCGTCGTACGAATTCATACGTACGTACGTCATACGTAGAAACAGAGGACAGTCGTAAAAAAACGACTTCTCCCCGCCAACTTAAGACAGCCCCGTTTCATACATATGTTTCTGGTACGGGAGTTGCGCAAGGCTGGCCATAAGTACCCCGATGTTGCCAAATTTATTTATTTTTAATGTTTGGTTTAATAATTTAAAAATAATAAGAAACTTGAAAACGTTAAGGAAAATAGTTTTTTACAATCTCATATCATACTTAAGTAATTTCATGAGGACTGTCAAACAATTTATTATTATTTTCGTAACCACAGGCTACTACCGTATTGTTGGAAATTACTTGTATATATGCCAAAGATAAGTTAATTATGTTACTCCTTTACTGAGATCAGAATATTGTAGCATCATTTAAAGTAGTTTAGAGTAAATAGATTTTTGTGAAGCAGTAGCAAAACGTAGTATATAATTACATAGATAGTGGCTGTCTTAAGTTGGCGGGGAGAAATCATTTTTTTTGCATTTTTTTTTGCTCTTTCAACTGTTCGTTAACTGTTCGTCATTGTTCGATCTTAGTTTTTTTTTATAAATAAAATTAAAAAAATGCTTTCTTAAGTTGGCGGGGAGAAGTCGTTTTTTAACCTTTTTTTTTGCTATTTCAACTGTTCGTTAACTGTTCTTCATTGTTCGATCAAAATTTTTATTTGTTCGATCTTAGTTTTTATTTGGCGGTAATAATATTATGTATTCTGTGCCTATCCTATGATCTGTAAGTATGTTTGGTTTACTTTTACATCCTAGAGATAGCGCCACCTCTTAACCAAGAAGTGGCCCAATGCTGAGCTAAGATCCATTTTTGTATCCTGTTAGTTTTAAGTCACTATGTCATAATCATAGAATAGTTTCGTAATTTAATTTTAGCGTGTTTAATTTACTGTTTTAACAGTCGCTATGTTTACTCATGTTAAACAGGAGTACAAAATAAATTCATTTCTTTCTTTCTTTCTCTTAGATGATGACGTTTTATACCTATGTAACGAACTAAAATATTATGCGAATGAAAGGAAAACAAATGTCTGATCCTTCAACGTTTTTAATAGGGTTCATTTTTTAATATCTCTTTTCTTCACCCTACTTCGCGGATTGGCAATACGCCAACGTGATCTAACCGACCTCTGAAGTTGAAAACTTATTAAACAAATTCAATATATTTTTCAAACTGAATCCGCATCAAACTATTTTTTTAGAAACACGTTTTAGGTATATTTTTGTTTGTTCCATTTTTACAAAATCCTTCTTTTCACCATAATTCACCGTCTCTGGTAGTCCAGACAGTGGTAATCGGTACCCATGGCATGGTTCAAGATAGCCTTCTATGCTGAACCATGCTATCCATTGATTGATTTGTAATTTTTTTAACGTAAGACATTTGTTGATTTTAAAACTAGTTTGTTTCCTCGCAGGAACTGAATCAATTTAAGTCATTGCCGTTCAGGATTATACTGGATAGCGGTCTGTCTTACAATTTGGATAATTTAAGAAAAGAAGCTATTATTATGAAAATTTAGAAGCTATCCATAATAAATAATAAAGGCCTTATGGATCGTAAATAAAAGTATATGGGTACTATAAAGTTGTATTATTTAGTACTAGCTGTGCCCGCGACTTCGCGTGGAATAGTGTATTTACATCGAATCAACAGCCTAAAAAATAAGTTTCAAGCTTCTAGATCTAAGTATGACGATACTTCCATACAACTTTTCATCCCCACCTTTCAACCCCTTACATCCCTTTTTTTTGCATTAAAAAGTAGCCTATGTCCTTTCTCAGGCTCTAGACTATCTGTGTACCAAATTTTATTTAAATCAGTTTAGTAGTTTTGGCGTGAAAGAGCGACAGACAGACAGACAGAGTTACTTACGCATTTATAATATTAGTAAGGATTAGTAACAACTTTATTACTTTAAAGGGTTTTACAAAAATATGCGTGAGAACAGAGTACCTACACGACAAGTGACATATTGAGTTTTTAAAGCGACAAAGGCGTTTACTGTAACACATTTATACGGCCTAGTCTAAGTTCAACAAAAGTAATAAGGGGTCCTTAGTTAATACACCAAAAATGGCAGAGCGATGTGCAACGTTTCTTTTTGCACCATAATTCGACGATAAAGAAATAAATTACTATTTGACTTAGATTTCATGTTCATCCATCAAAATGGATACATATAATACGACATTACTCTATAGGACAAGAACTCATAATGAATACACGCAGATGTACAATGGATCGCCCTGGGAATATCGTGGACATGATTGATATTACCTCCTTAATCATTTACGGTGACAGTCATGTTGCTCACAGTTGATCCACCTATTTAAATAAATCATAACAAAAAGTATTTAACAATAACATAATTATTTTGAATGGAAATTACAAAACAATATTAATTAAGGCTTTTTTTAATGGCGCAGATTGGGAGAGGCCAATGTTCAGCAGTGGACTGCAACATGTTATATTATTTTTATAATAATTTTATTCTTTTTAAGGTTATGTACCTCAAAAGGAAAAAGGAAACCTTTTAGGATCACTTCGTTGTCCGTCTGTCTGTGTGTCTGTCAACACCGCTTTTATCAGAAAGTAACTTGAAATATATATATATATATATATATATATATATATATATATATACTTTTGTCTGCGGTCCCTTGAACTTGTAAAAAAACTAAGTTTCTAAGACAACACAATCCAAAGATACGGCCATTTTTAAGCCTTATATTTTAACTAACTTTAACACTTTGCAGGTACCTTAATCAAAACCTATAGGGTACCTACCTACTTTCCATGACCTAGCCAATACTAGTAAAGGAAAAAATCCGAAAGTCAAGTAGGTAGGTAAGTTCTTGTTATATCACATATATTTTGCGATTAACAAATTTAATGTGACGTGTGTGTATTTCAAGTTAAGTTTGCTATTAAACATCAAAACAGAAGGTTCGGTACATGCTTGTATGAAATACTAAGACATGACGTCACGCCTCCGTATTGTCAAATCATGCACATTTAATGTTAATTTGATAATAAAATTATAAAATAAATTATAATTGCTAAATAAGAGTGGTGGACAATTTTTCCAGTATTTTAAGTTATTCCATTGCCTGACTTAGACCAAATAATTTATTTTGAACATAGGAATTCGGTAACTCAGTCTGAGCGTATTGATGCGCGAGGTCTTTTTAAATATAAAAAAATATAAACCTTTTTACATTAAGTTAGAGCTCAAAATTGTACGCAAGTAGTACCTTAAAAGAACGAAAATAAAATTAATGAAGACCAAGTGCTTGTAGTTACTGAAACTCAGACTACACGGAAGCGTCACTGAGTTCTCACTCAGTCCACCTGTGACCACGATCGGTGCAATTCGATCGAATCATCGGGTAACCAAAAAAGGTATTGTGCCTTGTAATTGTTTTTGCGATTAAGTACCGATTTACATCTCTAATAGATCTCGTCCAACTGACATTGGCGTACGACTATTAGCTCTATTTTAAAGGAATAAGGCTTATATTTTATTCATATTTTAAAAGTGCTTGGACATTTTGCCACTTTATCGAAGTTGACAATGGTCAACTAAAATATAGCCCGCCTAATGAGGCGGGCTATATTCTAGTCTGTTAACGTAGTTACATAGTCTATGAGAGCTGCCTTTGTTATGCTCCATTACGCAATTTTCTATAATACTTTCACACATCAAGTTTGGTATCATAAATCTACGTCTAGAGTCCGCCTCAACTATTAATATTACACTACACTGGCGTGCGTAAAAATGTACCTATGTGATTTGTTATATTTTTTGTGTAAGTACAATAAAAAATATGAATATACATATTTTTACTAACTTTTAAGTAAAGTAAGTGCCTTTATATGAGTCACACAAGTTACTTTATTCCAAGTTTTATACGATAAAAAAATAGGTTAAATTGTAAACAAGTGATTTTTAGCTATTTTAATTTTTCATCAGTTTTGGATCGTATTTTACTGTACTAGGGGTAGGTATTGCTCACTCTGACTTTCAAATTACACACGATTCTTTAACTTATTGCCATTATTATATTTTTAATGCTTGATTGCGCGATTTCAGGTCAGGTGATGAGAATTTCATAAACATGTTGATGCAATAATATGATACTGTTTCTTCGTTGGCTTCCAGATCGTTTGCTTGATGTACCTATCTCCAGATATCTTTAGTACACATACTGGACAGATCAACGACTACCTTCACATCCATGAGCCCCATTTTGTTGGCTCATTCCGGTTTCCAGTAGCGGGATGATTCGAACAACTTCTGCTTTTCGCATATTAATTTTGAGCATCGACTAATGAAAAGAAGATGCAACTTAACATGTAGCGAAATAATGAAAGTTATTAAATGCTACTATGCTGCGTAAATTTAAATTTGATAGGTCAATGAATTTGTAAATTGATATCTTCAGCATAAACTTAGTATACTACGGCAGTATACTAAGTTTATAGCCTCGAGGGATGTTAATTCGTGCGACGCTGTCAACAAGACAACAATTCCCTTCGCAGATTTGTTATGTGTTGACCTTTATTGTTAAAAATAAAAAAAAAATAAGTAAGCAGTCCACAGCGTCAAATTTGGTGGCCCAAATTTTATGCACGCCATTGTAGATTTCACGAAAGTTAAACTGTTTTTTTTTTACTGGTACACTATAATATGATCACATATTGTAATTCCTATGCATTCGTATTATTTTGTTCTTGTAAGGATATCATTTTCAAAATATTTTTTTCTTTTTAAATCACAAATTGAAGTACAAAACGACCTCTGTGTCGTGGCGGTAGTGAACTCGACTGCAGGATCAAAGTTACGGGATCGATTCCCGCTTAGTGCAAATATTTGTTTTTACAAAAAATGTCTATGTATGTTTATCAGTATTCTACAACCCAAAATACAAGTTATGCTTAGTTTGGGTTTGGGTCTAGATAGAGATAGAGTTGTGTAGCGATATGTCCCAGACTATTATTATTATACAAGGTAATGAAATTGACATTACGTGTAATTATTTCGCAATTCTTCTAAAATAAATCCTTTATTTCAGTATCACTCTTTCATTCTCTTTTCCCCGTCCTCACACTCAGCGTATTTTACTAACAATGAGACTTATTTGTATACGCAAACGTTTAAAAGCTAAGCAATTTTCATTGAAAAATTTTCATTTCGGTGTACGTCCCATGAAAGGGCATTAGACTCGCGCATGCGCGTACTAGTAAAATGCGTCCCTCATCTCCACAACGGGTGAATTTCCCGCCAGAGGCGGGCGTTACGCGACCGCTTTCGTCACAGAAAAACTAAAAGAAAACTAAAAAATATATTAATCTATTCTGTTTTGTGTTAGTTTATCTACAATATCTATTTGTGCGAAGTATATTTAAAACAAATTAGCTATAAGTAATAATGTACGGTTACAAATCGATAGACATGTCATTGAACATAAAAGTGGTTGTTACATTTATATGTAATTTATTAGTTCTCATAATGTGCCACGACACAGAAAACGAATCGTTTTAAACAATATGATATCACGACAATAAAATAATTTGTAAATATTTAAAATAACATATCAATAATGGCGAACACGGCACATTTGATGAGGCGACAGAGTTCGCGGGACTTGTACGCTCAGCGTTCTATAGACCGGATGGAAATGAAGGAGCTACGGGGAAGGTTGGTGACTATGGAGAATGGACATCCATCACACCGCACCCACGTTATATATGGTGCAACAAACGAAGCCTTCGAAGACACCAGTCCTAACAGACGGTCTTCAGAAACCCCGACCAGCAAAGCGAGTTCTGTTGAAGAGCGTGCGGGATTGAAGCCTGAAGAAGGCGGAGTCCAGAGAGAGTCCTGGGACAGTAAACTGACCTTCCTCTTAGCAACTGTTGGGTACGCTGTAGGTTTAGGCAACGTGTGGAGATTTCCTTACTTAGCGCAAAAAAATGGAGGAGGCGCTTTTTTGATTCCATATTTCGTGATGTTGGCGATTGAAGGGATTCCGATATTTTACTTGGAATTGGCGATTGGTCAACGTTTGAGGAAAGGAGCTATTGGTGTGTGGCATCAGGTGTCTCCATACCTTGGTGGTATAGGAATCAGTTCTGCAGTGGTGTCTTTCAATGTGGCGTTGTATTACAACTCTATAATCGCGTGGTGTCTTTTCTACTTCGCTCAGAGTTTCCAAGCTGAGCTGCCGTGGTCTGAATGTCCGAAGAAGTACTTCATCAACGGATCTTACACCACCGAACCTGAATGTGCTGTAAGTAAATATTAATTTATATTATTTAGACTTGTTTTAAGACTATAGTTTTTTTTTTAATTGAGTTTCAGATTAGAAAAAAGGGGCAATAGATTTAAAAAAAAAAATGTAGGAATAGCTCAACATTTATATTATTAGTATATTTTAAGTTGTTTAAGAAAAACTAAATAGTGTCCGCGGCTTTGTCTGCGTAGAATCTCTCCCATACCTTACTCACCATCTTCAAGTTTAATTTTCGCGACAAAAAGTAGTCACTGTACCTATTTCTCGAAGACCCCTGTATGTTTTTTCCAAAATATATTAAAATTTGTTCAGCGGTTTGGGCGTGAAAGCTTAATATATACACAGACAGAGTTACTTTCGCATTTATAATAATACTAGCAACCCGCCCCGGCTTCGCAGGGTACAAATTATACACCAAAACCTTCCTCATGAATCACTCTGTCTATTAGTGAAAACCGCATGAATACCCGTCAGTAGTTTTTCAGTTTATCGCAAACAAACAGACAGACGCGGCGGGGGACTTTGTTTTATAATATGTAGTGATAGTATAGGTGAGGCTCTATCCATGTGCAACAATAGTTAAAATTTCCATGAGTTATAGAATATTAACGGCGGTCGTGTGCAGTGTGTAGTTATAATCTGAGTACGGCGTGTCCGAGTCGAGGATAAACCTCCTTTGAACTACTTCCTATTAAGCTTTAATATATGGTCGGTTAATACGGTCACGTTTATGTGAATCACACACACAGATATAGATGGGTAATCACCCGGGTTTTTACCCAGCGTGGGTTTTAACCCGGGTGATTACCCATCTCTATACACAGCACACTAGCTCTTGAATGTTACTTGTCAGTTTTTGTTAGCTCGCGCAGCGTTAATAGATAGATGTACTCTTTGTTGTACACAGAGCAATAGATAACAATATTTTCTTGTATCTAAATACTTACAAGCTAATGATATGTACAGTTGGCGACCTTGTCGCAGCGTAAGGCTTTTAGAAGAAAAAAATAGTAATAAAACCTAATTATTTTAAATAAGTTAACAGTGCTAGGAATGTGTGATAGGAATAGTCAATCTGTAATATTATTATGAAAACATTTAATTGGATTCTGAGACGTAAATAAAAGGCGGGAATTGCAACAGACTGACGTTTATTAGGTCATTGCTCCTAACTACAAGTTTTGCCACAGATGGCGCCACTACATCGTACCACCTCTCCCCACTTAATCTACTAAAACAGGGCTCTAAATACTACTCTAACTTAACATACAAATTATTATTCAATGAAACTTAAGAAAATATAAAATTAAGATGGGAACGTCTCTCTCGGTTGTATGCACGCAGTGCCCGAGCAGATGCACCTGGTGGCGGGGGCGTCGGCTCCGGTGCCTCACACTCTACGTCCGCGGATTCTGAACCCATCTCAGCTACTGGCTGCGAGGGAGCAGCTTCGGCCCAACCACCAGTCGCGTCTTCCCAACTTTCGCTTGTTTGTTCCTCCTCTAATGGCGAATTATTACATGTATCATTAGGGGTACTGTTCGATCCAGTACTAACACGGGACAGGGAGTACTTATTTTTCTTATCGGCTGAAACAATTTGATCTACGTGTCTACGCCATTCTATTCCATTACCTACAGCCACCGTATAAGAAACCGGTCCTGTCACTTTAGAAACGCTACCTTCTGCCCATTTCCCTCCCCTTAACGAGTAGTCGCGAGCTAGTACCTTGTCCCCCACTTCGAACTGACGTTGAGTACCGGTATCACGTGCTGCACGCCGCTCCTGGGCTGTGCGCACCACTGCGGTTACGTCAGGCCGCAAAGCGTCTAACCGGCTCCGCAGCCGCCGCCCTTGCAGCGCGACCGCCGGTGATACTCCTGTAGTCGCGTGTTCACAATTGCGATATTGAAAAAGAAATTTACTAAGTGCTGATGGTACATCTTCGCCCTCATGTAACGCCCTTTTAATAGCCTTTTTAACAGTCTTTACAGCATTTTCTGCCGCGCCATTGCCTTGTGGTCTATAAGGAGCCGAAGTTACGTGTTTGATTACATTTTTACTACAGAAATTTTTAAAATCTACCGATGAAAATGGGGGTCCATTGTCCGTTACCAGTAACGATGGTAAGCCGAATTGAGCAAAAATGCTTCTCAGCGTCCGAATTGTTGATTTAGCATCCGTTCCACGCATAGCTACAGCCTCGATCCATTTAGAGTGAGCGTCGACTAGGATAAGATACCTAGTCCCCGCACAGTCAGCGAAATCCACATGAACGCGTTGCCACGGATACATTGGAAACTCCCACGCATGCAGCTGCGCCCGCGGTGGTGCATCACGTACCGCCCGACACGCGGCACACGCCCTACACACTTCTTCGATGTCGTTATCCAAACTTGGCCAGTAAATGTAGCTACGCGATAAGCTTTTCATTTTATTCATTCCTAAGTGTCCTTCATGTATCTCTTTTAATATTTTCTCACGCAAAGAAGATGGAATCACTAGTCTGTATTTGTAGATAAGGCACCCTTGATTGAATACTAAATCCTGCTTCCTGTCGAAGTAGGGCTTTTCTATATCATTACTGGGACCCGTACTTGGCCAACCTAAAAGGACATAGCCTGCGATCTTACATAACAGCTGGTCCCGGTTAGTTTCCTTTGCGATATCTTTAAAGTTTACGGGTAAAAACTCGTCAACCAAGTTCAAATAGTCAACGTCTTCCTGAACAGCGTCTTTGTTCCGATTTTATGTTAATCGTCAGTCAGTCAGTCGTCAGTCGTGACAACGCGTCAGCAGGACCATTGTCCGCCGATCGAACAAATTGTATCGAGAAATCATACGCGGCCAATCGCGCCGCCCATCGCTGCAGACGGCTTGCAGCTGTCTGTGGAATGCCTCCTTTATCTCCGAATATGTGTGACAGGGGTTTGTGATCGGTGCGTAACGTGAAATGTCTGCCGAACAGATATTGATGGTGCTTACTTACCCCGAATAAGATCGCAAGAGCTTCCTTGTCTAGCTGGCTGTAGTTTCGTTCGGATGTGCTTAGCGTGCGAGACACACAGCTAACGGGGCGCTCACTGCCATCCGCGTACCGATGAGCAAGCACTGCGCCCAGCCCGTATGCGCTGCTATCCACCGACAGTACCAAGTCGCGACCCTCCTCATAGTGAGCCAATACTCGCTCGCTCAATAGAGCATTCTTCGCTTCCACGAAGGCCTGATTGCAGGTGGCGTCCCACAACCAAGTACTATCTTTTTTTAATAACTTATGTAATGGATGTAATACCGTGCTTAAGTTAGGTATAAAGCGACCATAATAATTAAGCAGACCGAAAAAACTTTTAAGCTGGGTCGTGTCACGCGGTTTAGGCGCGCTAGTGATTGCTTCCAGCTTAGTGTGGTCAGGTCGCAGTCCGTCCTTATTTATTATGAAACCCAAATAAGTGACACTATCTTGCAAAAAATTACATTTATTTACTTTAACCGTTAGTCCCACATTACGCAGTCTTTCTAGTACTGTCCGTAAGTTTTTAATATGTATCTTATTAGTAGCTCCTGTAACACAGATATCGTCTAAAAATACTACACAACCCGGTACGCCCCGAAGCGTCTCCTCCATTAACTTCTGAAATTTTTCTGGTACACAAGATAAACCGTAAGGAGTGCGTCGATAGACAAAGGTGCCCATGTGCGTAGTAATCGCCGTGTACGGTTGAGAATCTGGAGATAATACGCATTGTTCATAAGCGTGTTTGAGATCGATTTTTGAGTATTTTTCCCCCCCACTTAAATTGGCGAACAACTCATCTATGCGTGGTAACGGATAATAATCACGTTTTAATTTAGGATTAATTGTAACTTTATAGTCGCCGCATATTCTTATATCACCGTTACGTTTAATAACTGGGACTATAGGGGTTCCGTAATCTGAATAATCTACGCGAAAGATGGTTCCGTCGCTCTCGAGCCGCGCCAGCTCTTGCTCAACCCGCGTGCGTAGTGCTAGTGGCACGGGTCGCGCTCGGACATACACCGGTTCCTTATCCGTCAGCTGCAGTTGAATCGTTTGTTTACAAGTACCTAGCTTATTACAAAACACTTCAGGAAATTCTTTTATTAACTGGTCCACGAATGCGTCCCCTGTGATTATATTGAGGTTAATTTGTTTCATGTTTAATGCGTTCATCCATTCTCTTCCCAGTAACGGCCTCGCGCCGCCCTGAATGATGTATAAACGTAAAGATCTTTTATTAATATCGCCTAATCGTACGCTTACCTCAATATAGCCCAATGACACGATTCGTGAACCCGAGTAACTTCTTAAAATCAAATTATCAGGTTGTATCTTTTTATGTGAAAACATAGATTGGTACAATTGTTGACTGATAGCCGAAATACGGCTGCCCGTGTCCACTTCACACTTAACAATCTTATTGTCTATAGTTAAATTAACATAAAATGGTTTATTGTTACCTTGTGCTACTGCTTCGATATTGTAAATACTATCATCAGAATCATCACTTACGTAGTTTTGTCGGCCCGCACTAGAGCTTACTTTCTTACACATCACTTTAAGATGCCCTTTTTTGTTGCACTCATCACAACTATAGTTTTTGAACCGACACCGTTCCGCGGCGTGAGCCCTACCGCAACGCCAACAGGGTGTCTCGTCAGCCGGTGCTGGGCCCTTGCTGAGCGGCGCCCCCATGGCGCCCGCTCCCGTTGGCCGCGGTGTCCGCCGTGCCCGCGGGCCGGCTCGGCCTCCGCGCGTGAAATGCAAGCCCTCGCTAGCCTCGCCGCTGCCGACGCCGCCCATCGATGAGTCTGCTGCCATAGTTTTCCCGCTCGCGCTCATCTCTGCGTGTTTTTCTGCAGCCTCCAGCGCTAAAGCGAGCTCGACTGCCTCTTTGTATACAATGTTTTTCTCTGCGAAAATTCTAGATCTCATGGCGTCATTTGCCAGACCAGAGACAAACTGGTCGCGAAGATTTTCTTCGAGCGTACCACACTGTTTACATTTGCCGAAGTTACACGTGGAGGCGAGATGTTTTAAAGCTTGTAGGTATTCGGTCAAAGTTTCGCCGGGGCGCTGTCTGCGTAGTCGGAAAATATGACGTTCGGCTATCTCCGAACGTTGTGGTTCCAAATGGTTTTCCACTAGCTTCACAAGCTCCTCATACGTTTTATTTTCGGGAAAATCCGGCGAACATAAATCGCACATAAGTGCATAAGTACTTTCACCAACCACCGTAATTAACATCGACACTTTCAGATTTTCTTCGACTTTGTTTAGCAAAATAAACTGGTTTACTCGACGTATATACGCGGGCCATTGTTGCGAACTTAAGTTAAACGGCTCTAATTTTCCAATAGGCATGTTTATAATGCTGTACACACGTGAAAAATTCGTCAAAAAACCAACTCGTCGCCAATGAGACGTAAATAAAAGGCGGGAATTGCAACAGACTGACGTTTATTAGGTCATTGCTCCTAACTACAAGTTTTGCCACAGATGGCGCCACTACATCGTACCAGATTCTATTGATTCGTGGCAAAAGATGACGATGACGATTTTTTTTTAAATTTTGGTTGATATCCTGTTGATTTATCAGGAAATGTAAAGCATATAATTATTGTTGCAATAAAAAGAGCCATATTTTGTCTATGACTAGTAAATACTACATCAAGATTAATTACGACAGTTCAAACAAATTCACCAATAACAAATACACCAACTAATAAGTCATCTAAAAATTATAAAAATGTACAATAAAAGATAATAGGAATGATCAAACCGTCATTAATGGAAAAGGAACGCTCCTCTATCAAAAAAATCGTTTACTTTAATAAAAAATCGCTTTCATAGAATAAGATTTTTATCTCACTCAACATTATTGTAAAGCTTTACTGACATTAGGTAGAAGAGGTAACGATTTTTCGCATTCATATTCGCAAATATTCGCGTCTGTGTTAATACTCGTTTTCCCACTCACAATAGGTTATGTGACTATTTTACGAATGTGAATTTGGCAGTGTCAATAATTTATAGAATAACAATGTATTCCATTAGATTTATAATATTTTATCTTATTTACCTACTTATAAAGGGACAGGATTTACATTATAGTAGGTATTTAATAAGACACGAGATCTTGTGTCGCAATAAAATAACTTAAAATACTGTGAAAATTGCCGTCCACTTTTATTTTAACGTTTTTAATTTAGATTATAATTGTTAAATTACCATTAAAAGTAAATGATTTGACAATACTAAGGCGTGACGTCACGCCTTGGTATTTCATTCAAAAGTGTACGGACGCTATCGTTTTGACGTTTACTAAAAAGATACTGATTTGACTTGACAGTCATCTACCCTATTATTTGCAAAAATATAAAGTCTGTACTTCCTTTCGATATTAAAGTAAGATGTTTGTTTGGCTAATTGCAGCAACGAATACGAGTCTAACGCCCACTAAAATACCAAAATACCGGCCGATCGTAAACGCATGATAAAAAATGCAAGATAATACATGTGAATTATAACTATTGGCGTCATATTAAAAAAGATATATTCACATTCGTATAATACGAATTCGTGAATATTAAAGTTGAGAAAGAGAAATCTAACATTCGTTTCATCGCTAGTAGGTAGGTACCATGTTTAACTAAATGTGTGCGATTCCAACCTCAAACATTTTGCGTTTAGCGATAAAAGTTATTAGGAAAACGTTATTCTTCACCAAAAGTTGGTTCCAATGTTTGGGATCAATACCAACACGACCACATTCTTTGGACGAACCCGCAGTTATTGGAGTAACATGAAATATCGGTGAAGTTGCTTCGTGTATTGTTTCATGAAATATACCGATATTCTATTACTTTCGTATAATTTGTGGTGCTTTCTGTACAGTTTTATTGACTCATATTGAACTATAAATAAATATTTTATATACTGCACTAAGATAAGAAAGAGGATAAAAATATTTTGGTGACGTTGGAAAAACAAAACGTCATCACCAGGGCCAACGGCAAAGTGTTGGAATTAAAACCAATAAAACCATAAATATCCTTAAAGCCTTGCAATTTTATCACGTTGACATAACATGTATGGTAAGTAGCGCTCTATATTTTTGGTGTTGGAAACCTTAAAAAAATGAAGAAGACAGATTACTAGAATAATTATGAAATAAACAAATAGGTATATCCTCGTTGGGAACACGTACACAATATAAAATTAACCATTTGTAAAAAAACGTTTTAAAAGAGGTATCGAATTCTAGACCTTGATGTCAGCAAAACGTTACGGAGAACTTATTCGTATAATATTGCAGCGGTCAGTGATTAATTACTCTTGAAACATCCTTGGAATATATTCACAGATGTTGTTGCTATATTTCTGCAACAACGTTATCTTAACGCAGAAAATTTACGGAAAATTCATGTAACATTATTAGCAATATGACATTGTGTGGGAACAGAAAATAAGACCTTTAATTTAGAAATTAAGTCTAGACAAACAGTCTTTCCACTAGGGAAAAAGCCCTGTGCCGAAGACGAATTGTCAAGGTTTTCAATTAATAGATTCAATTACTGACGTAATTACTTTATGTCTAGTAATTGAATCCAAGTTACAAACATTTATTATCTTTAAATCTTACAATACAATCTTAAAATTGATCACACCTGATGTGTATTCGTATTTCATGAAGCAGCCGGTCACATTAATCACCATCAATGATCAATGAATAATCAGCGTTTGACGATATGAACAGCTTATCGCACGACCACTTCATATGGTTAAACATTAGTGAACATCTCGTAAAAAATTTACGTTATCCGCAGTTAGAAGTGCTGATAATGTACTAATACTGCTGAGAATGTGTAAATAAATATGAAAGTGAAGTGGAGTGTTCTTATGACGACTTAAGAGAGCAATTCCTTCCCAAGTTCCTTCTTTATTTAGAATTTTTATTAAACTTTTTATATCATCCAGAACCTACATGAATGGTATATGGCGAACCGTGGATTGACGTATCATCAAACATTTTCGTTTAAACGACACGGTCATGACAATTTCATTTCATTTCATTCTTGAAGTGGTCGGCGCATTATGAAGTGGTCAATTCTAAGATCTGGCCACTATGAAAGATTTAATGTGGGATAAAATCGTATCCAAAAGCCACGTGTACATGTACAGATGAATATATGTACATAGAGATACGAAATTAATCCCATAGCCTATCGGATTTGTTGGGGTTCCAGTTTGTTTAGGGAAAATAGGACAGACTAAACTACTCGTAAGGGATATAAAAAGGTCACGCAGAGGCCGAATTTGGATACCAAAATGGCGTTTTAGGTTATACTGCTATTAGATCTTATTTTTTTTTAAACTTACTAAAAATTATACAGTATTTTTCTATACAATGTAAAAAAACAAGCATCAGCCTCCTGAATAGTAAAAAAATACACTCGCATCCAAGTCGAAATTAAGACAAACTGATTAACTGTCAACTCAAATCATTTTTAAAGAGAAATAATCAAATCGGTACATTTCGTAGAATCTTTTTTGAAATAACGGCTTATGATGATTTTTATTTTTAACCTAATTATATATATACAGATGTGTGTGTGTATGTATATGCAGATACATTGTGAACTTATGTTTTCACTTCTGACCTGCAGTCCTTCGACTGACTGTTTTTTTCTTTATAATATGATTTTCTTAATAAACGGTATAAGTAACTTGAAGCTAAAAATATGATGTCCTTTACAACGTGCGTTGGTACGGTATATCGATATAATCATGTTGCAAGTTAATGAACTAGGAACGTTTTTGTGGTACGACAATATCGACTACGAAGAGTAGTTTGGTATAAATAACTTATTTTTGACAATATTGTGGGTTCCTTTTTGTTAAACTACGTTCAAATTATTATGCATTTCGCGTGTGTGCATTAGCGGCATGGCGTGTAGAACTGAGATAGAATACATTGTTGTTTTACGCACCGCTACGGATTCAAAGCGTTGACTAAAAGTCGTCTATTTTTTACTTCGCCCCTCCTCAATGTAGATGTCAATATTCACTTAAGCTCTACCGTCTCCGAGGACTTCAAGTTTACTGTTCAAAGTCCTAAAGTCGTCTAAGTAACATGTCTGGAGGAAAATTTGAGTTAACAATTAGAGTGCTATTATAACAGTTATAAGCATGCCGAAAGTTTGTTAAAATTTGTAATAGAATGTTAAAAATTTATTGGCGCGCTTTGGCAGTAAAACCGAAGGCATGACGCTCTCTTATGGCGTAATCCCCTCTTTTAGGCCTTTCAACTCTCTAAACAAAACTGTTACCTTTTATGTTAAATGTTTTTTTTTTATTAATTTTACTCCATTTTTTTTTATTAGTTTTCATTAATTATTCATGCCATTATCAATTTTGATATTTCGTCTTTTTTATTAATTACTTAAGATATACGTGAGTATTTTGGGACAGTCCGACTAGTTCCGGGTTTTAGGGGACCCTTTTCAAATCCACCTGGTAGTTCCAGAGATTAGCGCGTTTAAACAAACAAACAAAAAGAAATTCTTCAGCTTTATTATATTGGTATAGATAATCATAATCATAGTTTATTTGTGAGCATAGCCATACAAGATGTTATCAAAATATTTCACAGGAACGCTATGATCTGCCATATTGGTGGCGTACAAATAGATGCTTTTGTCATAAGAAATTTTTATAACAATTTCGACCTTCTACACGGCACGAATAGGCCATAAAACTCTACAAAAAATTTAAGAAGTGCTTTCATTTACTTCATTCATTTTAGTCATAAATGTAAGGGAGGAGCTTCCCTTTAATGACTGTGTCGTTAAAAAAGATTTATGCCGCGTTCCAATAAACAGAAACGATTCGTTTTGCTTACGGACGGTAAAATTTTCGTTGAAAATTCAACGAAATTTTACCGTCCGTAAGCAAAACGAGTCGTTTCTTGTTTATTGGAACGCGGCATTAAAGTTGTTTCTTTGTTGCTTTGTAATGGTTTGAGAAATTTATTGAAACGTTCATAAAATTGTCTTGGAGAGCATATCTATATTTGCCGTAAATTACATCTACCAGGTTAGATGCAGGTATAATCAGAGCGTGGTTGGTTATTAAACAGCAAATAGCTTACAATACCATTGTTAATCATAGACAAACAGTTAACTCAATTAAGTGAGATAAGATAAACTAAATTTCTCGTTCGAAACAGCCAAGAAATTATGTATGTCATCTCATTACAGTAGTTCAACCATTATGTAATTAGAAGTAAGTTTTTTGTGTTCTTTTTGGGTTAAGGTACGGTTTGGTAAACATGGCCCCCCCTATTGCACGGTGTGGTCGCCTGGTGATCAGGAGGCCAAAGTCTGTAGGTATTCTCGGAAGCTTCCTTCCTAGGGTATCCCGGGTCCCCTGCCATAGACTCACTTGTGACGGAACACCGTGTGGTTTTAGTCGGTTCGAGTCCGACATACCACTTCACCCTCGGTGAGGTGATGACCCGTGGGGGTTTCCACACGATAAAACGGTGGGGTTAACATATCCTTAATCGATACTCCATAGTAAAATAAAGAAAAAACTTCTCTAACGGCATGTACACACCACTACACACAAGGCCACGAAGAGAGAGGGATGGAGAAATCAAAAGACGCGGCCAACTTGCCACTCCGCCAGGAGTGTACGATTCAGAAGAAGGACTAACCATTCAATAATCTTACCTACCACCTATGAATAAGTATATTAATTTGCAAAAATATAAAGTCTGAACTTACTTTCGATAATAAAGTAAGATGTTTGTTTGGCTGATTGCAGCAATTACCCAAACAACCCTAACGCGTAAGAAGAAGAAGCCGAATGCTGAACCCAAATGTAAGAGTTTCCGATTGGTATTTTATTGAATTTGTCTTGCTTCTCAAATTTCAATTTTAAAACAAATTGATTGAAGTTTCTAATCGAATCCTTTCAAATAATTGCAAATAAAAGGAAGCCTGTTATAACATAAATGTTGATTAATTTATCTCGAAATGGATTAATGCTGGCTGTATTAATATTAAGCGTTATATAAGTATGTTTACGGGACCAAATGCGATCACGTAATTGGTATTATAAGGACCACGGCCAATGCAACCTGGTCGAAACATTAGGCAATTCAAAGGTATGTAAGACATGACTAATGTATTTGCCGTTAAAAAGTACGGCGGAATCATAGAATCTTCATTCTTTATATAAGTCTTATATAACAATATTAATTCACGTGTAAAATTGTCTGAAAAGATCTATGCAAAATAAATCCATTTATCATTAAATAATGAAGACTATTAAATAATTTCGTTTAATAATAGGAAACTACTATAATCCAGTTATGTGGCCGTTTATTTTCTACTGTAAACTACTAAAACAAACATAATTGACAACCGGAGACAGCGCAGTCAGTTCATCCGTTACATAGACGACGAGACAGATTAAAAAGTGCAATTTAAAAAACAAAAGAAAGCTGTCCTTGGCTTCACTCTAAACGGCAAGATCAAAAAGCTAGAATTTATAACTGTAGAAACGAAATATGTTGCAATTTTGGCTGATGGACGGATAGTTCGCAAATTTATTATTCTCTGTTGTGAGGGCAGAAAATCGACTTATACTACCATTTAACACGTGTTTCATCGTGATTTTTACAACATGTTTTTATGGGAAAGGGGTCCGCTGGGGACCGCCTCCCATGGACACCTGCAACTCAAAAGTCACAAGTGCGTTGTCGGCAATGAGTAGGGGAAAACGGGGAGGGAGGTTAGGGCCTCCGGTGAGTGAGGTTATTACTCACTCGGCAAAACGTTGTGCTCGGCAAAGCATTGCTTCATGTTGGTTTTCTGTGAGGCCGTGGTATCACTCCGGTCGAGCGGAAGCATGGCTCTTCCGTGATAGACACATTTAGCTAAAAATACGTTTAAAAAACTAACATTACAATCCCTAGCAAATGCTGAAGGAAGACGTAAGATAAGCCACAATAAATCGCAAAAAGGTTTCCTTTCATTGCAGAATAAATTAACAAAATATTATCCTTTCATAGATAAAATTTTCATCTCATTATGACTGAATGAATTACGTTTTCATTTATTGATCACGCTGATTGAATAGGAGGACGGAAATTATGGACAGGGTGGAGTGATTTATTTTGGCCGTAACATTGAATATTTTAGTGGCCGTGAATAGAGGAAATTTATATCAAACTTGGACGCCTGGCTGCTTTAACTCTGACTTTAAGAATGTTTGTCATTTTCATGTTTTTAAATCCCAATTTTGAAACAACAGTTGACTGAGAAGAATCTGGGGGCTTTTAAAATTTCTTTGCGCTTACCCCTGGATAACAGAAATAGTCTACCGGTCCTTTTTAATTAAAGACATTACCTTTCTGCTAATTGTTTTAGTTTAGTTCACTTTATGCCATATTTTACTCCGCGTACAGTGGAGAAAAGAGAAGAAGCAGACATATTTGCCGTCCATGGATTCCTTCAAAGACTGACTGTACTTGGTGGGGACGGTTTCACTTTAGGGTTTTTAGGAAGAAATTAATCAGTAGGGACCAGAGTACCAACTCTGGATTCATTTGTCGGACAGACGCTTCATTAAAAACACACAAAATGTCCATATTTTACGCCACAGATTTTACACTATCTAGTATTTATGTTTGTAATATCTTATTTACTCGTATATATTTAACATATTTCAGTATATTTTTTATATTTATAGATACTAGGCGCCGGCGTCACTAAAATGGATTTTGTGTTGCGGTTTAACAATCGCAACGTATACTGAGCGATGTCCAAATTTTGCCACTGATGGGACACACACTTCCACATTACTTTATTAATTTAATTTATAAAGATATTAAATAGTTTTGAGATTGTATCGCTGCTCACTGACAATACTGGCCTTCACCATATTAATGGAGTCGGTTTCCGTTTGGTCAGGCGGAAGATGTGGTGTTGCCAGTGAGCAGAAATGATAAACTCCCAATTTTTTTTTCTACCTTATTAGTCTATATTATTATGTTCTTGTTTCTTTTTTTGCTATTTTATTCTTTTCTTCTGAAAATTTAAGTGTTTTTGTGTGTAATTGTGTGCCAAAATAAATATTTTCTTAATTTCTATTTGTTTAGTTTGTGGATTCAGATTCTTGTCGAATGCCGTGTGGGTTTAGTCGGTTCAATATATTCAGGTCATCATATCCTTCATAGAGCTCGAGGGTTTTAACACCGAAAAAAAAAACAATTCTGCGATACGCTTGACGGCCTTTTTGTGTGAAAATAAATCGAGGCAACTTCCACTGACAAAATATGTCGTACCGGACGAATACAAACGACGTTTTCATGACCGTACTATTTTCAGTATGAGTGAGCAAGACAAAAATATATTTGTTATTTCGCATATCATTGGAACGTATGCATATTATGGTATAACTTCTCTTATGCAAATCCGGAACACAGACACTTAATTATGCCTGGCCAAACGCATACTGATTACAATATAATATTCGGTATTAACTTAATTAATGACAGTGTTTTATTATAGTCATATGAGTAATTATTCTCTATATATGATTATTATGAACAATATGTAAAAGACAGACTCATCTACAATGAAGTCGGCTGAAAAACTAAAACTTAAAAATGGTCTAGTAAAACATATTTGTATTATACATTTAAATATTTGCACTGAGCGTTAACGGAACCTTTAAACCCTTTTTATTGTATGAAACAGCTGGGTATAAATCGTCGAGAGACCAAAGACAAACACGCCACCCTCTTCGATTCGTTAGTCTGGTGGTTCTAAAGACCATCCTATTAATAATCCATTAGTTTTTTTTTTTGGTGTTTCTTCGATTCAAATTGAAGGCTACCGATTCTGTCCACGGCGCCACTAGGGTTACGTTTAGCATATTCTATTTCAATTTAAGTTTTAAAATTGTGAGACAAGATTCTTGTACATCTTGTTCAACAATTTGACTCGATGCTGATAAATTGGAGTGCAATGTAAATATGCAAGTTTTACTTTCTTTCGTTTATTGTTTAAATAATTTATAGTTTAAAAAACTTGAAACTTTAACCAACTAAAAGTAAAAAATATTTTTAATATGAAAAGTTTTTTCCATAGCGATGTTCACTGGGTCATTATAAAATTTGAAATTCTAAGTTGAAAAAAAGAATTTAGTTATTAAAAAAAAAATTATTACAAAAAAACGTGGGGTGGTTTTTTCTATATTATTATACTTACTTTTATTAACCTTAAAAAGAGGAGGTTCTCAATTCGTCGGAATCTTTTTTTTCATGTATGTTCACCGATTACTCGAAGACGCCTGAACCAATTATAAAAATTCTTTTTTGTTTCAAGGGGTATACTTCCCAGGTGGTCCCATTTAAATTTTATCGAAATGAGTCGAGCGGTTTTTGAAAAATCAACAAATATCTAAAAACTGTATACATCGATGATATTTTCGCTTACTACGAAACCTCGTTGTCTCATTGGAGTAATGCGTTTAGTTGGCCTACAAATATTATATTTAAACAAAATACATCTGCTTTCCTCTTCAAAGGACATTGAAATCGGTGATACATTTTTAAAAACATAATATTTTAAATAGGCCCGTCTGCTCGTTCGCCCCCTATACTATAAAAAAGCTAGCAATGAACTACATGTTTGTAATCACCCCTTTTTTGTATGTATTCGAAATTTAAAAAAAAACGGATTTTGGGTCCTTTATAAAATTGATGTCAGTTGAATATACGATTGCCAACTGAATCGCAAAAAATCAATGATTTTTCTCACATTGCTTATGAACTTCTTACGAGACGAAGAGGAATAAATTCGAATTTCATTGGAAATAAGCGTTAAGTGTGATAGACAGTTTTAATACGGGGAAGGTTTATATATATTTTTACCTTTAAAAAAGGTAGAACGAAGTTAATTTCGCTTCAAGACGGCGGCGGCTCGATAATGCTCCGAATAATAATTTTTTTGCCATTGACTTCGATAAGTTCTTGGAATGGTATTAAAACGTCAAATTACTTAGCAAATGATTAATGTTTTTTATAGAACTGACTTAAGCTGCGTTTCTACCAGAGATGTGCGAGGATGCGTAGCGAGGGATGTGTTTGTTAAGAACCAATAGAATCGCTTCATTTACCTAGCCTCGCTCAGCGCAGCTCTTGTGGAAACGGCTTGGCAGAGCGAGGTTTTTGGAAAACAAGCGAGGGATGTCAACATAGTAATCTTTTTCAGGCTCTATAAGATAACGGTTTTCATTATTCGATTGCTATAAATACTTATTCGATTGTTCAAACCAAACACACACAGTTACACGTCTTATACCTATATTGACTCAACTCACGTTGTTTTGAAGCAATTCAGCTTGTTCCGGCAAACTTTTGTGTGTCGTGGTTTTCAGTTTGCCGCGCCGGCCGCGCCGTTTCAAACTCCAACGTTGCATACTTGGCGTTCAGTTTCTATTTAAAGTCTGCTGGTAACTTAGTTTTTGTGAATCAACGTGGCTGTATTTTAGCAATACGAAGAAATAAATTGAATAATGTTAGTTTCAAATATTTTTTTAAGTGAAAACTTCTTAATGCAAGTTTGTGCACTTTTGCAATGGGGAAAAAGCACTGAACTCGTTACCGTCACGCTAATAATACATATTGTACATCCACTAGAGGGCGCTAATTTAAAAATTGAGTTTTGTCAGCCCCTTATTAATTAGTCTTTAAAAATATACCTAATTAGTTTAATGAAAGTGAAAACTATATACTAATTTGTCTGTGGAGGTGTTATCTTTAATAAACTTGTGAACTAAATACGTAGTGACAAAGCTAACGACACTAAATATCCACGGATACCGTAATCTGTATGTACTTATGATGATGTCACTAGGAGATGGCATCACTTTTTGAAGTGAAAACTTCTTTAGGCACGTTGGGCACTTTTGGTATGGGAATAAGCATTGAACTCACGTGACCGTTTCGCTGAGATGACATATATTGTCATGATGACATATAGATGTGTCTGTCTATATGTATATATATATATATATGTGTGTGTGTTTTCACTTCTGACGTGCAGTCCTAGGACTGACAGTTTTTTTTATAGGTCAAGATGTGGATAGATCATTATCACTTAACTGCTTTTAAAGATCAATAAATTTTGATAATATATTTATGTAGGTTATACTAAAGATTAATATAATCTGTGACTGATGTGACGCGTTGGTCGAGCATTCGACTACAACTTAAGTATAACGAGGAGGTTGTTGAAGTTGAATATTCACACCCAGAGCTTCCCTCCAACTCAACCAATTTAAGTGGGCAAAACCTCAAATGAAAGAGCTCGTTTCACCGAGTATTCTTAGACTAAAATAAACGCGTGTACCTCAATTGGAGCGATAGATACCTATAAAGAAAGAAAGCTATGCAAACATAAGAAATGTACGTACAACTTGAGTAGGGTGATTAAGTTAGGTGAACGAGCAGACGTGTCACCTGATGGTAAGTGACTACCGTCGCCGGCCTTTGCGATATCAGTACGCTCTTTTCTTGAAGGTTTGAAGGTCGTATCGGTCCGGAAATACCGCAGGCCACAATTTGTTCCAGAGATTGGTTGTGCGAGGCAAAAAATTTCTAGAGAACCGCACAGTTGTGGATTGCCAATTATCCAGGTGATGGGGATGAAAGTTTTGTCGCGTTGAACGATGGCGAAACGTTGCGGCCGGTATAAGTCCGAACAATTCCTCAGAGCACTCCCCATGGTACATGCGATAGATAATGATGACAATGCCAATGCTTGATGACAAATCTGTGCCTCAATAACTTTCACCTAGAAATAAATAAAGCAAATCGGTTAAATAGAACAGCCGGACGGACTCGGGATAGATTTCATAATTTTTATGGTTCAGTTCTTCAAAAGGAAAGAACCCTTATAGGATCACTTTGTTGTCCGTCTGTGTGCCTGTCTTTCAAGAGCCGTTTTCTCAGGAACCCGTAGACGCATGAAGTTGAAATTAATACCAAATACTCATGTTTGCAGCCCCTTGAAGCTCTAAAAAATCAAGTTTCTAAGTCAACGCAATCAAAAGATACGGCCATTTAAGCCTTAGATTTGATCAAATTTGAATATTTCGTAGGCACCTAGAATCATGTAATTTGGTAAGAAGCAAGGCCTGACAGTAGAAGTTAAGGAAAATATCCGCAAGTCGTTAATTTGTTGTTATGTCATATAAAAAAAATAGTTTTTGTGATTACAAACTTATATTTTGTGGTTGGAAAGTTGACTTTGTCGTAAATCGATGTATGGGAGCGTATTTTTAGAACTGCAAAGTTAAGTTTGTCTTTCGGAAAAGACGAGCAAAAATATATAAACATACAAGTTTGTTTGCTTACGGAACCCTCAGTGCGCGAGACAGACTCGCACTTGTCCGGTTTTTTAATATACAGGTTGTTATGAAAAGGTATGGTCATATTTTCGGATCATATAGTTAATAACCTAAACTAATTTTTTTTTGGTAAATTCGTGATTTTTTAATGACACAGTGAATACAGAAATCTTATTATAACTGTAAATGATCTTTGAAAGCAGGTAAGTGTTAATAATCATCTATCTGCATCTTGATATTTCTATATACTTTGCACGAAAATATTTGGTAAATGTTAAGACGCACACTTGTTAAAATCGTTAGATCTTTATCAACGAACCGCTGTCTCGGACGTAACGGTTTGCAGGTATGTATCTGAAACGCTATATTATAACGATCAGAGGATATATTTAGTATCTTATGTGGGAGAGCCATGCTTCGGCACGTATGGGCCGGCTCGACTCCGCTTGTTACCACGGCCTCACAGAAAACCGACCGTGAAGCAATGCTTGCATTGCATTTCGCCGAATGAGAGAGGTTACCGGAGGCCCTAACCCTTCCCTCTCCCATATTCCCGTCTTTCCCCCCCCACTCTTCCCCCCTTCCCCTCTTCTCCTACTCCCACCCTTAAAGGGCGGCAACGCACTTGTGACTCTCGAGTTGCAGGTGTCCATGGGCGGCGGTAGTCATTTACCATCAGGTGACCTGTCTGCTCGTTTGCCCCCTGTACCATAAAAAAAAAAATGGCTTTTAGGATTCTATCTATTGCTATCGACATGGACGGAACGGAATATAGAATTCCTTCTAAACGTAAAAGGAGACAAATGTCTTAATTTAAAAAAAAACACTCTTGGTCAATTATGTTATTTATAATTATAATAATTTATTATGTGTTGTATTTCTCTCTCTCGTATGTATCTCTTCAAAGTTTGCCAATCAGTTTTAATATTAAGTACTGTTTATAGACTATTCATCCACTCAATGCATCTACCGAGGATAACTATTATTGGCATGAGTAGCCTTTGTTATTAAATTATTAAATAAATTCCTACCTGAAAGCTTGTACTAAATCACAGATCAAGCCTCCATCGTTAAAACCGTTCGGTAATCAATCCCTTACTCAGCAAGATCCCTTAATAATTCATGCCCGTCTCCGTATGTAGGTACATAATATTATGTGTTTTGTACCCTCACGACCCTTAAGCCTCTCGAAAATAACGGTTGACAACGTGAACAACGCAATGGTTTATAATTTTCAAATGTAACGGTGAATAAAAGGCTTTTGCGGAATATATATTACTTGTCCAAAACATAATAGATATTCTAACTTTTTGAAATTGAATAAAAAGGAACGGAAAACAGTTGCGAAATAGCCGCGAAACCGCGAAGCATAAAAATATGGTCCGAATTAAGAATTTCCTTTTTTGAATTTCTACAAGTACTTGATTTGTTAGAGGAGGAAGGGTATATAACTTGAATGCTCGCACTCACACTCGTGTCATGAGATGTGAGATGCGAGTGTGATGAGAGTCAGACAATAGATAAAGCCTAAATTCTGCGTCCATAAACGTGAAATACCAGGACTTCTTTATATATTGTACCACAAATCCTAAGATTTTTTTAAATACAAAGCCAGCGAGCTACAGATACTGGAAAATGTCCGGCTGACAAAGTTCTAACTTTCTATAACTATAATGGAACCTAAATGTACATAAATAATATACGTACAGACAAATTAGTTCAGAACCGATGTCCTGTGATTATCAACCTTCTTCTTTAGTAGATACTAGCTGTTCCCCGCGGCCTCAGCCGCGTAGAAGTCGTTATCGCGTAAAATCATAACCCTCCTTTTGCGCAGTCGGTTAAAAAGTAGCCTATGTCCTTCCCAGGGCCTCGAACTATCTCTATACCAAATTTCATCTCAATCGCTCCAGCCGTTTAGGCGTGAAAGCGTAACAGACAGACAGACAGAGTTACTTTCACATTTATAATATTATATAAGTAGGGATTAATGGATTTAGTAGCTTCGGCTGAGCTTTATTTGCGTTTAACGTTTAATTATGCACAAATTGTAACCACTGGGCGACCACTAGCAAAAATGGTTTGTGATTAATTGTTCTATTGAAACAATTAGAGGCTATAAATTCGTTTAGTAATAAGCGGCGGTAGCGTAATGGGTAAGGCCTCAGACTTGCGATCGAATGGCTGCGGGTTCGAACCCCACCCAGTGTACTACCGACGTGAACCCACTCCTAACACAAGTAGCTAAGCTTAGCCGGAGGGGTTAACAAGAATACCAGTAATGTGTGGCCCACGTTGCTAGTATTCCTTTAAAAAAATATATATTAAAAATATTAAATTAGTCGATTTGATCGCCTAGTAAATTTGTTCAGTGTAAGAATAGACAATAAATAGAAGGAAAGATTGAAAAAAGCTACGAAGTGATAATTGGATAACAAACTCGAGCGTGTGGAGGCAATACCACCATATTTGAATAAGAAAATGGATACACACCTGCGCCGACATAATTTATCATTGTGCATTGAATTAAATGTGAATTTATTACAGTTAAACTCACACTTTTTAGGTTAGATTAATTTCCGAGTACATTGGAATAGAAAAATGGTATTTTGAGACGGTGGTTGTCAGTGTGAGGGCCTTTATTTATGCTCAGCACAACTTTTGAGAGAACTCGTTATTTTACGAAGCGAAAAACACTTCTAGAAGGAACTTAATAAGATAGGTACCCTTAAAAAAATACTCACTATTTTATTAACGTAGGTACACATATACATATACAGAAGTAGTTCATATTATAATCACATAGCTTATTTGTTTTGGGTAGGCTAGGGAAGTACTTGGGAAGCAGATGTGTATCACTTACCCACATTTCGGCAGCTTAATTTTGGTCCTACCTGCCACAAAGAGGCAGTGGTGTCCATATTTAACGTACGTCAGGCTGGCCCGGCCCCATGGAATTTGGTAATGAGATTGGTATCAATCGAATGTACCCATTTATACAAACATATGTAACGCCTTCGTTTTCAATGTAACTCTTTTTAAAAGAAAGTACAAGCACTTCTTGGTGGCCGGGCCAGCCTCACGTTTTCAGCCCGGCCACCTTGTTTGCCACTAATCTACAAAACATACTAACAATATTTTGCTACAGATGAAATGTACCCTATAATTTATGCAAATGTAACACAAAATCGAAACCTAAAACGCAATAGCATACGAGATATTAGCGGTTGTAGGTGGCCGGGCTGAAATTATTTCGTTAGTATAAAACAGTAAAACTGCAACACCTACCAATAAATAATAACAGTACATAAGGAGGTATATAGATATAGAATATATGTAACGCTTTCATTTAAGATTATAATATATATTTAGAGAGAAATAAGTACTTGAAATTATTTCCGCCCGGCCACCTAAAAGCTTTAATATCTCCTATTATCTTATGCCAATTTGTGCAGTAAAAATTGATATAGCTAAGAAAAGAAAGGTACATTCGTTTAGTTGTAGTCGTATTCCCTTAAGTCTTCTGTTTGACTAGATTATCAAAATCTAAGAATGTTCCCGATGAGTGTTGGTCATTTGGTGTGTTGAATGAAACGAAATTCGTAATTGATTTTTTTTTTATTAACCACCTTTTATCAAAAAATAATATTAATACTAATATTACCACAACGTAGAAAATAGCTATAAAAGAAAATATCATTATTTATTATAATTTTTGGTAGCATATATACCTAATTATACTAACGTTAATAAAAAATCACAGATTATAATTTTTGGATTAGTACAAATATACGTTGGTAAAAATCACATATTATCATTATGATTTTTATATCAATTTGAATAAAAAAAATTGACAACGGAACACACGGAAAACATTATATCAGAAGTGTTGATAACTACACGGCTTTTGCGCATCTATACTGTCTAAGTGTCTACTCGGAGAAGACATCTGTAATGACTAATGACATATGACGCGACATAAGCGCCGTCTAAAGATCGGTGGTAGCGTCTGTGAACTATCTTTATATGACTATGCGAAGCCAGAAACGGAGAAAATATATATTGGTTCGTTATGTATTCAAAAATATCTGTGATTTTTACTTAACGTATGAAAATGATTATGTTTACAAAAATGAAAATATATATTGGTGGGAAAATTATAAGGTTTTCAGATTATTTATAATTAACAATTGTTTTAGTAATGAATATAAGTCCAAAATGTTGCCTAACTAATTTAAAAAGGTGGTAAGGAAAAAATATTATAATTACGAATTTTGTTTCATTCAACAAACTATACGTCCTGAAATTAGTTAATGACTGATGGTCACTCATCGGGAACTTTCTTAGATTTTGATAATCTAGTCAAACAGAAGGCAAACATTAAGGGTATACGACTAAAACTAAATAAATGTAACTTTCTTTTCTAAGCTATTTCCATTTTTTACTGTACAAATTGGCATAATAGGAGATTTTAAAGCTTTTAGGTGGCCGGGCTGAAATAATTTCAAGTACTTATTTCTCTCTAAATATATATTATAATCTTAAATAAAAGCGTTACATATATTCTATATCTATATACCTCCTTATGTACTGGTATTATTTTTTGGTAAGTGTTGCAGTTTTACTGTTTTAAACTAACGAAATAATTTCAGCTCGGCCACCTACAACCGCTAATATCTCGTATGCTATTGCGTTTTAGGATTTGATTTTGTGTTAAATATGCATAAATTATAGAGTACATTTCATCTGTAGCAAAATATTGTCAGTATGTTTTGTAGATTAGTGGCAAACAAGGTGGCCGGGCTGAAAACGTCAGGCTGGCCCGGCCACCAAGAAGTGCTTGTATTTTCTTTTAAAAAGAGTTACATTAAAAACGAAGGCGTTACATATGTTTGTATAAATGAGTACATTCGATTGATACCAATCTCATTACCAAATTCCATGGGGCCGGGCCAGCCTGACGTTTTTAGCCCGGCCACCTTGTTTGCCACTAATCTACAAAACATACTGACAATATTTTGTTACATAGAGGACTTCCGGGGAGCGTCTGGGCGGGGCTTTCAAAAACCCGGACACTGTGCCAGGGGCAACTTATAAAACTGTTGGTCGTAGAACTGCACGTCAGAAGTGAAACATAACTTTACTCTGTATATACATACACACACACAAATCTGTATATATGTATCTGAGCGTGACGGTCACGCGAGTTCAGTGCTTTTTTCCCATACCAAAAGTGCTAACGTGCCTGAAGAACTTTTCACTTCAAAAAAATGGAATCGGCGTTTTTTAAGGTGTCCAGGAAAGAATCTAAATTTCACGCGTATGTCCGGGGTTTTTGAAAAGCTTGTCCGGTGTCGGCAAGTTAAGTGATGCCTAGTCATAATCCATTCTTTCAAAACATTGTTTCTTTAAAAGTAAGTACTTTGTAAAACCTACAATCACATTACGTTAATCACTAGGCTTTTCTATACGACACTTCAATATGCATGATTAACGACTATCAAAATAAATTATTTAATTTTTAAATTACCTATAAAATTAAACCGCATTATCTTTACTTCACATAAACATTTTTTTTCCAAGAGAATTGATCCTCGTTTATTGGTTCCTTTAGTAGACTGGTAGAAAACATCTAAAACATTAAGTCCGCATTTGTACATCCCACTAATCCCACTAATATTATAAATGTGAAAGTTTGGATGGATGGATGGATGTTTGTTACTCTTTCACGCAAAAACCACTGAACCGATTGCGATGAAACTTGGTATGTAGATAGCTGGAGATTTGGATTAACGCATACGCTACTTTTTATCCCGATATTCCTACGGGATCGGGACTTACGCGGGTAAAACCGCGGGGCATTGCTAGTAGTTTAATAAATTGTAAATGTATGATACAAATAAGGAGCTGTTGACTTTTGGTGAAATAGGCTATGTGCTATTCCAGACTAAAATCTATCTCTCTGCCAAACTTTCACTATTTCATCCAGAACCGTTCAGCCATTTTAGCGTTGAAAAAGTAACAAAGATATGCATACTCACAAACTTTCGCCTTTATAATATTAGTAAGATAGTTACTTCCTCAAACAACAGTAACAACCTCAAGGTTATTCCCTTCTTTACACGATTACTTAACTACACAATTGAATTAATTAACATCTTTAACTAATAATGAGGATCATTCCCATAATAAAATATTAGATTTCTAAATATAAGAGCGTATGCGCTATAACATTCTGATCATTTCGTTTTTAAAATGATTCAAATCCACCAAGAAATGACAAAGTTATTAAAGTTTTCTGTTCGGTTATTTCGAAACGCTTGCTCGGAGCTGCGCTTGGTATGATGACGTAAGCACAAGTGCAATAGTATTGATACATTTAATAAATGATTGTTCTGACAACGATAATAGTTATAATTAATCTTATTTTGTGGGACGTTTGTCAGCTTTTCTATACTGTCTAAAAATTCTTCGTTTAAATACTTCTTTGCATTAATCTTTTGCGATTATTAGACATTTTCTTATATATTACGCTGTGTTAGTATAAGCCATTGATTAAAATGTAAATCTCATTTTTACCTAAAAAAATTAACTCTTTTTTCGAGACCTTCTAGCTCTCTTTTCAAATAATGTGTTGGCAACACTGAGTAGAATAACATTTTCAGACCTCAACTGTGTGTACCTATGTAATACGTAGGTAGTTTTTGGAAAAACATGAACCAGCGCAAAGTGTATGTAGTCGGACTTGTAAACCGTAAGTGTACGACACGCAAAATAAGTGATCAGGGAACGAGACGTGAAGGTACGTTCGATTACTTTTTGCCAATTAACTAAGGCCAAAATTTACAGGTTTGCAGAACTACATGTTTAAATACTTTGTATCTGGGGTCATACACAACTGTGTATGACCCCAGATACAAAGTTGAGTGAACTCAATCTTGGGTCAAAAAATCGAGTGACAGAGTGATTCCTTGTCAAAAAATTCAGAATACAATCAGGGTCAGAACGCCACAATCTGTAACACAACGAAAGCTTCTAACCGTACGCAAACTTTTTGGATAATATTTTTAAGTTACCTTATCACTATGCCAGGAAGGAAACGTCAAAGTTGTATTTAGAACCTGTTTACCGTTCTCTGAGTGATTTATATAAACAGTACAAAAAACATTGTACTGAAAACGAAGAGCCTGTGCTTTCTCACTTAACTTTCGAGAAACTGTTTCACGAGAAAAAATTTATCCCTATACACCTTAAAAAGGACATGTGCGATACTTGCTGTGGCCATGCAGTAGGGGATTATGAACAACACATTAGACACTCAATACATCCGGCGAATTCCCTTTTGTTGTCTATGGATTTAGAGTCGGTAAAAGTTACCCTTATCTAACAGCTAGCACTATGACCTGGTTACCCACCAAGCCTACTGTTTATTGGTTTGATGAAAGATGCGCAGATCTTACCGCTAGTACTTTTACATCTTTTGTGTCCGATTACATCGTGAGTTATTGTTTGCCTAAAGGATTGCCTATAGTCATTTATTCAGGTTATTATTTCAAAACAGAACAATATAATGGCAAATGGGTTGTTGAATATTAGTATTGTACATGGTGTACCCCTATCACACAGAAATACTTACAGCCTGGACATACACAAATGGAATGCGACGCAGTCCATGCTGCGATCGAAAGGAAGCTGAAAAATAGGGAGATACATCATACCAGCGACTATGTTACGGTAACGAAGGAGGTACGGATAAATCCTTACGAAGTTGTTCAGATTAACTACGATTTTGTTAAGGATTACAATAATAAAACAAATTGGAGATACACTACCATAAGACCCAGTCGAAAAGCAGGCGATCCTGTAGTTTGTTGATCTGAGAGTAATTCAATATACACCAGATGGCACTGTTTATTATAAAATTAACTTTGATGATGATTGGACACAGTTACCTGTTAGACCGAGAAAACTGAATTCTGTCACTTACTCAGCTTTGCATGTTACTCTAATTCCCATAGCTTCTATCAAATTTAATCACTTTCAATAATTGAAAGAAATCTTGCCAAAAGATTGTCACTCATTTTATGACAATTTACTTCACCAATAATAATCTGTTCATGTGTTTAATTTAATTGATTTTTGATGACTACTTGTTTTTTTTTAATTACTAGACTAAGCAGCTACATTCGTTCAATTGTTTTTTGTAAGCAAAAAAAATGGCTTAGTTACATTGTTTTTGTTTATTTTCTTTTTATTCACAAATTAAAGGTTCTGATTGCAAAATATTGGTGTTTTGTTAATTCCATTACCTTCTAAATGTCTTTTATCACATACAAAGAATAAGTACTAAGTTAATACCTCCTATCTAACCGAATACCTACTATAATATCATAAAATATTTGAATTCAGCATAATATATACAGCATACATCATTATTCTAAATTAAAAATATTTTTATTTTTTTTTATTTTTAAGTTTTAAACGTTTTTTTTCAGTTGGTGTAAATTTTTGACTTTGTCATTTAGGTGTTATTGGCACTTCGCCGTCGGTATGTAAACATACAAATTGATAACGATTTCTACCACTTTTTTAGACAAAACCTATAGAGAAATGCATAACGAAATAAAAAGAAAATATTATATCTCAAACATGTTTGCACTTAACGCTGGATGGATGGTCAAATCATAACCCGTGTAAATTTAAGGCATTGCGACGGCAGCAAATCAACATACTAGTAATTATATGTAAAGAAATTCTAAGGGTACCAGAGTTTCGAGTAAATAAGATTTTTACGATAATCGGAGATATTTAAGTAATTTGCAAAATCTTTTTTCTTGTGAAAGACGCTCATTCAAATATAATTTCGAAAAGATTCGGAACTGGCCAGAAACTTAGCTTGTTCGAGGACAAAATCTGGGGCAATTATTACTCATGTCATCGCACCATATTCTGTTGAAATGCTTCTACAGAAACTTCAAGATATTGTATTTTTGGGGTTGTTGATTTGGGGTTGTTGACTGATGCTAGCAATCACAATGCTGACAAAATATTTCCCATAATTATTCAATTTGATTTGATTGGAAGACCGGGATACAGAGTAAATTGCTGGAGTTATCAGCGTTGGCAAACCAAACTTCGATGACCAAATTGCCAATCACGTACTGACGACGCTTGAAAAGTACAATTTAAAAGACAAATGCATCTCTTTCACTGGCGATAACGCCAATGTAAATTTAGTAACAATGTGATCACACATTTAAATCACAACTTGATCAAGAAATTGTGGGTGTCGACTGTCCAGCTCATATTCTTTATAATACTACAGATTTGTTGGAATTCAACGTAGAATCTTTAGTGATGAAGATTTTCAAAAAATTATGTGTGGCTTTGAAAGAATACTTTAACAAGAGAAAAATCTCCAGTTCTCATCATAAAGTTTTTGAGTGATATTAGCGAAATATATTTATTTTATCTTCATTCATTGATTGCTATATTTCACTCAAGAATCGCTTCACTGGAAAAGTGAGAAATACTCAATCGCCGAAGTGCTTTGTATATTAAAGGAAACGACAGTCACTAAGTCAAAGGATCGTACATGAATGGTTGGCACTAAAACAAAATCAGAAGTTACAATTTGACCATACTACAGAATCGATTGTATTTTTGAGAAACAAAAGAATCACTATTAATGATGTGAAGGTTAAAAATTTTTTGCAACTTGAAACCATCTGAATATTATGAGAAACAAGCTGAAAAGAAATTGGTAATTATCTTTGAAGCGTGCAACGACAGCACTCGATTTGCCGAATTACTGAAGATTTGTAAGTACTATTTAGGATCATGTCCTGTTGCCCACCTGGGGCCCACATGTCCCAAAGCGCTCGTGTACGTGTCGTCACCGCACCACCACCACGTGTCGTTACCGCACCGCCACCACGACGCCTCCACGTCACCGCCGCGCACTGGGGCAAAAAACTCAATTTTTAAAATGAAGATAGTTTTAAAAAAACTGTCGCATGCAGTCTTGACAGTAACTTCTACTAAAAGGTTATCAGTTAGGTAAGAAACATCTACAAAGTTATTGTTTTTCTACCTTTTGCATTTGCATCATATTTTATTAAGTGTATTGATAATTAGTATGTCTTGCTATTGAAGTTCTTTCAATTCTAAAACATCGGGTGGAGACCAAGGTTAGTACTATTTAAGTATATAACTTTTGAACTGTATTTTATATCAATGACTTAAATAATAAAAAGAAAAAATAAAAAAATATTCTATTAATCAAATCATGTTATCTCCAATTCGCGCAAAAGGCTTTTAAAATTATATATGTCGATTATAGAAATAAGGGGTTATTAAAAAAAAGGGCAGACCCGCTGACCCTGTTTTGGGCCATCGGTTCTGCCTACATTATCATAGGATTGTCACTTCTATAACTGTTGTGCTACGCATATATAAAGCTAGTAAAATAGTTACACAAATAGGTTAGCAATAAAAAGCAAGTAAATTAAACATCAGAACATCTATTTATTTAAATCAAATTAACATAGTTTACTTACAATGTTACTCCTTTCGATGTCGCCAGCAAAGTGAGTTTCTCGACTCAAATCACTGGCTTTTATATTGTACTCCCCGCCATTTCAAAGTTTACGTCACATTAACACGTGGCTGGAGTTTTATTACAAAATTACTATTTGGCGTTATAATTTAGCTAATTAAATCAAGAGTTATTTATTACACATTTTTATATAGCACAAAGGTTTATTTAAAGGTTATTTTGAATTTATTAAAAAGGCTTTTACATTCGTAATAATAACACTTCCGGAACAATCAAAGATTACTTACTTATTATCTTTTTAAAAACTGTTTAAGAACTGCCAAGTATGCAAGTTATGTTTAGTTATATTGATGTGATAATATTAGGAAGTAGTTTTACAATAAATACAAACATAATTGAATACCAACATAGTTCTATGCAATATCATAGTTGAACTCGAATTATAATTCTTTATCAAATCTAGAATTCTTTCTTATTGAATCAATCAGCTTTTAGTAATGATTTGGAACAATATTTACAAACTTATAATAATTTAATAATATAATCGTCTAATTTATTGATGCGGCGACACGGCCACACTGATTTGCGATGCGTGCTCTGCATCGCAGATGACTCCCTGTAAGAGAATATAATTTTGTGAGGCTTGGCACTTCCACAGTACACAAGCCTAAAATTTAAAAATGTTAACTGAATTATTGGAACTGGTTATATGTATCACTGCTCATTCCACATGAAAACAGTGCGGTAAAATTACTAAAATATTACTGCTCATTCCACATGAAAACAGTAAGGTAGATTATTACTAAAGTTATTACTGCTCATTCCACATGACAACAGTAAACCTGCCTGTTTAATAAAGAACAGAATGAAAATTCTCACCAGATGTTTAATCTGTTGTGCTGGGAGGATTCGGAAACTTGATCAGATGTGGCTAGCGCGTGCAGTGCTGCTCCCACACCCGAAGGTCCGGGTTGCTGATCATCTGGGGGCGACACGGTCGTCTGAACGCCACCAGGTTGAGGGGCGCGGCGCAACTGATCATGTGCGACCTTCCGCGCTCGTCCATGGTGTCCCACTACTTTCTTTACAAGGTAGCGGTCGTTTTCAAGCACCCTGTGAACTTCATAAGGAACACTAAATTTGAGATCAAGAGAGGTCTGGCTCCTAGGGCAATTAAGAGCAAGTTGAAGGCTTTCTAATGCAGTGTGCCAGTCTGGAGTCTCATAGTTTTTTATCATGATGAGACTGTTCTTTAACGTCGCCATCACTCGCTCCACTTGCCCGTTAGCTCTGCTGATTCCTGGGG